>SJYX01002908.1:93795-184493 GCA_006410675.1 Oreotragus oreotragus | reverse complement strand
AATATGCTACTGGAGATCAGTGGAGAAATAACTCCAGAAAGAATGAAGGGATGGAGCCAAAGCAAAAACAATACCCAGTTGTGGATGTGACTGGTGATAGAAGCAAGGTCTGATGCTGTAAAGAGCAATATTGCATAGGAAGCTGGAATGTTAGGTCCATGAATCAAGGCAAATTGGAAGTGATCAAACAGAAGATGGCAAGAGTGAATGTCGACATTCTAGAAATCAGCGAACTAAAATGGACTGGAATGAATAAGTTTAACTCAGATGACCATTATATCTACTACTGCGGGCAGGAATCCCTCAGAAGAAATGGAGTAACCATCAAGGTCAACAAAAGAGTCTGAAATGCAGTTCTTGGATGCAATCTCAAAAATGACAGAATGATCTCTGTTCATTTCCAAGGCAAGCCATTCAATATCACAGTAATCCAAGTCTATGCCCCAACCAGTAACGATGAAGAAGCTGAAGTTGAATGGTTCTAGGAAGACCTAGAAGACCTTTTAGAACTAACACCCAAAAAAGATGTCCTTTTCATTATAGGGGACTGGAATGCAAAAGTAGAATGTCAAGAAACACCTGGAGTAACAGGCAAATTTGGCCTTGGAATATGGAATGAAGCAGGGCAGAGGCTAGTAGAATTTTGCCAAGAGAACACACTGGTCATAAATATTGTATACTAACACATATATATGGAATCTAAAAAGGTGGCACTGATGAATTTATTTTCAGTGCCCACAAAGGAGAAACAGAGAGAACAGATCTATGGATATGGGGGAAGCAGAGAATGGAGAAGGGGAGATGTATAGAGAGAGTAACATGGAAGTTTACAATACCATATGTAAAATAGATAGCCAATGGGAATTTGCTGTATGACTCAAGGAACTCAAACAGGGGCTCTGTGACAGGCTGAAGGGTGGGATGGGGAGGGAGATGGGAGGGATGTTTGGGAGGGAGGAGGGGACATGAGTGTACCTATGGCTGATTCTTGTTGATGTATGNCATCAAGACAGTGTCTGTCTCTTATACACATCTAGATGTGTATAAGAGACAGGGCTGATTCTTATTGATGTATGACAGAAAACCACAAAATTCTGTAATGCAATTATCCTTTCAATTAAAAAAAATAAGTATACAAATTAAATATGGATAGTTTAATCAGTAAACTGATTTATTAAATTATATTAAGCAGTGTTCGGAACTTCTTGGAAGTTTGAAGGAATCAGTGCTTTACTGCACTCACTACTGCTGCTACCGTTGATGTGGAACTAGGTTTGCTAATACTGAGAATTTGTCCTCTCTACAGATAACTCTGACACCACTAAGTGCCAATAACTTCTCCTCATTTTGCCAGCCAACTTGTCCTAGAAAAGCCTATTTCTTCACATTGGTCACTTCTGAATTAAATTCTTTATGGGGTATTCTCTTGGGAAATTGTCACATATGCATGATTTCACTGTAAAGGGGAATGGGTACTTAGCTCTGACTTTTCTATGTTAGGAGCATGTCAGATTGAATATATAGGAATTTCTACAAATATTGAAAAAAAGCCTATTTCTTCACATTGGTCACTTCTGAATTAAATTCTTTATGGGGTATTCTCTTGGGAAATTGTCACATATGCATGATTTCACTGTAAAGGGGAATGGGTACTTAGCTCTGACTTTTCTATGTTAGGAGCATGTCAGATTGAATATATAGGAATTTCTACAAATATTGAAAAGATTATTCAAAAGATGAGACACAGTCATGAATATGAAAAATACCCTAGACGACAACACCACAAACAACAAAATAACACAGGAAAACAAACTAATCAACCTACAACTGAGTGCTAGTAAATAAGATTTATTTCTATTGGTGAAGGCAAGCAGCATTAACATCCCAAGAATGGACATGCAATGATACAACATGAAGCATCGTGTGGTCTCAGTATGAATGTGCAATCAGGAAGTGAAGGCTAGACCTAATTGCCATCCTTTGCTGGTCAATGTGTTTGAAATTTAGATGATATATGCCTTGCATCACACCTTTCAGTAAGTAATTTAGAATGCATTTATTTCCAAGATTAGGAACATCTGAAAATAAAAATCATTCTTCCATAACTTGTTCAAAGTGATTAAACCACTGACTTGTTTGGGAAAACAGTGCTAGGAGAATTACTGGAAAAAAAAAAAAAAGACTCAGATGCTGGAAGAATTAATGAACAAACGTTTGTTTCATTTTTAGAAATACAACAGTGCATAAAGCAACATAACTGCCTTCTGCGTTTCTAAGGAACTTGAAAAGTATTTCCTCACACTTAAAGCTTTTTTTTTAATGTATTTACGAATAGTTGCTTTACAATGTTGTGTTAGTTTCTGCTGTACAGCAAAGTGAATCTGCTATATGTATACATACCTTCCTCTTTTTCATGTTTGCTTCCCATTTAAGTCACCAAAGAGCATTGAGTAGAGTTCCCTGTGCTATACAGTAGGTTCTCATTAGTTTTATCTATTTTATGCACAGTAATGCATGTATGTCAATCCTAATTTCCTAATTCATCCCACCCTTCATTCCCCACTTTGGTATCTATAAGTCTGTTCTCTGTATCTGTGTCTCTATTTCTGCTTTGCAAAAATGTTCAAATGAACCATTTTTCTAGATTACACATTTAAGTGATATTATATAATGTTTGTCTTTCTCTTTCTCACTTATTCCACTCGGTAGACAGTTTCTAGATCTGTCTACAAGTCTGCAAATGGCACTATTTCATTCTGTTCTAAGGCTGAATAGTATTCCACTGTATATATGTGCTAACACTCTTATTAAGAATGCAATTATTAGATAAAAAACATGTGAAATCATAGCTGCACAACACAGCCATGCAATTAGAAGGGAACCCTCAACTCCTAGATATAACATATAGCATCAGTTTAAATCATGTGTGTGAATTACATTTGACATGGAGGGATATGGGGCAAAAACATCCAAATTTTTAGTAAATATAGTGTAAGATTGGAATGGTGATGCTGAATAAATAACGTAATTTAGGTAAACTCCAAATCATTATTTTCTCTTACTGATGAAGAATGGAAAATAATAATAACATGACAAAAGAACAGCTAAACATTCTGGCTAGCCAGTACCTTTCAAGTTAATTACCAGATATTGATGACAATGGTCATATGGATCCCAGCTTTGGATAGGACATTAAACATTAAACTGCTTTAATTTTCAGTTTCCCTTCCTGTAAAAATCCTATAATGGTACTTAACTCACAAGGATCTTGTTAGATTTAATCAACATTCTTAACATATAGCAAATAATAAATAGTACATCATTATTTCATCATTATTGTTAATAACACACATTACCACATGTATTGAAATAATGATGAAGAGTGAACACTCTATAGTGAAGAACCAAGTGTATCAAATCTCACTATTCTGTAAGTGATAAATGAATAAATCAAATAGGATTTTTCTGACCACTTGATGTGGGCATATAAAATGAATAACCTCATTTACACATTTCTTTTTTAAAAATTAGAAATCTGCAATTAGAACATTTTTATTTCAGACCATTGTAAAATAAAATAGACTTGAATGTGTGTGTTATTTTTTCTTCCAATTAATTGTTCAAGAAGTATTATGGTCAGAAAAGAGTGGTTCCTATTGATTCATCAGAACTTGATATATCTAGCTAGACATTATAGCTAAAAAATGTGACCCTTGCTTGTGTCATGTACATAATATAAAGAAGGCTTCAGCTCTCCGTAGGGACAGAACTTCTTTAAATGAAAAGGTGCAATAATGCAAAGTTTTATCATAAAATAAAACATGAATTCTAATGCTAAAATGCTAAGGTTTGCAGCTCTAAGAGTTGTATTTTAGAAAATATGTTCACATAGTTTCAATAAATAAATTATTCAACATTAATCTATAATTTTAAATTTTAATAAAAATAGCTACTGTGTTTACAAATAGGTTAGTAACCAAGCACTGTCTATAGTTCAATCCTAATAATAAGATTATGAGGAGCTAAAAACACCCTCATGTATTAATGAGGAAACTAATTTCACAGGAGCTAATTTAACCAATATCACACAAAGTACAGAGGCAAAAAACACCTTAAAATCTGGCTTCAAGCACTGCCTTGGCTTTGATACCATTCTGTATGCATGCATTCAACAGTGTCATCAACGTTCTCATCAGTCATTTTGAAATGTCAATTTATCAACTGAAATACCATGCCTTAATTGATGAAGCAACATAGAACTGAAGAGCTAAGTATCTAAGCTCCAAATATTTCAAGTTTCCAGACTATGAATTCTGGCTCTGCCCCTCATATCTCTGTAAATTTGGCCAAGTTTACCTCTGTGCCTTTGTTTGTCTTTATTTATCTATTTATTTATTATATATTTATAGAAGTCAACGTGTTGATTTTCTTTTTTACTTTTTTAATGAAGTATAATTGATTTACAATATTATATTAGTTTAAGTGTACTCCATAGTGATTCTTTTTTTTTTCTTTTTTAACATAAATTTATTTATTTTAATTGGAAGTTAATTACTTTACAATATTGTATAGGTTTTGCCATACATCAACATGAATCTGCCACGGGTATGTATGTTGTACAATATATCCTTGTTTTTTATCTATTTCATGCATAGTAATTCATGTCTCTTAATCCCATACTGCTAGCTTACCTCTCCAATCAACCCTCTTCCCACTGGGCACCACTAATTTGTTATTTATATGTAAGTCCATTTCTGTTTCGTTATATACATTTGTTTATCTTTTAGATTCCACATATTAATGATAACATAGAATAGTTGTCTTCCTCTAACATATTTCACTAAATATAATACTCTCTAGGTCCATCCATGTTGTTGCAAATGGCAAAATTTCATTCTTTTTTATAGCTGAGTAACTTCATTACACACACACACACACACACACACATTTCTTCTTTATCCTTTCATCGTTGATGGACACTTAGGTTTCTTCCATATCTTAACTATTGTAAATTATGCTCTTATGAACATTAGGGTACATGTATTTTTGTTTTTTCAAATTAGTGGGGGAGTTTTTAGGGGAATATAAATCCCATGGACAGAGGAGCCTGGTAGGCTGCAGTCCATGGGGTCGCTAAGAGTCAGACACAACTGAGCAACTTCACTTTCACTTTTCACTTTCTTGCATTGGAGAAGGAAATGGCAACCCACTCCAGTGTTTTTTCCTGGAGAATCCCAGGGATGGGGAGCCTGGTCGGCTGCCGTCTATGGGGTCACACAAGTTGGACACAACTGAAGCGACTTAGCAGCAGCAGCATACCCGACAGTGATATTGATGGATCATGTGCTATGTCTACTTTTAGTTTTTTTTTTTTTTTAATTTATTTATTTTAGTTGGAGGCTAATTACTTTACAATACTGTAGTGGTTTTTGCCATACATTTACATGAATCAGCCATGGGTTTACATGTGTTCCCCATCCTGAACCCCCCTCCCATCTCCCTCTCCATCCCATCCCATCTGGGCCATCCCAGTGCACCAGCATTTTTTTTTTTTTTTAATTTATTTATTTTAGTTGGAGGCTAATTACTTTACAATACTGTAGTGGTTTTTGCCATACATTTACATGAATCAGCCATGGGTTTACATGTGTTCCCCATCCTGAACCCCCCTCCCATCTCCCTCTCCATCCCATCCCATCTGGGCCATCCCAGTGCACCAGCCCTGAGCACCCTGTCTCATGCATCGAACCTGGACTGGTGATCTGTTTCACATGTGACAATATACATGTTTCAATGCTACTCTCTCAGATCATCCCACCCTTGCCTTCTCCCGCAGTTTCCAAAAGACTGTTCTATACTTCCATGTCTCTTTTTCTGTCTTGCATATAGGGTCATCGTTACCATCTTTGATGCTTTCAGTTTTTCACCATTGAGAATAATGTTTCACCATTGATAATAATGGTATCATATATGGCCTTTACCATACAGTGGCTGCAGTGTTGAGCATTTTTTCATGTGCCTGTTTGCCATAAGTATATCTTCTTTGAAACAAAATCTATCCAGGTCTTCTATCCAGTTTCAGTTGGATTGTTTGTTATTTTGATATTGAGTTTTAGGTGTCATTTGCCTATTTCCTTTGCTATACAAAATTTTTAAGTTTAATTAGGATCCATTTGTTTATTTTTGCTTTGGTTTCTTTTTTCTAGGGCTTTGCTAGTTTGGGAGCAGAGGTTATTATTATTAATCTGTGTCCCTGATAGAAGTGGGCTTCTACTTAGAAAGCTTTCCTTTATTTTCTTCAATTGTGACAGTGCTAAAGGAAAATGAAAAGTTAAATAATCAGATGGCTGAAGTCCCCCAGCTTCTTGTCCTGTCACATAATTTTCATGGCCACAAATCAGATCCTATGTATAAACAATAGTTCTGACAATTTTCTCTCTGGTAGTGCGAAAAATTGTGCATTGGGAGAACTAAAGCAAATACAAAAGCCTATATAAAGTTTATATTCTCTAAAATATTCTTTCAAATAAATAAATAAATCTTAAGCCAAATTAGTTTTTCCTATATTGCAGTAAATCAAAAAATATATGCTTTGTAAGACTGGAGAATGGAGGGAATTGAAAAATTAAGTGAAGTAAAGGGCAGTGCAAATGAGGAAGAAAATTGATAATCATAAAAGTTAATTCTTAAAGTTTATTGAAGTATAATTTTATAAATAAGTTTGTTGATGGAAATATATTGCTAACTAAGGAGACAAGTTTTGATTAAGATGAAAATAATATATCATTTTCTATGTCTTCATACACTATAACTATGAACACTTTGATGACAATTTTAAGACTGAATTTAAATTCTATATTTTGTTGTTCTTAGAAGAAATATTTAATAAGTAATTAAATAGTAAAAAATGGAAGGCCAAAATTAACCCCAAGCATATAAAATTTAAAAAATAAGCTTTCTAAAATATGCAGTCAATCTTTATCAAAATCCATAGATTTATTAAGTTCAGCTACATTGTACTACCAGCTTTTATAAAATTTAATAACCTTACTTAGGAATTTAGGCAATGGTTTTATTAATACATTTTATAAACTATAGTTTTTTTCAGTGTTTATTCAGAAATAATCTGGAAAATACATATGTTTTAAACTATACCAGGGCAAAGAAGTCAAAAGAGGGATCAAAGATCCTCCATGGAAACAAAAAAAGAAAAAGAAAAAATATATCAACAATACACTAGCATCCCCCAAGGAGGCTGCACTGTTTCCTGTTAGCACTACCCCAAACCACTGGCCATGTCGGGTGAATTGCCCCATGGGCAAGCCTAACAGTTTCTAACACCTAATGGTGAAATCCTTGTGGGACCATCAAACTTGAAAATAATCCACTCATACCCATGTAGAATGTAACCCCTGTCTCTTATACACATCTAGATGTGTATAAGAGACAGGAGAAGGCCTCAGCAAAAAGATACCAAATCTTAAAATTTATTATTGTCAATAGTCTGCATGACCTTTACTTTAACTGCATCTTGGCTGTCAGTAATAATCCAAGGCTGCACTTTCAATGATAAAATGAAAGACTTTGCATATTGAATCTCTGGGTCTCCTTGAAAGTGTTCGAATATCACAGTCATTTATTCCCATTGTCAGAGCAAGGTCCATTATGAAAGCCCATTCGTCTTTACTTGAAGATAAAGAGTGGAGAAACTCCACTTCTGCCTTGAATCAAGTACTAACTACTTCAGAGCCCTCAGATATATCAACATGCTGACTTGCTGTAGATATGAGATCTCTCTTTCTGTCTCTCTTTTCCTCTCTTGGCTCTGGGCACTGGTTCTTTAAGAGTTTGCTTTATCTTTATAATATACAATTTCAGTGACACATAAAATAATGCTTCATCACATACCTGAAAGTGTCTTTTGAACTGAGAGCTTTTTTGTTTGTCTGATTTTGTCTGTTTGGTCATTCATTTTTCCCAGCTTAAACTGACAAGCTATATCACTCACAGAATTTTTAATAAAAGCTAGCTTTGCTCTATAGAGTAATAGTACCAACATGAATCATAATAATACCTTTTAAAAATATGCAATTTCAAAATTTTACATTGAGATAGGGACAGATTTTATTTATAATTAAAATTTTTATTTAATAATTGGGCAGAAGATAAGTGAAGTGTTAGTTGCTCAGTCATATCTGACTTTTTGCAATGTCCTGGACTATAAGCCATCAGGCTCCTCTGTCCATGGGATTTCCCAGGCTAGAACACTGGAGTGGGTTGCCATTCCTTTCTCCAAAGGATCTTCCTGACCCAAGGGATTAAAACTGGGTCTCCTGCATTGCAAGCAGATTCTTTACCATCTGAGCTACCAGGGAAGCCAAATTAATAATTGGGCAGAAAATAGGATATATCTAAATACTGCATGCTGCTGCTGCTAAGTCACTTCAGTCGTGTCCGACTCTGTGTGACCCCATAGACGGCAGCCCACCAGGCTCCCCCATCCCTGGGATTCTCCAGGCAAGAATACTGGAGTGGGTTGCCATTTCCTTCTCCAATGCATGAAAGAGAAAAGTGAAAGTGAAGTCGCTCAGTCTGTCCGACTGTTAGCGACCCCATGGACTGCAGCCCACCAGGCTACTCCGTCCATTGGATTTTCCAGACAAGAGTACTGGGGTGGGGTGCCATTGCCTTCCCCGAAATACTGCATAGAACTAATTAATATATACAGAATAAACATAATAAATAAAATGATAAATGTACCATTAGATGATGCATTTGCCCCAAACTCTAAGTCAGATAAATTTGACAACTGAGAATTCTGTCAGGACTTCCCTGATGGCTCAGACCATAAGGAATCTGCCTGCAATGCAGGAGACCCAGGTTTGATCCCTGGGTCAGGAAGATCCCCTGAAGAAAAGAATGGCAACCCATTCCAGTATTCTTGCTTGGAAAATTCCATGAAGAGGAGCCTGGTGGGCTACAGTCTATGGGGTTGCAAAGACTCAGACAATGACTGAGAGATGAATAGTTTAAGAATTCTCTCATAAGGAATCACTATTGTCCTAGAATCATCATCTGAATAACTTCAAACCAAGAACTTTATTTTGACTGCTTCACTCCCTATTCCAACAGAAAAACTTACATCTCAGATTTTCATCTTAAACTTCTTCAAGGTGGAGAAAGTAAAGATTGAAATAATTTTAATTTGTCAAATACCTTACCTAGCTGGATACTTGACATTCAAATGAATGTAAAAGAGAAGGAACATTTCTAGGCCTTCACTGGAGGAAAACAGATAGAGGATGAGACCGAATTTTCTGGGGCTACTGTATCAAATGACTAAAACCTTGGTGTCTTCAAACATCTAAATCTATTCTTTCATAGTTCAAAAGGCCTGGATTCCAAAACTAAGATGTCAAAGGCCATGCTGTCACTAGAGACTCTAGGGGAGAATCCATCCCTGTCTCTTCTAGATTCTGGTGGCTACAGACATCATTTGACTTTTGGCCTCATCACCCCAATCAGTACCTCTGTCTTCACATCACCTTCTGGTTGGTATTTGTGTCTAATCTCTTCTGGCTGTTCTTATAAGGACCCTTCAGATGGCCTTTGTGTCCACCCTGATAGTCTAGAGTGATCTCCTCACCTCTATATCCTTAATGTAATCATATTTGCAACAATTTTATTTTTCCAAATAAGGCCACAGTTACAAGTTCCAGGGACTAGGACATAGAATTATCTTTTGGGTATGTGCGGCATTTTTTGATTTACCCAGGCTATTTACTATTGTTGTCATGATAGTGAAAGGAAAAACAACGTCTGAATGGTGATCTTTTTACACACATTCAGTTATGATGAAATATATGTCCTCACATATGCCCAGTCTTTGAAGTAGTAAAAAGAGGTTTTGGAGAGCACTGACAACTTTTTTATGCTATAGTGAAATTAACATTGAGTGTTTTCAAAGTACTAAATAACAGAATATTAAGGAGATTTTTTTCACATCTTCCAAAAGCTTCCTTTAGAATGTGAACATATTTACTTGGCTCTGAGTGATGCAAAGCAAGAATGCAGAAAACAACTATTTTTACTTTTCTTAATATTTTATGCAGAAATATTGCAAAATAAATAAATGTGGGATTGCATATATTAATATCTAATACAATTGACTGGCTAGTATATGTCAATGGCAAGGGTAAGTAAGAGGTGGTTTTTTCAGTGATGTTTAATAACGTTTGAATTGATTCTTGGGAAAAAAGCACTTACATTCATTTTCTGTATGTAATGATAACTCTTTAAAAATGAATTAATTTAATTAGCTGGCAGTCCTTGATTGTACCTTTCAAAAAAAAAAAAAAGCACTTTCTATAATGCTTTTGTATTTCTTTGAAGAGCCAAACTAAATTACTATGATGCAAAAGTCGACAAGGAGAGCTTATCTGCTAAAATGCAAACTTGGGATGCTTTTCTATAGCTATTCTTGGGCACACTCAAATCAAGCTTTTTGAGTCCTAGATTGGCTGCCTCAAAAACCCCCTTATTTACATAAACTCTGGGACTGTCACAGTCATCTCCATTGTGCAGTGGAGGGTTTTTTTTTTTTTTTTTCTGTATGCATTCTGATTAGACTTGTGCAAAAATGCATAAATTTCTCATCCAATCAAAGGCTGACCTGAGGGATACTGGCAGGGAGTGGGCAGAGTAAGAGATTACTTAATTGGCCATTCCTTTTTAACTGCAGTAGTTATTTGGATGAAATGAACCAGATCTTAAAGAGGGCAGCAGTATTAGTCTAAATAGAATAGACTGCCTTTGACTCTGCCATAAGATACTGCCCTAAGAAACATACAAAGAATCACTGGGAATAGAAGATCAAAGATCATTGCGGGTATTTTTCTAGAATATAAAACAAGTAAGATAGCTCAATGAATATGTGATTTTTTTACATTTAATAGCAACATATTTGTTATAAAGTAACTTCCCAAGGTAATAGATTCATTATAATTTATGTCTTTAAACCCTATCAGATTATATTGGAGAAGGAAAGTTTTGACAGTAAGGATAAGTACTGTAGATTATTTAAAAGTTTAGTTATCATGTCAGATGTCTGGATAGCACTTGATAATAGAGCATACTCAAGAAGAAGGTAAAAATCCCCATGGTTTCCTTGAATTCTATTTCAATTATATGTGAATGTATTCGAGGTCATTTTGAACTGTGGAATGTAAAGAAGAAAGATGATAATATATAAAATGTATTAAGAACAATAATACCCCTATATTATCATGATAATGTAAGTATTCTTAAATGATTATTACTTCATTTATTAATAGAAAACACACATATTATAAAAGAGTTTTCCCTTAATCTGATAAGAAAGGGTAGCCCTTAGTGACTATCATTTTATGAAATACCAACAGGAATTTTTTAAATTTTCAAATCTTACCAAAGCTAGAAATATCTAAGGTCAAATCATGGAATATTATCAACTAAAATGATATGTGTTGTTACAAAATAAAAGAGCAAGGGATATATATTTTGGAAGCAAATTTGCAATATACCTGCATGAAAATTATTTGAATGGTACAGTAATTATTAAATAAGAGTTATAAAATGTTAAATTATATTTAAAATTATTTTATTGGTAATACAAAGGCATAAAGGAACATTATATGGCATGTGGATAAGACTTACTTTAGGTTATGACAAACTGAAAGATATGTTTTAAAAAGTCACCACTGGACAAAATTTAAAGAACTAAAATGAGATTTTATTCAGAAACTATTGCAATGAAGGAAAAGAAAATTCAGTAGAGAACTGGGCTCAGTTTTGAATATGACAAAGGGAAGTAGGGATTTATAGCCAAGGAACAGGGTTGGGGGTGGTCAGAGAATGTAAAATTACTAAAAGGAGAAATCAAATGTTGAGGGAATTCTTCTAGACTGACCAAACAAGATTCTTGCTGAAGGCAGGCTAGAATATTACCTGCGTGGTTGCGGAGGATGAGAGATGTGATTAGGCTAGTGATCAGACATCAAGTGTGGTAGATTCACTCTTAGCGAGATTCTTGCTGAAACTGGGATGTCTCAGCCTGGCAAGGATGAGACCTAGTGGAGAAGAGATTCAGAAGAGCCTGACTAAAGTTTAATCAAGGGGAGCGTCATCTGCATCTATACTGACCTTGTGTGAGCTATCCTGTCTGTGAATGCGAGGAGAGGGAAAGGAAGAGAGACCAAGCTTGCCATATATATGTATATGTAATTCAAAAGTTAAAAGTGCCTTAATTTTTAAGTGGAGTCAGTCAAAGTACAAAGCAAGTTTTCTAAATTGGGAACCTACATTAAAACTGGAAACACTGAAAAGGAAACAATAGAACAATAAAACTAGCTTCCCTGAAGGACTAATTGGGCCATTAGATGCTCATACATAACCTGAGGCCCTAATTACCTCTGCTTTATATAGAAATTTCTGCCTGAGAAGACATCAGTGGATTCCTTATCTAAAGGTATTCTTACAAAATATTTAGCTTGTATGAAGAAAAGTGCTTGTCTTTACCAGAAAGAGAAGCAGATAGCTGTGCAGAATACATTTTGCCTTCTGTCTTTGTGCCTCTGCCATGATTTATTTTTTTTTAATTTCTTTTTCTATGTTTTTCACATTTTCATTATTCTCTTCCTTTCTTTCATTCTTTTTGGAACTATTTCAAGTTGAAGGGAGAAACCAAAAAAGGGATAACATGACTTTTGTTGATTACAATCTTTCATCAGAAAATGTCAGCCTAGAGTTCTTTCAAAATTTTCTCTCATCCATGACTTCAACCCTCAGACCTACAACCTCCTTCCTAATTAGCTCATCATTGCACTAATGTTACTCTCAGTCACAGGAATAAGAACACAACAAAACCTTTTCTTCCTATCCACTATCCTTCTCTTATTTCTCTAACAGCAAGAAAAAAAAATTAAACAAATATATTTCATGATTACTGCTTTCAATTCATCTTTTTCCACTACTTTAAAATTCAGTAATTATTGGCTTCTATTTCAAGCTTTAATGGTCATCAAAGACCTCCTACTATTAATTTCAGTTCCCAGTTGGCAAGTTATTCCACCTCAGTAGCTTTTAGCATGGTTGTCTAATCTCTGCTCTGAAACTTGATTTTTATTTTAAATTTTTGAACACTACTCATTCTCAGTTCTGCTTTGGTAACTATTTCTTTTCATTCTACTTTGTAGGCTACCATGTCTTTTACTATGTTCAAACAACATCAATCATTAATAGTCTCCAACCTTTCCTCTTTGTAATCTAGATTTACTCCCTGAGTGACCAATGCTACTACTACAGCTTTAGCAAATACCTGTATGTTAAAGAACGAAAACTCTCAGTCTTTATTTGGGGCTCCAAAGTCATATATGCCCCCATGCAGTCATAATCCTTCACAGAAGTTTCTCACTCATTTACTCTCCATAAAAGACACTAGTCATTTTTTAAAAAATTTTGTTCTTCAGCCAACTAACATCTGAAAGCACTTTTTATTTGAGTAGAATACACTAGATGCTTTCTTGGGTGGCGGGGCAGAATTTTATCTACTAGGAATGAAGCTGAATATCTCTCCTTGATACTTAACTATGACATATTATATAGATTGGATGGTTACTTAGCTTTCATCTAAAATTTGACTCCATAGTGAGTAGCAAGGGAATTCATTAAAAAAATGTCAGTTACAGTGATGCAGGAGGCTGTGATAGCACGTAGAGACCACCAGCAGGCATGCATGGCACAGTGCTGTGTAAACTTTCACTGCCTGACATTCAAAGATTTTTGCCAATTTTGTGAGCCTAGTTCCATAGATGTCATTGATTTTGTAACCCAGTCAACAAGATCCCAATAATTTCATTTTTCTGTTTAAAAACAGCAGTTTCTATTGTCTGAAAAAAATTCTGATGAACACTGTTCCCCAACTTCCCTTTCAGGCTAGCCACACACTGAGCATTTCACATCTTCAGTGTCTATTACTGTCATGATTTGCACTTTTAACCAAAAGTTAGAAATCTGAGTGCAATCTTTGCCCTTCTTTCTCTATACTTAATTAGTTGCTGGGTCCTATTAATTCTATAGGTCTTACATGTATTTTATGCCCAATACTTCCTTGCCAGCCTAATTAGTCATTTCTTACTGAAAACCCTAGTAATACTTCAACTAGGATGCTGTGAAACATAATTACTATACATTATTTGTTTCCTCTATCCAAAACATCTATTATATTAATTCTGGGAAAATATTAACATTAGTGACAGAGAAATACTTCTAAAACACAAATCTAATTATTTTACTAATCATCACCTTTTATAGATTTGTCATTGGCTACCAATTACCTGGGTTTCCCTGGTGTCTCAGCGGTAAGGAATCTGGCTGGTATGTAGAAGGCACAGGTTCGATCCCTGGATCAGAAAGATACCCTGGAGAAGGAAATAGCAACCCACTCCAGTATTCTTGCTGGGAAATCCCATGAACAGAGGAGCCTGGTGGGCTACAGTCCAAGGGGCCACAAAAGAGTTGACCACAACTTACCGACTAAACAACGATAACAACTCATTGCTTATTGGATAAAAATCAAAACCAGATTAAGAACTAGTAATATCTGTAGCACTATTTTGTTACCTGTAGTGCAGTACATTGAAGTACATTTATTCTCTCAATAAAACACAATGTAATGACTAATATCCTTATCATCATAATCATGATCATGTGTTGAACAGTCTCCAAGCCAGGTCTTTTATACTGAGCACAGATTTAAATTACCTATGTGCCGTTCTGTGCTATGCTCATTTGCTAAGTCATGTTCGACTCCTTGCAACCCACGTACTTTGCTGTGCTTAGTCACTTAGTCGTGTCCAACTCTTTGTGACCCCATGAACTGTAGCCCTCCAGGCTCCTCTGTCCATGGGGATTCTCCCAGAAAAAATACTAGGGTGGGTTACCATGCCCTCCTTCAGGGGATCTTCCCAACCCAGGGATCAAACCCAGGTCTCTCTCATGGCAGGTGGATTCTTTATCATCTGAGCCACCAAGGAAGCCCAAGAATATTCGAGTGGATAGCCTATCCCTTCTCCAGGAGATCTTCTCAACGCAGGACTTGAACTAAGGTCTCCTGCATTGCAGGTGGATTTCTTATCAGCTGAGTTACTGGGGAAGCTCTCATAACCCATACCACCACTTTATTGGAAGTGTGCTGCTGCAACCTCGGATTAAAGCATAGAGCTAAGAGGCCAGATGATTAAAAAAAAATTTTTTTTGAAATTGCTTCAAGGTGGGCATTTTATCCAACCTAAACCAACTGATTTCTCTAAAATTTGAATGAAGAAGCACAAGGTTAGGCCTGTAGTGATGGCCACTGGATTTGAGAAGTTCATGTTAAGACGGAACTGGGCTAGTAATAACCAAAACCACTTTGCCATTGTGAAAGAATAAGAACCAATAGCCTTTAAAGAACAAAGACTTGGGGATGATCTGGAGGGATGATGTGGGGTGGGAGGTGGGGGGGGGGGGCGGTTCATGTCTGGGAGGTCATGTACACCCATGATGGATTCATGTCAATGTATGCCAAAACCAATACAGCACTGTAAAGTAAAATAAAGTAAAAATAAAAATTAAAAAAAATAAAGAACAAAGACTGATAAAGGGAGTGAAGGGAAGCAGGGAAAGGAGAAGGGATAGGTAGATTCAACAGAGAAAATAAACCTAGGGAATCATTTAGACCTGCTGTGTCAAGATTTTGCTAAAATTAGGTCCCATGGGGTGTTCTGATGGATTACCATATATCTTCTTTTATGTAAACCCACTTCAGGGGGATCTTACCCTTTGCAACTTAGTTATCCTTAGGTTAAATCTATACCAAATCAATGTTTCCTAAATTTAAGGTGCATTCTTTATCTTCTCTTCATTACCCTCTCAAAACATTTCAAATACTATAACATTTTATTTTCCTTTCCTTCTGAGTTTGCAACTATTCAAGGATTACTTCAATATCAACTTTAACTTCCAATGTATGTTTTTTTGGTGTGTAATGTTTATTTTACTTTAGCACATTATCCAGTGAGTATATTTGTGCTGATTATTTTAAATTAAAATAATTTTTTTCTAATATTCTCTCAGTGTGCAGCTTGACTTAGTAAGACTTTTCTCAACTTGCTGCTCTCATAATATATATATATATTTGCTTCTATCTTGACCCCTTTGAAATAACATAGTCATGTTTGCTGCTTTCAAATCCTCTAGAATCTCTCCCAAGTCTAGTGAACTTTAAAAAATGTCAGTTAAAGGTTCACTGGTTTTCTTGTTCACTTCCTTTAAAATTCATGGATAGCCGCCATCGAGGCGGCTGCTCTGTCTACTTGAAGCACAGTGCCGTTAGCAGTTCAGCTTTTTATCTGTACCTTTCTCACTCTTTTTCTTACAATTTTATGAACTCTATTCTTGGTTGAAAAATATCTTATTTCTTATTTTTTCTGAACACAGATTTAAATAAGCATTTTTGCATACCATGATGGAAATGATAGTGATATAACTTTGTTACTGGGGAGAATGTTTTTAATATACTGAAATTAAAATATCAGCAAATACAAGTAGTTTAAATAAGGATTATATAATTATTTTCTAAATGTTTTAAAATCATTTATTAAGTTATTTAAATAAATTTTCAATGGAAAGTTTCAAGGGAACTAAAAACCTATTATTTAGTTCCTTAGAAATTGTGTGCAAAGCCTTACTGCTTACCTTATGATAATTTTTTTCCTTGAGATAAAGGAGTTCAGTAAAGCCATAGGTATGTAAATACATATTCTCCCCTAAAAAGGAGACTATAAATTAGAGTTCTATTATGCAAACATTTAGTCATGTTAGCTATGGCTAACAAAAAATTACACAAGTGAATACTATGTTGATATTTTAATAAAGATATATGTATATATAGAGACAAAATAAGAGTAATTCTCTAAATAAAGATTTAATGCACATTGTCATGAATGCAAATTTATAGTTTTAGTGTAGGTGTGTTTAACTGTAGGTGCATATTCAGAAGGTCACTATCTAGATCTTAATAAATCATTGACTTGGAATTTGAGAAATTTAATCTTAGGAAGTCCAAACAAATGTTTATTTCCAAAGATTATCAGAAATATTTACTTTTTCATAATATTTTTATAGTAGCATATTCATGAAATATTACAGTCAAATCATGTTATGAAATATTCCTAAACTTTTAAAACTGTTTAATCAGATAAGATAGGCCTTATACACACGTCTGAGGTTTATTGAAATGTTCTTAGTGGTAAATCAAATAAATATTTCCCCTTTTCAGTTTTCCATGACAATTCACATTAAAAACTCCTGTATAATTCAGTGGAAATTGTTTCACTCTCTGTGTGTTTGTAGGTTTTATATAATTAACTAAAAAGAAGGCCCATTTTTGTACTTGTAGTTCATATTTGTATTTTGTACTTCCAGGACTCACCTGCTTGGAAATAAGTTGCCAGCAGGAATGTCCATTGGGTACTGACAGATTAGATCCTTGAATTTTATAAAGCACAATGTGACTCGTGTTGTCATGAAAAATGTTTTATTCAATAAATTGCTTCATATTATATACAATGCAAGAAATTAATGTGAATTAAACCATGTTTGCATGGCATAATGAAGAATTCAACTTTTTAAAAATGTGAAATCTCACTGTTTATATCTTTTTAATATGAAAAGAACAACATTCCCATATTTTCTCTAACCTCCTGGGGATGTTTTCAAATTAAACTTTCCTTGTTTTTGAAGAAGGTGCAACAAAAATTTATCATGGCTAATGATTTAAGTTCTGAAATGTAATAGATATTAAGAAGAAGGGACAGTAACACTGGACTGGGACTGGTAAAGGGGTAGAAGAAAAGAAGAGTGTTTAAGGGAAATGAAGGAAGAGAAAGATGGCTTTCCCTAGGAATAAAGTAGGTCAACAAGTCAAAACAAAAAAGTTTTGGAAAAGTTTTGAGCTGCTGAAGGGCTAAACCCTAGTGATTAGTCTGGAGGGGAAGCCCAGGAAGGGAGAAGGCCTGGTGGGAGAGTGATTCAAGGCCCTGTTGGTGACAGTGGTAGCTCATGGAAAAGCACTTTGAGTCATTACCTACACAACCCCATCCACCTGGAGTGAACACCACCAATGGCTGTGCCCCAGGACTGGGGAAGAGTATCAAACATTCTGTTCATCACAGATGGAAGGAACAGAGCCCCTGTCAGTCACAGGGCTGCCAAGAAGAATTTAGCTTCAGGTTCTCTGGGCTGGGAGAGAAAGGTGGAGAACTGGGCGGAGCAGCGAGCTAGAGTGGGCTGTCTGTTGAGTGGCTCAACTGCTGAGTGACCTGTCTCCAGGGTGCTATGCAGGGCAGGCCAGAGCTGCTGCTGCAGCTCATGTCATTTCTTGGCAACACCTGCTCTTGGGGTGCTCTGAGGAGAGTTTGTAGAAACTGTCCCACACATGGCCACTCTCCCTTCTTAGCTTGGGCAAGATACCTCCAGAGAAGATCTAACTAAATCTCTAAGGTACTAGACAAATCAACCCTATACAGCTCTGTACTCTTGTTTTTTTCCCCTCTAAATTTCAGCATCTTGCTGCACTGCTGAGTTTATTTTATCAGCATCAGGGACCTGCTTAGAGGTATTTAGCTCCCAGGAAATCCTCAACCATCTCTGGTCCTATTATTTGAAAGCCAGAAATAGTGGCTAGGGACATTTTTCCCTACTTCTGTTAGATCTCTAAGTTCTAAGTGAACTTAGGCAGGAGTCAGAGTCAAAAGAGGGATCAAAGATCCTCCATGGAAACAAAAAAAGAAAAAGAAAAAATATATCAACAATACACTAGCATCCCCCAAGGAGGCTGCACTGTTTCCTGTTAGCACTACCCCAAACCACTGGCCATGTCGGGTGAATTGCCCCATGGGCAAGCCTAACAGTTTCTAACACCTAATGGTGAAATCCTTGTGGGACCATCAAACTTGAAAATAATCCACTCATACCCATGTAGAATGTAACCCAGACACAGAGAGATGCCCTGCAAGATTTTCAGGCCTTTTGTTCTTCATAATGGCATTATGCTTAATAAACTACCCTACTCATTGTGCCAATTTGTCGAGAGCTCATTTGAGCCAGAAGGAGATGAGCTGCCAAAAGTCAGAGTACTGGTTTAAAGCAACAAATCAAAAGGGAAGAATCAAGACTTTAATTACCTACTGTTATAGTATAAGCAGGGCTTCCCCAGTGGCTCAGAGGTAGAGACTCCGCCTGAAATGTACAAGCCACAGGAGATGCAGGTTCCATCCCTGGGTGGGCAAGATCCCCTGGAAGAGAACATGGCAACCCATTCCAATAGTCTTGCCTGAAGAATCCCATGAACAGAGGCGTCTGGAGGGCTACAGTCCACAGCATCTCGAAGAGTCAACCAAGACTTAGCACATACGCACATAGTGTAAGCAAGAGACTCAACTAGGGAAAGCATCAGCTTCCTCAGTTCCATTTTCTTATACAGAATATGTACTGGTCAAGACTATATAAAAAATACCTAAACAACAAGGACCTACATACACTGCAGGAAACTGTATTCAATATCCTATAATAACTTGTAATGAAAAAAAAATTCTGAGAACAATATGTGTGTTGAAACCATACTGGAATGGGTTGCCATGCCCTTCTCCAGGGAGTCTTCCCAACCCAAGGATTGAACCTGGATCTCCTGTAATGCAGGCAGATTCTTCACTGACTATGCCACTAGATACCTTTTGTAAATCAACTATATTTCAATTAAAAAAAAAAAAAAGATTCAAAAAAAGGCAGGTGACTCAGCACAGACCTCAAAGCCATCTCTCACCTCCAAAGGAGCCCAGAACAAAAGGCTTCTGAAGTTTTATGGACACAGCATTCAGGGGAAAGATAAAAGGAGACAGCTAGGAATAGAATACTGCTAGGTACTGAGAGTGGGGAAAACATGTCTTCAAAATACCACCCCAACCCCTCGGCCCATAAGGAGGCTTGAGCTGAGCTACCTAAGGAAGATCTTGGCTGACAACCTTAGATAAACAATCTAGGAATGTAGGTCCTTGAGGTAGTAATGCAAACTGCATGAGTATGGTGGCCAGAGAGGCCAGTATCCTTGCCTGCAGCCCATCCAGAAACTGTAATGTTGTGTATCGGGGGTAGCATGGGAAGGGCAGCTTTCTCCAATGTGTCCTGCCAGGAGAATACATTATAGCTGTTCATAGTCCGGCCTGAAAAGTCACAAATGCATTTTTGGCCAAGAGCTAGCCTCCTCATGATCCTAAGCTGAAACTCCAGTACTTTGGCCACCTCATGCGAAGAGTTGACTCATTGGAAAATTCTCTGATGCTGAGAGGGATTGAGGGCAGGAGGAGAAAGGGACGACAGAGGATGAGATGGCTGGATGGCATCACTGACTCGACGGACATGAGTCTGAGTGATCTCCGGGAGTTGGTGATGGACATGGAGGCTTGGCGTGCTGTGATTCATGGAGTCGCAAAGAGTCGGACAAGACTGAGCGACTGAACTGAACTGAACTAGCCTCCTCAAATGGTACAAACAATATTTAAACATGTGTAGTCTGACTTCAGGAGAAGGCAATGGCACCCCACTCCAGCACTCTTGTCTGGAAAATCCCATGGACGGAGGAGCCAGGTGGGCTGCAGTCCATGGGGTCGCTAAAAGTCAAACACGACTGAGCAACTTCACTTTCAATTCTCACTTTCATGCATTGAAAAAGGAAATGGCAACCCACTCCAGTGTTCTCACCTGGAGAATCCCAGGGATGGGGGAGCCTGGTGGGCTGCCGTCTATGGGGTCACACAGAGTCGGACACGACTGAAGTGACTTAGCAGCAGCCGCAGCAGTCTGACTTCAAGAAGCAAGGAGA
Source organism: Oreotragus oreotragus (assembly GCA_006410675.1). Taxonomy (NCBI): domain Eukaryota; kingdom Metazoa; phylum Chordata; class Mammalia; order Artiodactyla; family Bovidae; genus Oreotragus; species Oreotragus oreotragus. The sequence goes on along the minus strand of SJYX01002908.1, from coordinate 163,537 downwards.
GGCGCTTAACTATTACATTGTGATGCCTCTATGGTACATACTGTTCAGTTCAGTTCAGTTCAGTCGCTCAGTCATGTCTGACTCTCTGCGACCCCATGAATTGCAAAACGCCAGGCCTCCCTGTCCATCACCATCTCCCGGAGTTCACTCAGACTCACATTCATCGAGTCAGTGATGCCATCCAGCCATCTCATCCTCGGCCATCCCCTTCTCCTTCTGCCCCCAATCCCTCCCAGCATCAGAGTCTTTTCCAATGAGTCAACTCTTCACATGAGGTGGCCAAAGTACTGGAGTTTCAGCTTTAGCATCATTCCTTCCAAAGAAATCCCAGGGTTGATCTTCAGAATGGACTGGTTGGATCTCCTCGCAGTCCAAGGGACTCTCAAGAGTCTTCTCCAACACCACAGTTCAAAAGCATCAATTCTTTGGTGCTCAGCCTTCTTTACAGTCCAACTCTCACATCCATACATGACCACAGGAAAAACAATAGCCTTGACTAGACAGATCTTAGTTGGCAAAGTAATGTCTCTGCTTTTCAATATACTATCTAGGTTGGTCATAACTTTTCTTCCAAGGAGTAAGCATCTTTTAATTTCATGGCTGCAGTCACCATCTGCAGTGATTTTGGAGCCCAAAAAACTAAAGTCTGACACTGTTTCCCCTGTTTCCCTATCTATTTCCCGTGAAGTGACGGGACCGGATGCCATGATCTTCGTTTTCTGAATGTTGAGCTTTAAGCCAACTTTTTCGCTCTCCTCTTTCACTTTCATCAAGAGGCTTTTTAGTTCCTCTTCACATTTATTTGGCTATGTCAGATCTTAGTTATGGCATGTGGGATCTAGTTCCCTGGCCATGGATTTAACTCAGGCCCCCTGCATTGGGAGTGTGGAGCCACTGGACCACCAAGTTAATCCCTGTGAGTAAGATGTTCATGGTAAACTGCTGAGTGAAAAAGTATATGCAATTATTTCTGCTTTTAAATAAAAATATTTGTACATTTATTGCTTGAGTTTGTTTATGATGAGCATATAATACTTTTGTAATAAAAGATTTCCAAAAGCACTCCCACTACTACCTTAAAATTAAACTATAGAAATTGGTAGATGATTTTTTAAATTTAAAATATCTTTATTGTTGTTATGTTACTTATCCAATAAATTAAACTTGGGGGGGAAAGCAAATTAGTTAAAATTTAGAATGCACCTTTTTTTAGGCCAAATGTAGGGAACTATATTTAACTCAGAGAAATATCAACTTAGTAGATAACTATTTTAAATATGTTTCCATACATACACACACGCATATATTGCCGGTCTCACAGTATGGTTTATAGACTCCTGGAGGCCCCAGAGCCTTTTCAGAGTGAGTCAACTGTGAGTCAAACTGTTTCCATTATCATTCTATACTACATTTCACCATGTTGATTTTCTGATAGTACAAAAGCAATGGTGGGTTCAAACTGCTGGTGCCTTAGCACTATTCAAGGCAATGGTATCAAACTGTGCTAGTAGTTAATGTAGTCTTCCCTAATCAGCACTCAAAGGGAAAAAAAGCCAAGTTTACTATGAATGTCCTTAATGGAGTGGTAAAATTAACTTTATTAAAACTCAACCCTTGAGTATATATATATTTTAAACATTTTATATGAGGAAATGGGAAGTATACTTAAAGCACTTCTATACATTGCTTGTCTCAAATACGTTGATTGTCTCAAGGAAAATCACTTAGGCAACTATCCCAGTTGCAAAGCTGAACTAACCACTTTTTCATGTAATACCATTTTTACTTGAAAGTGTGACTGACAGATAAATTTGGTAATTCAGACTTGTGTATTTGGCAGACATTTTTTGGAGCCTGCCACTTGAAAGGAAACAGCTGACAGTATCTGTTTCCAGTTATAAAATTCAGGCCTTGGGGCAAAAATGAGGATTTTTAAAAATTGTATCCACACCCATTGGTTTACTGTTTCGCAAATATAAAGATTTTTCTGAAGAAATAATTATAATATTAACAATTGTAGTTTTTAAAAATTATATGGTTAAATGTGTCAGTATTTGCAACTCCTTCATAACTCAATGGACCGATATTTCCCAAATGATCAATATTTGATGTTGCAAACCCATAAATGAATAAAAGAACCATCCAAAGATAGACCAATGGATTTTAATGTAACAGAGCATGAAAACTTTATAGTTATGTTTTAAACCTTTACAAAACTAACAGTCATTTAATTTTGGTGTGGTATTAAAGAAAATAACTAAGCTTATCTGGAAAAGCCATTAAAATATTTTCCCTTTTCCAACTCATATCTGTGCAAGTCCAAATTTGCTTCCTATTATTCAACCAAAATGCTATATTGCAATTGACTGAATTTGGAAGCAGATAAGAGAATCCATCTGTCTTTTATTAAGCCAGACATTAAAAATTCCACTCTTCTCATTAAATTCTTTTTGTTTTGAAAGATACATTTTTTCATAAAAATATGTAACTAGTGTTCACATTTATGAAATCAAATTACAGATTTAAAAAAATTTCTCAGTTTAGGGACTTCTCTGGCGGTCCAGTGGTTAAGACTCACACTTTAAATACAGGGGGCACAGGTTTGATTTCTGGTCAGGGAACTAAGATCCCACATGCCACACAGTATGGCTGAAAAAAAAAAAATTCCTCAGTTTAAATTTCTGATACAATAAACACTGATAGACAAAAATATCAATAGACAAAGCCTACATATATAAACAAGAGCTCTTTGAGTCTGTAATAATTTTTCATAGTGTAAAGGGGTTCTGAGACCAAAAAGTTTCAGAGCTGCTGCAGCACTGTAGTATAGCAGTTCCAGTGGAGGCAGAAGAGTGGAGTAGATGACCTGTGGAGACTGCTGGGTTTTGTCTTTTCCCACTCAGCCATCACTCATCATTAGCTGAGCATGGGAATAAGAGGTCTGCACTGTGCTCTGCATACCTCTGATATCAGTCTGTGAAAGGGAAAATGTACTTCTTTCCCTTCTTCTCCTCTTCTAAGTCTCCAGATAAGACTTATGGGTTGTGCTGAGTAAAGAGACTAGGAAAGGGCAGATGAGAGTGATGCACCCTGACAGCTGTTAAGGAGTTTATTTAAAAACCCCAGAGTTAGCCAGTAAAGACAAGCTGTCAGGAGCCACATCTGGTCCACTTGGGCTCAATAGCATGGACAGGAAGGAGCCTGGGACATCCCTAAAGCAGTAATCTTTGGATTCCCTTCCTTCTGCTTTGGCCTATTTCTTAAAATGGCCTAAACCCTTCAATGAGCCTCCCTGGTAGCTCAGCTGGTAAAGAATCTGCTTGCAATGCGGGACACCTGGGTTTGACCCCTGGGGTGGGAAGATCCCTTGGAGGAGGGCATGGCAACCCACTCCGGTATTCTTGCCTGGAGAATCGCCATGGACAGAGGAGACTGGTGGGCTATTGTTCACAGGGTTGCAAAGAGTCAGACACAACTGAGCAAGTAAGCACAGACCCTTCAATGGCCTTTAAGAATGAACAATTCTTCTGGGCCATAGTACCACATAGTTAATTAAGTCAAAATGGAAAAAAATCAAACTTAAAGAGAAAAAATGTAAACCAACATAATAGTAACTGCTACTTTTCCTTATTTCTCCCCTTCTATCTCCACATTCACCTAAGCTTCTCCTTTACCTCCTACCCCTCTCCTGGTCTGAGTCCTTCTTTCCTTAAGCCATTACTGATTCATTAGGGATGTAGTCACTACGATGGGGAATTTAGGCATAAGGCATTTCACCATGATTTGAGTCTCCTCTGTGCCATTAAGATAAGAGAAAGCCTTAAGTAAACAGTGCAAAGAAATAGAGGAAAACAATCGAATGGGAAAGACTAGAGATCTCCTCAAGAAAAAGAGATACCAAAGGAACATTTCATGCAAAGATGGGCACAAAAAGGACAGAAATGGTATGGACCTAACAGAAGCAAAATATATTAAGAAGAGGTGGCAAGAATATACAGAAGAATTATATTAAAAAGATCTTAAAGACCTAGATAACCACGATGGTGTGATCACTCACCTAGAGCTAGACATCCCGGAGTGTGAAGTCAAATGGGCCTTAGGAAGCACTACTACAAAAAAGCTAGTGAAGGTGATGGAATTCCAGCTGAGCTATTTAAAAATCCTAAAAGATGATGCTGTGAAAGTGCTGCACTCAATATGTCAGCAAGTTTGGAAAACCCAGCAGTGGCCACAAGACTGGAAAAGGTCAGTTTTCATTTCAATCCAAAGGAATGAAAAGGAATGCCAAAGAATGTTCAAACTACCATACAATTGCACTCATTTCAGATGCTAGCAAGGTAATACTCAAAAATCCTTCAAGCTAGGCTTCAATAGTACATGAACCAAGAACTTCCAGATGTATAAGTTGGATTTAGGAAAGGCCAGAGGAACCAGAGATCAAATTGCCAACATCCCTTGGATCAGAGAAAAAGCAGGGGAATTCCAGAAAAACATCTATTTCTGCTTCATTGACTACGCTTAAGCCTTTGACTCTGGATTACAACTGTGGAAATTTTTAAAGAGATGGGAATACCATACAACCTTACCTGCCTCCTGAGAAACCTTTATGCAGGTCAAGAAGCAACAGTTATAACCAACGTGGAACAACAGACTGGTTCAAAATTGGGAAAGGACTATGTCAAGGCCATATATTGTCTATAAGGCTGTATATTGCTTATTTTTGTCAATGCAGAGTACATCATATGAAATGCTGGGCTGGATGAATCACAAGCTGGACTCAAGATTGCCGGAAGAAATATCAACAACCTTAGATATGCAGATGATATCACTCTAAGGGAAGAAAATGAAGAACTAAAGAGCCTCTTGATGAGGGTGAAAGAGGAGAGTGAAAAAGCGGGCTTGAAACTCAACATTTAAAAAACTAAGAACATGGTATCCAGTCTCATCACTTCATGGCAAATAGATGGGGGAAAAGTGGAAACAGTGACATATTTTATTATCTTGGGCTCCAAAATCATTGTGGATGGTGACTGCAGCCACAAAATTAAAAGACACTTGCTTCTTGGAAGAAAAACTATGACAAACCTTGACAGCATATTAAAAAGCAGAGACATCATTTTGCTGACAAAGATCCATATAGTCAAAGCTATGGTTTTTCCAGTAGTCATGTATGGATGTGAGAATTGCTTTTGAATTGTGAGTCTAGAGAAGACTCTTGAGAGTCCCTTGGGAAAAGATCCTGATGCTGGGAAAAAATGAGGGCAGGAGGAGAAGGGGGAAACAGAGGATGAAATGGTTGGATAGCGTCACTGACTCAATGGACATGAGTTTGGAGCAAACTCCTTTACTATCCAAGAGATAGTAAAGGACAAGGAAACCTGGCATGCTGCAGTGCCTGGGGTGGCAAAGAGTCAGACATGGCTTAGTGACTGAACAACAACTGTGCCATTTACTGGCTATGTGATCACGCAGGTCAATTTCCTCTGGACCCTCAGTTACTGTATCTTTCAAATGAGTTGATCTTCCAGCTCTGTGATCCTATAGTTATTAATGAACAGGAGATATGTCCAGACTGGAGTTAAGGATTCTGAAATAAATATGTCGTCATTGAAAAGAGCAAAGGATCGAGAGAAGGAACATAGCTCTATTTGCATCACTACACATTATCCCCTTTGGACATGGATATATTCATGGGAGATGAACACAAACAGGTTTCTGAAAACAACCTGCAGAAATCTCCTAAGGCTATGGTTCTTCCCTTGGGCTCACTTAACTAGTATGTTCCTAGAGTTGGTATTGGAGAATTCCCCAGTTCTTGCCCAGCAGTGTTAATTCCTTTGGTCTTGGAGACCCTAGAGGTTTTCAGCCTCCTTGTTATGACTCTGCTAATTAGATACCAGGTTCTGGCCCCTACCATTCTTTTTATTTTTTAACACCTTTATTGAAATATAATTCACATACCACACAATTCATCCAAAGTGTATAATTCAGTGACTTTTTATTATATTCACAGAGTTGCCTAACCATCATATCTATTTCAGAACATTTTCATCACCCTTAAAAAGGAACCCTAAATCCATTAGCCATTATCTCTCAACATCCTAGGTTCTCAGTCCTAGGCAGCCACTTGTATCCCTTTTGTCTCTATACATTTGCCTATTCTGGATAGTTCATATAAATGGAATCATGCAACATGGTCCTTTGTGACTAACTTTTTTCAGTTAGAATGATACTTTCAACGTTCATCAATGTTGTAGTATGTATCAAGGCTTTGTTCCATTTTATTGCTGAATAGTAGTTCACTGTATAGATATAATACATTTTGTTTATCTATTCATCAGTTTGAGTTGCTGGGTCATTTGGGTTGTTTCTACCTTTTGCCTACTGTGAATAACACTGCTGTGAACACTGATGTACAAGTGTCTATTTGAGTGCTTGGTTTCTTTAGAGTATATACCTAGGAGTAGAATTACTGGGTCATATGTTAATCCTGTATTTAACTTTCTGAGGAACACAAACTGTTTTCCAGAGCTGCTATACCATTTTACATTCCCACTAACAATGTGTGAGGGTTCTAGTTTCTCCACATCCTTACCAATGCTTGTTATTTATAACCATCTTAGTGGATATGAATAGTATTTCATTGTGTTTTTGATTTGCATTTCTCTGATGGCTAATGATGTTAAGCATCTTTTCATGTGCTTATAGGTCATTTATATGTCTAAATGTTCCCTTGTATTCCTTGTCCACTTTAAAAAATATTTATTTATTTATTTTCTGGCCACGCTGTACTGCATGCGGGGTCTTAGTTCCCTGACTAGGGATCGAGTCCAGGCCCCCTTCAGTAGAGTGTGGATTCTTAACCTCTGGACCACCAGGGAAGTTCCCCCTTTGTCCATTTTTAAATCAGGCTATTTGTCTCTTTTATTATTATTTTGTAAGAGTTCTTAATAAAGTATAGATAAAAGTCCCTTAAAAGATATATGATTGCAAATATTTCTCCCATTCTATGGGTTGTCTTTTCACTTTCTAGACAGTGCCATTTGGAGGATAGAAGTTTAAAATTTTGGTTATGCCTAATTAATGTTTTTATTTTGTTATTTGTGCTTTTGGTATCATATCTAAGAAACCATTTCCAAATCCAAGGTCATGAAAATTTATACCTATGTTTTCTTCTAAGAGGTGATTTAGCTCTTACATTTAGATTTTTTATCCATTTTGAATTAAACTTTGTATATAGTGTGAGAGAGGGACCAACTTTATTCTTTTGCATGTAGATATCCAGCTTTCCCAGTATCACTTGTTGAAAAGACCATTCTTTCACCATTAAATTGTCTTGGCATGCTTATCAAGAATTAATTAACCATAAGTGTGAGGGTTTGTTTCTGGACTATCAATTCTGTATATCTTTCCTTATGCCAGTATTGCATTGTCTTGATTACTGTTTACTGTAGCTTTGAATTAAGTTTTGAAATTGGAAAGTGTGAGTCCCCTAATACAGTTCTTCATTTTCAAGATTGTTTTGGCAATTCTGAATTGGCCTCATCTATTCTTACCCCAAGGGACAAGGTCTCACCAGCACTTTCTTCCAAGGTATACATTATACCTACAACCCTAATCCTCAGACATTCCAGCCTCATCTTGAAATTTTCTCTCCCTCACTCCTTCACTCTAGATTTATGGGCCTTTTCTCGGTCTCTCAGACATTCTAAATTCTTCCTGCCTGAAGGCCTTTGCAGTGATATTCGCTTTGCCAAAAATGCTTCCCCTCTGTTCCCTCCTCTCTGTTCTCAAGACTTCTTTTTTGTCATTTAGGTATCTGCTCAAATGTTAATCTAAGGTAGTCGCTCACCCGCTTTATCACATTAACTTGTATTATTGTATTTATCAGTGTCTGAAACAATCTTATGTATATATCTTTATATATTTATTTTCTGTCTCACCTTACTAGAATGGGTACTTCACGAAAAAAAGAGATCTTACTTAACAGTGAATTCCAACACATAAACACTACGTGACATAGGATATATTTTTTTTTTATTTCTTTTTTTTTTTTGTATTTATTTATTTTTTTACACGAACTCCCAAACATGAACCCCCCTCNTGGGTACTTCACGAAAAAAAGAGATCTTACTTAACAGTGAATTCCAACACATAAACACTACGTGACATAGGATATATTTTTTTTTTATTTCTTTTTTTTTTTTGTATTTATTTATTTTTTTACACGAACTCCCAAACATGAACCCCCCTCCCCCCGGATATTTAATACATACATATTTGTTGAATGAATGAATTGATCACTCAAAACCTGCTGGATATAGCACCCCCCAAAAAAAAGTAAGAAGAAGCAGTGAACTTGTCCTCAAACCAGGATTAAGTACTTTCTATGTATTTACCTCCCATTTAGTACCAGTCAACAATTCCTCCCTCCTTTTATCTGAAAGTTTCTGGGACTTCCCTCGTGGTCCAGTGGTAAAGAATCCACCTGCCAATGTGGAGAACGCACATTTGATCCCTACTCTGGGAAGATCCCACACGCCGAGAAGCAACTCAGCTCTTGCATCACAACTGCTGAAGCTCATGTACCTAGAGCCTGTGCTCCGCAACTAGAGAGAAGCTCCTGCTTGCTACATCCAGAGAAAACTTGCTCATAGCAAAGAAGGCCCAGTGCAAGCAGCCAAAAGTAAATAAATAATTAAATATGTTTTTTAAAAGTTTCCCCCAAATCCTCCTTCTAACTCATGACTACATTTGAGAAGTAGATACAGACACATTCCTGCCTCTCCCAATAGCTGCTCTGAATGACTCTCAGGAAAAATGACCAAAGATGTCTCTGATCATAGTATATATGGACAAATGTGCACTCAGGTCCATTTGCAAAGACAAAAATCTGGAGTAATGGGAAGTATGGAGCACAGGACAAGAGGACAGAAGAACACAGAACCAAGAAGATGAGAACCAGAACCTTAGGGAGAATCAGAACTTCAAGTAGACAAACAAGGAACTTGAAGTAGAGAACCCAGAAATTCACATTATAACAACCTTTGATTTTAGTTCCCATGGAAGTTTGAGAACCACTGTTCCATAGCTACAGACTGGAGAGAAGAGAACCTAGGTTACTGATATGGAGACATTTTCCCTGGGGCTTGGGAGGCTCTAATAACCCTCTATGCAGCACTAGGTCTTTCATCTAAAGAAATTAAAGAATGTTATAGGTATTAATTAACTCTTTTAGCACCCTAGAATCCAGGCTCTGGGCCCCATTTTACTGACAGAAAACTGTAGTCTGTGGTTAGAGCCTGGAAAGGGATATCTCAGGCTTATATGGTCTGGACTGAGCAAGGTAAGGGCTAAGTTTGAAGCCAGTGTTGACTGCAAAATCTTTGCTCTGACAGTGGTTCCCAATCTAAAGACTGTAGAGCTCTTGGGAATTCCCTGGTGGTCCAGTGGGTAGGACCCCATGCTTCCACTTCGGGGAGCACAGAGTCAATCTCTGGTCGAGGAACTAAAATGTTGCCCTGGCACGACCAAAAAAAAAAGACTATTCAGTTTTCGGTTCAGTTCAGTCACTCAGTCATGTCCGACTCTTTGCAACCCCATGAATCGCAGCACGCCAGGCCTCCTTGTCCATCACCATCTCCCGGAGTTCACTCAACCTCATGTCCATTGAGTCAGTGATGCCATCCAGCCATCTCATCCTCTGTCATCCCCTTTTCCTCCTGCCCCCAATCCCTCTCAGCATCAGAGTCTTTTCCAATGAGTCGACTTTTCACATGAGGTGGCCAAAGAACTGGAGTTTCAGCTTTAGCATCATTCCTTCCAAATAAATCCCAGGGCTGGTCTCCTTCAGAATGGACTGGTTGGATCTCCTTGCAGTCCAAGGGACTCTCAAGAGTCTTCTCCAACACCACAGTTCAAAAGCATCAATTCTTTGGCGCTCAGCTTTCTTCACAGTCCAACTCTCACATCCATACNCCAAATAAATCCCAGGGCTGGTCTCCTTCAGAATGGACTGGTTGGATCTCCTTGCAGTCCAAGGGACTCTCAAGAGTCTTCTCCAACACCACAGTTCAAAACCATCAATTCTTTGGCGCTCAGCTTTCTTCACAGTGCAACTCTCACATCCATACATGTATATTAACACATGTATATGGAAAAGATGGTAACGATGACCGTATATGTGAGACAGCAAAGGAGACACATCAAAACAGACTTTGGACTCTGGGAGAAGGACAGTGTGTGATGACCTGAGAGACTAACACTGAAACATGTATATTACGATATGTGAAATAGATCACCCGTCCAACCTTGATGCATGAAATAAGGCACTCAAACCTGGTGCACTGGGAAAACCCTGAGAGATGGAATGGGGAAGGAGGTGGGATGGGGGTTCAAGATTGGGAACACATGTACACCATTGGCTGATTCAAGTCAATGCATGCAAAAACCACCATAATATTGCAAAGTAATTAGCCTCCAATTAAATAATTTAAAAGGAAAAAGACCTATATATATGCTGTCTTCAAGAAACCCACTTCAGACCTAAAGCCACATATAGACTGAAAGTAAGAGGATGTCATGATTATCTGGGTTGTGAAGATCTTTTTTGTACAGTTCTTCCGTGTATTCTTGCCACCTCTTCTTAGGGAGTGAAAAATGCTTGTAAGATTTTCTCTTGATTTTTGGTTCTTAGGAGTTTAACTAAGTTGTGGATAAGAGTAGTTTTCTTCAAATTTAACCCATTTGAGTTTTGCTGAGATTCTTGAATTTATAAATTTATATCCTCCAGTGTTTGAAGTTAATATTAAACTATTAACTTTTCAAATATTTTCATGCCTCACTTTCTCTCATTTTTCTTTCTGGGATTTGAGTTACCCACATATGAGACCTTCTGCATTCCCCTCCAGATCCATGAAATTCTCTTCATTATTTGTCTATTTTTTCTCTTATTGGATAATTTTCACTGATCTATTTTCAAGTCCACTGGCCCTTTTCTCTTTCACCTCCTTTCTGTCACTTAATCTACTCAGGGATTTGTTTTTTAATTTAATATATTGATTTTACAGTTTTATAATATCTGTTTGGTTCTTTCCAACATTTTCTTCTCTGTCATTTCTTCTTCTCCTGTCATTTTATCTATGTCAAGAATAAATTCCTTTACCTTATTGCCTTTAGTTAAGATAGTTCCCTTCAAGTTCTTATTTTATGTTTTCAATAAAATATAAAATATGTGTGTGGGGCCTTTACAGGGTGAACTCTATTAGTCATCTTTTCCTTTGAGAACTTTTTCATGCCTTTTGTTTGCTATATTCCTTTACAGACTATTGAAATATTTGCTTAACCAGGCAATTCACTTTATTAGACTCAAGTTGCAGACTCTCTCTTGCCTACTCTGGATGGTAGCTCAAATGTCAGTTCAGTATAATCTCATTTCACTCTTTAAATTCATGGTTCATATGTTATCCTGAGATCTGGGTAGAGTTTACGTATACATTTTGGAGTTAGCTTTCTCTGGCTCTCTCCTTTCCAGGAAATCTTACCCCAAGCATGTCTAGAAGCCTTGGTAACTTGATTCCTACCCCTGATACTGTAAGCCAGAATCCAGGTAGTCTGTGTACTGGGCAAAGTCACCAAAATCACAAACTCTCGCAAACCTATGCTGTTTGATTTCTCTCTGTGTCATCTCTCCTGTAAAGTCTGCTTATTTTGTCCACTCTCCTGAGCCCTTTATATATGACTTTAGGTACAGTCTGTGTTTGTGTGCCTGTTTTGATAAATTTTAACTTCTTATAATAGATTTGTGTATGTTTTCCATAACAAATGATAAAATAAATTTTATTCATATATTTTATTCAGTCATGACATACCTAGCTTTCTCTTAATTTTATCAGTATTTATAGGCTACTTAGTTTGCAGGTTTTTTCCAAGTTGTTTCAAATCTCAAAAAATATTCTAATATATTCAGTTTAAAACTCCACATTTAATAGGCTTGACAGTTCCAACCTGTTTTTCAAGGCTTAACTGTATTTGTAAGGTAACTTTGAGAAAATTTGCTGAGCAGTTTGATTCTTGATGTGAAATTAAAAAAAAAAAAAAGAACCTAATCAATAATTAATTTGAGAAAATACACATGTAGATTTGTTATTAAATGTTATATATAGAAGAATCCAAGAAGCCCATTGGGATTCAGGTTTGACTTTGGATATATCAATTTTGCACTGCCCAAGTAGCATTTAGGGGCTTCCCAGGTAGTGTTAGTAATAAAGACCCTGACTGCCAATGCAGCAGACACAAGAGACATAGGTTTGATCCCTGGGTTGGGAAGATCCGCTGAGAGATGGCATGGCAACAAACTCCAGTATTCTTACCTGGAGGGCTACAGCCCATGTTGTCACAAAGAAAGAAAGTGAAAGTGAAGTCGCTCAGTGGTGTCTAACTCTCGGCAACCCCGTGGACTGTAGCCTACCAGGTTCCTCCCTCCATGGGATTCTCCAGGCAAGAATACTGGAGGAATGGGTTGCCATTTCCTTCTCCAGGGGATCTTTCCAACCCAGGGATCGAACCTGCATCTCCCACATTGCAGGCAGATGCTTTAATCTCTGAGCCATCAGGGAAACAACTGTTCGAATAAGAACCATGTGGTATTTAAGGGATCATTCAATTGTGTAATTTAGCCAAGATGACTGAATTAAAAATATAAATTTGGAGTCATTGATGTACAGATAGTATTTAAAACCATGATGTCAGATGATATCACTTAGCAAGGGAAGTGTATAGTGAGAGAATGCCTGTGGACAAACACCAGCCGTGGCCACATTTAGGGCTGGGTAAGAACAATTCATATACTAGAGGACTGATACAGAAATGCCAGTGGGGTAGGTGGGTGCAGAAGATGATTATGTTAGCACAGAAGCCAAGTGAACAAAACACTTTAAAAGAAGAGAATGATTGAATCAAGTTTGTTAATATTTGTCTAACGTGTGGGCTTAGAATTAATTACTGAAAAGTATTATATTATCAGGGGACTTTGATGAGAGTCATATTTTAGAAACAAATTTGATGTGGGAAACATGATACAAAATGAAGACATCTCCCTTTTGTATACTTTCCTTTAATCAACTTCTCTGTTCTCTGTGTTTTTCCCACTTTCACATACCTGTGACTCTTTGGCCTACTTTCTTAACTTGAAGGCCTCAGCATGTATTTTGAAGCTTTTACAAAGTACAGTTTAAATAAATGTTATGTTCTCCACGAAACTTACTGCGATCTTTCCCATTCAATGAACTTGTTCCCCTTTTTAAGTGCCAATGGCACGTAAAAATCCCATTCTGAGACTATCAGTTTGTACTTTGCATTATCTGCCCTTGCAGAGGACCAAGGCTGTATCTTTTTCTAATACCAGCCCCCACTAGTACCAGTCATGCCACTCTTTGTTAAATTAGATAAAATGTCACTCAATGAAAGTATAATCCACAGAGAATCTGAGCTGGATGGGGATTTATGTTAACTCTAAGCTTTTATTTTATGCAGCAAAATTCCTTATTACCCCCAAATTTGTTCAGAAACACTCAAACTGAAGCATAATTCCTGATGGTGACTAATGAAAAATATCCCAAATTAATAATATTTCAAAAAAAGAAAATATTTCTACTTCTTTTTAATTTTTCCTTGGGTTTATTTCTCCATTCATGTTTTTTATACTCATTAGGAAAATAAGAATATAAAAGTCAGATTGGGAACATGTGTACACCCGTGGTGGATTCATGTTGATGTATGGTAAAACCAATACAGTATTGTAAAGTAAAATAAAAAAAAAAAAAAAAAAAAAAAAAAGTCAAACAGGTAGGCTGATCAAGTGTTCCCAGTTTCTTAGACTGTGATAGTATAATACACAAGGTCTGAACAATTTCTATGAATTTGGATCAGAATCTGAACATTTGTGTTCTTTGAAATGGAAGATAGTTGGAGCCCGCTTTCTAAGTCACTCTAATACTGCACAAAGATTAAGAAATATTAAGGTCACAATTTTTAATGCATAGATTTGCTGGAGAAGAAATGGAAATAAACACTCTGGAATAAAAACCTCTATTTTATTTATAGGCAAACACCCTCAACAATTAAAAAAACTGTATATCCATTTAAATTATACATTATCTATTTACAAATTAATCATCTTGGGTCAAGTTGGTCATGAATAAGAATGAGTAATAATTACATGTGATATTCTTTTTACTTTAAAATGTAATTCCATCATAGTTTGTGACAGAATTGGACTAAGGAAATTTAATGTCTCAATTTGTCACTGTAAATTCTGTATCATGATAGCTAGGGTAAAAATATTACTTTTATCCATGTTATTTTTGAGATCATATAGGTTGGCTCTGTCAAATGTGTTTAATAATCTTGAGTCACATTTAATAAACATAGTCTGTAAACTAATTGTAGAACAGTTAAACTCAAATAGAAATAGTAGATGCAAATTTGAGGTAGAGAACTTTTGTCCACACTTTGTTATCCCTAAACCCCATCAAATTCTTGCTCCACAGTGGTGGGAATGAGTTACCTGACAAGTGTATAACATAGATTTGTCAGGTGCCTTAACTGGGTAGAGCTAATCTAAAGAAAGACCAAAAGCATCAAGGACCCAGGAGCCCTAATGCCTAGATTCAAATTCTAGCTCTGCCACTTACTCTACAGTATGACTTTGGGCAAATAAAGACTTTTCTCATCATTAAAAGTGGGATGTGTGTGTGTCCTTAGTCACTCAGTTGTGTCCAACTCTTTGCAACTCCATGAACTGTACCCAGCCAGGCTACTCTGTTCATGGGATTCTCCAGGAAGGGATATTGGAGTGGGTAGCCATTCCCTTTTCCAAGGGATCTTCCTGACCCAGAGATGGAACTGGAGTCTCCTGCCTTGCAGGCAGATTCTTTACCATCTGAGCTACCAGGGAAACTGCTTAAAGGTGGAAGGATAATGCTAATACCTATATTATGCTATTTTATTGGGCATAAAATAAATATATTTTAAAGTGCTTAGAAGATTGCATCTAGGTGGCAGATGGCCTACTCCACTGGAAAGGTACATGGAAAAGAAAAAAACTGGAAGATGGTAGACAAGGAGGTCTGAGTGCATGAGAGGGCCTGTGCACAAATGGGGCATATAGTGTGAAGATTTCTGTGTCTCATGTTAGTTCCCGTGATAAAATATACGCATGGAAAAGGCATGAACCACCAAACAGACAAAATGATTCCACTTACAAGCCAGACTTTATCAGTGTGCATCCCAGAACTTCCCGGAGAGCCCAGGAATATTGTAGCCTCAGTGAGAAAGAAGGAGGCTGAAGATGTGTACAACAGTGAGGTATCCTACAAAGAATCTGCCTGCTAATGCAGGAGGCACAAGAGACATGGGATTTTAACTTCCCTGGGTAGGGGTGATCCACTGGAGGAGGAAATGGCAACCCACTCCAATATTCTTGCCTGGGAAGTTGTGTGAACACAGGAGCCTGGCTACTCTTCATGGGGTCACAAAGAGCTGAACGTGACTGAGTGAGCACACAGACACATCTGCTTACCAAGTCCATTTTATCTGCTATCAACTGCTTGTCCAACTTGCCAGCAAAATGTCAGTATCCCAGAGGAACCAAGCATCACACCATGCTAATAGGAACCTTTGCTCAGTGTGTTACCAAATGTAAACCATATGTAAATCACTCTCTCCTTGTTGCTCTTCTTACAGTATAATTTCCTCCCTATACATTGTGTGGCTAAAACATCCCCTGAATTTTGAAAGTCAATTCCTATTTTAATCATAGGAAATACTCTTTTCACGTCATGTGGCAACCTGTATGGGAGGGGAGTTGGAGGAGAATGGATAAATGTATATATTTGGTTGAGTCCCTTCAGTGTTCACCTGAAACTATCACAAAATTATTAATTGGATATACCCCAAAACAAAATAAAAAGTTTAAACAACAAAAAAAAAAGAAACACTCTCTAATCAATATTCATCTCTGTTTTAAGGTGTTGAAACCCCATCTCCATGTTATAGAAATTTAATCTACATCTAAACAGTAATTTCAGTAATATACCTCCACTAAAGGTTTGCTCATATATATATTTTTTTCATTTTCTCATTCTTTTCCTTTCACTCCTCAGAACAATATAATCTGGGTTTTGTGCCAACATTTATCTGAAACAACTTGTTAAAATCAGCTAAAATCTCCATTCTGACTAAAATAAGCATCTTTCAGTTACTATCTTATTTTCAGACTGAAGAATCCCAACTCCTGTATGAACTCCCATGTTTCTAGCCTAAAGGCACCTCAAATTCAGTGTCTTCAAAGCTAAGCCCTTACAATCTTTTTTCCAACTCAGCTATCTTCCATTTTTCTGTCTCTCATTAAACGACCTCACCTTCTATTCTATTGTATCAGTCAGCTATCTATGACTAAGCTTTAACGTCTCACACTCCCATCATTTTATGTTGAGCACCAGCCCTGTTGATTTTAACTCTGTCACTTAATTTGCCCTTTACCCAAAATCTTCATTGCACTGTCTTTTTCTAATTAGCTTTAAGCTTTTGACACTGGAACAGACTCCTAACTTAATTTCTTTCATCTCCTCTAGCTTTCTTCCAAGTCATAACCATACTGCAGCAAATATGATTTTATCAAAATATAATACACTAGCACTGCATTCTCTTCTGATAAAATTCACTTCAAAATGATACCATGTCTTTTTATTGAAGAACAATAACATTAAAGTGGCTATGAAGGTCCTGCAAGTTTGCCCCTATCTGTTTCTCCTTCTGCATCCATGCTCTTCTCCACCCCGATGACTGCATCTAAGTCACTCTGCCGTCCTTCAGTTATTCAGTAGACCAGGCATTGCTTGCCATAGTTTTGCCCAGGTAGTTTCATTCATAAGTTTAGCTCAAAATGTTGCACATTTACCTTTTCCCCATTTAAAAATGTGTGTAGAATGAATGAGTAGGATGAATACCTTAAATTATAGCTTAGTGGGAAGTGTACCCAGTTCAAAACTTGAGCCCAAATTGTGAAACAGCAATCACAAGGAAGATAAATGGATATTTAAAGAGAAAAGGGGGCATGATTGAACACGGAATTGAGATACACTAGGAGACAACGGATAATTTAAGGAGTCAGGAACACTGCGCACACAGCACTTTGTACTTTTTATTTAGAACCATATATATATATATATACACATACATATATATACAGGAAAACTGCTATACCTCACTCTGTCACCGTGGCTACAATATTCCTGGGCTACAATTGTTTATTGTTGTTAAAAGAAATCTAGTAATTACATACTATATTATTTTATTGTTCTGTTTCTGAATTTTCCTTGCCAAATACACATTTCATAATTTCAATATGATTATTCAACTATTTAATTATATTTGATAAGTATTAATCATTTGATGGAAAATAAACATGGTATCACTTCAACTTTCTTGTATTCTTTTCCTTATGTGTTGACCAAATTTTTATTTCTCAAACATTAAGGAGGACATTTACCCCTCAATGTATGTAATTACTCATATGGTTCTTTATACTAATACTACAAGCCCACATGCAGTATGGTAAAGTATGTAAGATTTTATGGATAATTACACAGATTCTA
Organism: Oreotragus oreotragus; assembly: GCA_006410675.1. Classification (NCBI taxonomy): domain Eukaryota; kingdom Metazoa; phylum Chordata; class Mammalia; order Artiodactyla; family Bovidae; genus Oreotragus; species Oreotragus oreotragus. The sequence goes on along the minus strand of SJYX01002908.1, from coordinate 145,880 downwards.
ATATAGAGAATTATAATATCATACATTTAGTGCAATTGTAGCTTATCTCAAAAACATATATGAGTTGTTACAAATACTGTTAGCATTTTTTTAGGGGGCTGGGAATATTCATGCTTTCTACTCTTGGGGTGCTACCTATCAGAAAAATTACTTAATTCTCCTATTTTAAAGAAACATATGTGATTAGAGGAGTATTAGTAAAATACTTTTTTACAATTAATAAAATTTTATCTTAGATGTTTATTTTAAACTTAATCTTAAAGCTGCATTTCTTTACATTTTGATGTTATAATATATATTTGTTCATTCAGATGATTAAGACATTTTAAAATAAAATATGTTCTCAGCATTAAAAATTTCAATATAAACAGAAGTAAATTTATCTGGTGGATACTATGGAAAAATAGTTGTGTACTAAAGGAAAATGAACTAATCTTTAAGTAGATACCATAGGTTCATTACAGCCAACAATGGCCATAATTTGTACATGTTTCAGACAGATCTCTTATTCTTCTAGAGAACACAAACTATGGATATTCATTAATTTTTATAATTTTTAAGCATTGGAAAAAACAATTTTTTTCCAGTTTTTGTTCCAAAATATGTATGCAAAAATATTTATCACATATATAAGTACACTATATCTTAAATCAAATATTATATAAGTGAATATAAAGATATATGAAAAAAATAAATTTTAAGGACCTTTGTCTGTCCACTTAGTTGAGAATGAGATTATCAAACCACCAAAAACCTCCAATGGGCAATTGTTTCATTCATATTACATTCTTCTCCCAGTTCCTCCTATCAAGTAAATACTATTCTAAATTGTAGGTTTTTCATTCCCCTGAATTAAACGCAAGTCTAAATAAATTTTAATAAACTTTGAGATATATTCTTAAGCTATATGAAAAATGTGAATAATAATGATAAAATGAAGATATGAGCACTCACAACAAAGCTTAAAAGAAATAATTCTGCTATCAAAATTTTGAAGTGCACATTGTATCCCTTCCAGATTCTTATAATACAGAATTCTGTGTTTTAATTTATTTATTTTAAAGTTTTCCTGTGTAAATATATCCTAAATAGTATACTTTTTAGTTTTGAATTTTTAACTTACTATAAATTTTTAACTTACTGTATACTCATCTGAAACTATTTTTTCATTATTATGTTGATTAGATTTATCATCATAAATATCGATACTTGTATTTTAGTTATATTAATTATTCACAATATACATTGGATAAACAAAATATATATAGAGAGAGAAGAGTAAAAAGTTGACTTAAAGCTCAATATTCAGAAAACTAAGATCATGGCATCCAGTCCCAACACTTCATGGCAAATAGATGGGGAAACAGTGTTAGCAGTGGCTGACTTTATTTTTGGGGCTCCAAAATCACTGCAGATGGTGACTGCAGCCATGAAATTAAAAGACACATACTCCTTGAAAGTAAAGTTATGACCAACCTAGAGAGCATATTCAAAAGCAGAGACATTACTTTGCCAACAAAGGTCCATCTAGTCAAGCTATGGCTTCTCTAGTAGTCATGTATGGATGTGAGAGTTGGACTATGAAGAAAGCTGAGTGCCAAAGAATTGATGCTCTTGAACTGTGGTGTTGGAGAAGACTCTTGAGAGTCCCTTGGACTGCAAGGAGATCCAACCAGTCCATCCTAAAGGAGATCAGTCTTGAGTGTTCATTGGGAGGACTGATGTTGAAGCTGAAACTCCAATACTTTGGCCACCTGNTGTGGTGTTGGAGAAGACTCTTGAGAGTCCCTTGGACTGCAAGGAGATCCAACCAGTCCATCCTAAAGGAGATCAGTCTTGAGTGTTCATTGGGAGGACTGATGTTGAAGCTGAAACTCCAGTACTTTGGCCACCTGATGCAAAGAGCTTACTCATTTGAAAAGACCCTGATGCTGGGAAAGATTGAGGGCAGGAGAAAGGGACAACAGAGGATGAGATGGTTGGATGGCATCACTGACTCGACGGACATGAGTTAGGTGAACTCCGGGAGTTGGTGATGGACAAAGAGGCCTGGCATGCTGTAGTCCATGGGGGTTACAAAGAGTCAGACATGACTGAGCAACTGAACTGAACTGATAGGCATTTAGTTTTTTCAAGTTTATCTATTATTTTGTTGTTGTTTATTCACCAAGTCATGTCTGACTCTTTGCAACCCCACATGTTGTAGCCCACCCAGTTCCTCCATCCATGAAATTCTCCAGGGAAGAATACTGGAGTGGGTAGCCATTCTTTTCTCCAGGGGATCTTCTCGACCCAGGGATCAAGCCTGGGTCTCCTATATTGCAGGTGAATTCTTTACCACCTCAAGGCCCCCAGAGAAGCCTTGTTTATTATCATAATATTACTATTTACATTATTATTTATATCTCCAGAGACAAACATGCAATTGTTCTCTAGGGTATGTGCTTGAATATGGACTCACTGGGTCTCACTGCATAACCTGTTACTTTGCCATTTATTCATATTTTTCCTAACTTACATGAAAAAAAATTATATTTCAAATGTTATAGCCTCCTTATATTGGTTCTGGTGGGGACTGATCTATTACTTATACCTGAAAATGGTTGTTTTCCATTTTTAAATTAACTTTTATTGGAGATAACCTATAGAGAGTAACATTCATGATTATTAAGTGTACAATTTAATGTACAAATATATATACTTCTATAACCATCAAATAGATCTAAGTATGAAGCACTAATAGAGTTTTAGAAGCTTCCTTTTTGCTTTGAATATACTGTCAAAGGTTATCACCATTCTGACTCCTGTCAACAAATGTTAGGATTACCTGTTTTTAACATTCACTTAAATGGAAAAGTACAGAATACATTTTTTGATGTCCAGCTTCTTTAACACTTTGTCTATTATGAGCATCATGTTATAATCTACTACACTAATTCATTATTATACTAGAACATGGGATTATGTTTTAGAAATATATCTCAGATTATTTATCCCTTCTATCACTGATGGATAATTGAAATAATTCCAGCTTTTTATCTCCCCTCGTAGCTCAGCTGGTAAAGAATCTACCTTCTATTCAGGAGATCCCAATTTGATTCCTGGGTCAGGAAGATTTGCTGGAGAAGGGACAGGCTACCCACTCCAATATTCTTGGGCTTCCTTGGTGGTTCAGCTGGTAAAGAATCACCAGCAATGTGAAAGATCCAGGATTGATCCCTGGGTTGAGAAGATCCCCTGGAGAAGGGAACAGCTACCAACTCCAGTATTCTGACCTGGAGAATTCCATGGACTGTATAGTCCATAGTTTTGCAGAGTCAGACACTGAGTGATTTCATGTCATTTCCAACCAAATTAAAAAAAAAAAAAAAAGGAAATCAAGTTAGTATAAACATTATCAACCCATATGTTGTACAGACACTAATTTCTCCTGTTGTTCCTCTTCAGTCACTTAGTCATGTCCGACTCTTTGTGGCCCCATGGATTGCAACATGCCAGGCTTCCCTGTGTTTCACTACCTTCCAGAGTTTGTTCCAACTCATGTCTATTGAGTCAGTGATGCCATGCAACCATCTCATCCTGTCATCCCCCTCTCTTTCTGCCCTCAGTCATTCCCAGCATCAGGGTCTTTCCCAGCTGATGAGTCAGCTCATCACATCAGGTGGCCAAAGTATTGGAGCTTCAGCTTCAGCATCTGTCCTTCCAATGAATATTTAGGGTTGATTTTCCTTAGGATTGACTGGTTTGATCTCCTTGTAGTCCAAGAGACTCTCAAGAGTATTCTCCAGCACCACAGTTTGAAAGTATCAATGCTGTGCTCAGTCTTCATTATGGTCCACCTCTCTTGGGCATATGGTAAATGATATACTATTTAGTGAGCCATTGGTTATGTGAATTCCAGTTTTAGTAGATTCTGCCAAATTGATTTTTTACCACGTTGATAGAAATTTGTAATTCTTTAGTTATATATGAGACTTCCAGTTGTTCTGATAATTTTCAATGCCTAGCTATTAATTATCTCTTTTTGTTGGATCTGTAGTTTTGTCTCAGTGTGGTTTTATATTTTCATTTTCTCATTTCTCCATTCTCCATATATTAACGTTTCTCCATGTTGCTAAATAATTGGGCTACATTCCAGGTGATTATTGACTATTTGGATATCCTCTGTTCTGAAGTGATTGTTCAAAGTTCTGCCTAATTTTTAAATGATTGGGTTATCTATTTTTTACTTATTGATTTGTAGGAATTCTTTATATAGTCCTTTCACATTCCTATGTATACACTTTTTCCTCTTCTATCTATTAAAAAGAAGGTTTTAAAAGATCAATGATGTCCAAATTGTCCAAACTTTTTTTGATGGTTAGACTCTTGTGTCACATTTAAGAAATTACTTCCCCAATCTGATATACAGAAAATATTTTTCCATAGTAGGTTCTAGAAGATTTATTCTTTCACCGTTTGCATTTAGGTCTCAATAAATTTGGAATGCAGTTCAGCTCAGTTCAGTCTCTCATTCGTGTCCAACTCTTTGAGACCCCATGAATTGCAGCACTCCAGGCCTCCCTGTTCATCACCACATCCCGGAGTTCACTCAGACTCACGTCCATTGAGTCCGTGATGCCATCCAGCCATCTCATCCTTGGTCGTCCCCTTCTCCTCCTGCCCCCAACCCCTCCCAGCATCAGAGTCTTTTCCAATGAATCAACTCTTCGCATGAGGTGGCCCAAGTACTGGAGTTTCAGCTTTAGCATCATTCCTTCCAAAGAAATCCTAGGGTTGATCTCCTTCAGAATGGACTGGTTGGATCTCCTTGCAGTCCAAGGGACTCTCAAGAGTCTTCTCCAACACCACAGTTCAAAAGCATCGATTCTTCGGTGCTCAGCCTTCTTCACAGTCCAACTCTCACATCCATACATGACCACAGGAAAAACCATAGCCTTGACTAGATGGACCTTTTTTGGCAAAGTAATGTCTCTGCTTTTGAATATACTATCTTATGCAAAACGAAAGGAATGGGTCACATTTTTTTTTCCTTATGGAAATTCAATTGACTATCTATTAAAAAGGCCATTCTTACTCCCTTAAGGCATATTTCCAACAATTTTGTTGTTGCTTTGTGTGGAATTTTATTATTTTATTTCCTTATAGTATGAATTCATGCTTTCTGGTATAACAGGTCGTGGAATTCTTCGGTGTCTTTTATGATGGTTTCTTCTCTTAGATATTACTTTTTTCTTGCCACTGTCAGTTTTCTGTGGGCATAAACAACCTTCACTTCAGTTCAGTCGCACAGTCATGTCCTACTCTTTGCAATCCCATGAATCACAGCACACCAGGCGTCCCTGTCCATCACTAACTCCTGGAGTTCACTCAGACTCATGTCCATTAAAAGACTTTAAGTAAAAATTTGTTCTTGTGGCTTATACTCTCCTCTGTCACCTCCCCAACACTCCCTCAACACAAGATGTACAAATTCCATCTTCAAACCAGGTTGAAGATGAAATTATTTTTCTTTTATACATTCTCAAGTCAGGCTTTTTTCCTTCTGACCATTAAACAGAACAAGACAAGAAAATTAAAATTATTTATGTAATTTCCCTCTAAAGTTTGGTTTTGATTTGTTTTGTTCTTCCTAATCACATATTGAGGATGACATTTTCTGTAGTCAAAGCTTTATGTAGGATTATTTTTCTGACCTATAAGCAGTAAAACCAGTATCTAGCTTATTGACAGAAGCCACAGGTCATTCCCAGCCTCTGGACACACTTTTCCTTTTGTCTTAGTCACTTTCAGTTTCCTTGTTGTTTTTAGTCTCTAAGATTTTTCTTCCATCCCCTACCCCCCCCATGCCCATACCAGGTCAACGGTGAACTTAAAACATGCTAAATATTTAAAGTTTTTTAATTATAAAAATATTTTAATTGTCATATGTGCTTCTTTACTGATATATTAACTAAAATGTTTCTGCAGCAGGTATCATGACCAATTTTGAAGCAGCAGACATCAGCAGAATCTTATTGTCTGCAACAATTTAGTATGATACAAAAATATCTGTGGTTTATATTGACAATAGTGGCAGAGACAATGCCATCATGCTGTAGTATCTTTATGTCTATTTCATAATGAAAATAACTGGTAAGTTTCAGTTAGAGATACATTAGGAGAACAAGGATGAATTTTTCCCACTCAGATTCAGAGAACCCAGGAGAGGAACTGCTGCCCTAAAGTAAAAAGAAATAAGAAATCTTATAAAACATGTCATTTTAATACCTTATCTACTCACTCTTTCTCAGTCTCTCTGTCCCTCCCTCAAAACATTTTTTTAAATTAATGATATCTAAATTATCCATACTCCTGGAGTTCACTCAGACTCATGTCCATTAAAAGACTTTAAATAAAAATTTGTTCTTGTGGCTTGTACTCTCTCCTCCGTCACCTCCCCAACACTCCCTCAACACAAGATGGTTGGACTTTTTGATGTGGTATTTAAGGAATTATTTCTTTCAGTATGGTTATTTCAGATATCTTGTCTGCTATATAAATCAAAACTATGACAAGTTTGCTGAGACAATACTAATAAGAGCACAGAAGAAACAAACAAAGTATGTCTTTAGACCATATTTTCCTTTTGTTTGGTAAATGATATAGTCATATTGGAAAAAGTTTATGTTTCTGGGAATGAATACTTAAAAATACTTCTAAGTACCTTCTTCATTATCAGATCAATCACTAAAACTGTAGCTTTTATATTTACAAAATTTTCTGAGTTTTGATGAAATCATGTTTTACATATATACAATCACAAAATTCAAGTCCTGAATATGAACTGTATAAAAATTACATAAGTACTAATATTTTAAAATATTGACACATATTTCAGGTTAAATATATTGATATATAATCAATAATACATAAGCATAAAGAGATAATTTTATATTTGTTGCTATTTTCAAATTTTAGTAACAGAAACATTAAAGCCAGTTTGTTTTTGATTTCTTTATTTTTTATTTTATTTATTTATTTTAATTGGAGGTTAATTACTTTACAATATTGTATTGGTTTTGCCATACATCATCGTGAATTTGCCACAGGTATACATGTGTTCCCCATCCTGAAGCCCCTCCCACCTCCCTCCCCTTACCATCCCTCTGAGTTATCCCAGTGCACCAGCCCCAGGCATCCTGTACCATGCATCGACCCAGGACTGGCAATTCATTTCTTATATGATATTATACATGTTTCAATGCCATTCTCACAAATCAACCCACCCTCTCCCTCTCCCACAGAAGGATTAAAGTGGAGTATTCACGATAAAGGGTATAAAGATATACAGAGTCGAAAAACTGTTCTATACATCTGTGTCTCTTTTACTGTCTCACATACAGGGTTATCATTACCATCTTTCTAAATTCCATATATATGCATTAGTATACTGTATTGGTGTTTTTCTTTCTGGCTTACTTCACTCTCTATAATAGGCTCCAGTTTCATCTACCTCATTAGAAATGATTCAAATGTGTTCTTTTTAATGGCTGAGTAAAACTCCATTGTGTGTATGTACCACTGCTTTCTTATCCATTCATCTGCTGATGGACATCTAGGTTGCTTCCATATCCTGGCTATTATAAACAGTGCTGCAATGAACATTGGGGTACACGTGTCTCTTTTAATTATGGTTTCCTCGGTGTGTATGCCCAGCAGTGGGATTGCTGGGTCATAAGGCAGTTCTATTTCCAGGTTTTTAAGAAATCTCCACACTGTTTTCCATAGTGGCTGTACTAGCTTGCATTCCCACCAACAGTGTAAGAGGGTTCCCTTTTCTCCACACCCTCTGCACCATTTATTGCTTGTAGAATTTTGGATCACAGCCATTCTGACTGGAGTGAATTGGCACCTCATTGTGGTTTTGATTTGCATTTCTCTGATAATGAGTGATGTTGAGGATCTTTTCATGTGTTTGTTAGCCATCTGTATGTCTTCTTTGGAGAAATGTCTGTCTAGTTCTTTGGCCCATGTTTTGATTGGGTGTTTTATTTATCTGGAATTGAGTGGCAGAATTTGCTTGTATATTTTTGAGATTAGTTGTTTGTCAGTTGCTTCATTTGCTATTATTTTCTCCCATTCTGAAGGCTGTCTTTTCACCTTGCTTATAGTTTCCTTTGTTGTACAGAATATTTTAATTTTAATTAGGTCCCATTTGTTTATTTTTGCTTTTATTTCCAGTATTCTGGGAGATGGGTCATAGAGGATCCTGCTGTGATTTATGTCGGAGAGTGTTTTGCCTATGTTATCCTCTAGGAGTTTTATAGTTTCTGGTCTTAATTTTAGATCTTTAATCCATTTTGAGTTTATTTTTGTTTATGGTGCTAAAAAGTGTTCTAGTTTCATTCTTTTACAAGTGGTTGACCAGTTTTCCCAGCACCACTTGTTAAAGAAGTTGTCTTTTCTCCATTGTACATTCTTGCCTCCTTTGTCAAAGATAAGGTGTCCATAGTGTGTGGTGTCCATAAGGTGCATGGGTTTATCTCTGGGCTTTCTATTTTGTTCCATTGGTCTATATTTCTGTCTTTGTGCCAGTACCATACTGTCTTGATGACTATGGCTTTGTAGTAGAGCCTGAAGTCAGGCAGGTTGATTCCTCCAGTTCCATTCTTCTTTCTCAAGATTGCTTTGGTTATTTAAGGTTTTTGTATGTCCATACAAATTGTGAAATTATTTGTTCTAGCTCTGTGAAAATTACCGTTGGTAGCTTGATAGGGATTGCATTGAATCTATAGATTGCTTTGGGTAGTATACTCATTTTCACTATATTGATTCTTCTGATCCATGAACATGGTATATTTCTCCATCTATTAGTGTCCTCTTTGATTTCTTTCATCAGTGTTTTATAGTTTTCTATATATAGGTCTTTAGTTTCTTTAGGTAGATATATTCCTAAGTATTTTATTCTTTTCGTTGCAATGGTGAATGGAATTGTTTCCTTAATTTCGTTTTCTACTTTCTCATTATTAGTGTATAGGAATGCAAGGGATTTCTGTGTGTTGATTTTATATCCTGCAACTTTACTATATTCATTGATTAGCTCTAGTAATTTTCTGGTGGAGTCTTTAGGGTTTTCTATGTAGAGGATCATGTCATCTGCAAACAGTGAGAGTTTTACTTCTTCTTTTCCAATTTGGATTCCTTTTATTTCTTTTTCTGCTCTGATTGCTGTGGCCAAAACTTCCAGAACTATGTTGAATAGTAGCGGTGAAAGTGGACATCCTTGTCTTGTTCCTGACTTTAGGGGAAATGCTTTCAATTTTTCACCATTGAGGATAATGTTTGCTGTGGGTTTGTCATATATAGCTTTTATTATGTTGAGGTATGTTCCTTCTATTCCTGCTTTCTGGAGAGTTTTTATCATAAATGGATGTTGAATTCTGTCAAAGGCTTTCTCTGCATCTATTGAGATAATCATATGGCTTTTATTTTTCAGTTTGTTAATGTGGTGTGTTACATTGATTGATTTGTGGATATTGAAGAATCCTTGCATCCCTGGGATAAAGCCCACTTGGTCATGGTGTATGATCATTTTAATGTGCTGTTGGATTCTGATTGCTAGAATTTTGTTAAAGATTTTTGCATCTATGTTCATTAGTGATATTGGCCTGTAGTTTTCTTTTTTTGTGGCATCTTTGTCAGGTTTTGGTATTAGGGTGATGGTGGCCTCATAGAATGAGTTTGGAAGTTTACCTTCCTCTGCAATTTTTGGAAGAATTTGAGTAGGATAGGTGTTAGCTCTTCTCAAAATTTTTGGTAGAATTCAGCTGTGAAGCCATCTGGATCTGGGCTTTTGTTTGCTGGAAGATTTGTCATTATGGTTTCAATTTCCATGCTTGTGATGGGTCTGTTAAGATTTTCTATTTCTTCCTGGTTCAGTTTTAGAAAGTTGTACTTTTCTAAGAATTTGTCCATTTCTTCCAAGTTGTCCATTTTATTGGCATATAATTGTTGATAGTAGTCTCTTATGATCCTTTGTATTTCTGAGTTGTCTGTTGTGATCTCTCCATTTTCATTTCTAATTTTATTGACTTGATTTGTCTTCCTTTGTTTCTTGATGAGTCTGGCTAATGGTTTGTCAATTTTATTTATCCTTTCAAAGAACCAGCTTTTGGCTTTGTTTATTTTTGCTATGGTCTCTTTTGTTTCTTTTAAATTTATTTCTGTCCTAATTTTTAAGATTTCTTTCCTTCTGCTAACCCTGGGGTACTTCATTTCTTCCTTTTCTAGTTGCTTTAGGTGTAGAGTTAGGTTATTTATTTGACTTTTTTCTTGTTTCTTGAGGTATGCCTATATTGCTATGAACCTTCCCCTTAGCACTGCTTTTACAGTGTCCCACAGGTTTGGGGTTGTTGTGTTTTCATTTTTATTCATTTCTATGCATATTTTGATTTCTTCTGTGATTTGTTGGTTATTCAGCAGCATGCTGTTCAGCCTCCATATATTGGAATTTTTAATAGTTTTTCTCCTGTAATTAAGATCTAATCTTACTATATTGTGGTCAGAAAAGATGCTTGGAATGATTTCAATTTTTTTGAATTTACCAAGGCTAGATTTATGGCCCAGGATGTGTGTGGGGTTGTACGGGTGGCTTGTCAAGGTTTCCTGATTAGGGAAGCTTGTGTCGGTGCTCTGGTGGGTAGAGCTCAATTTCTTCTCTCTGGAGTGCAATGAAGTGTCCAGTAATGAGTTAGGCTATGTCAATGGGTTTTGAGTGACTTTGGGCAGCCTGTATATTGAAGCTCAGGGCTGTTTTCCTGTGTTGCTGGAGAATTTGCGTGGTATGTCTTGCTCTGGAACTTGTTGGCCCTTAGGTGGTGCTTGGTTTCAGTGTAGGTATGGATGCATTTGATGAGCTCCTGTTGATTAATGTTCCCTGGAGTCAGGAGTTCTCTGGTGTTCTCAGGATTTGGACTTAAGCCTCCTGCTTCTGGTTTTCAGTCCTATATTTAGAGTAGCCTCAAGACTTCTCTATCTATACAGCACCATTGATGAAACATCTAAGTTAAAGATGAAAAGTTTCTCCACAGGGACACCCAGAGAGGTTCACAGAGTTACATGGAGAAGAGAAGAGGGAGGAGGGAGTTAGAGGTGATCCAAATGAGATGAGGTGGAATCAAAAGACGAGAGAGCAAGCTAGCCAGTAATTACTTCCTTATGTGCGCTCCACAGTCTGGACTGCTCAGAGATGTTCACGGAGTTATATAGAGAAGAGAAGAGGGAGGAAGGAGACAGAGGTGGCCAGGAGGATAAAAGTGGGGAATCAAAATGAGAGAGACGGATCCAGCCAGTAATCAGTTTCCTAAGTATTCTCCACTGTCTGGAACACACAAAGAGATTCAGAGAGTTGGGTAGAGAAGAGAAGGTGGAAGGAGGAGACAGAGGTGACCTGGTGAAGAAAAAGGAGAGTCCAAAGGGGGAGAGAGCAGTTAAGCTAGTAATCTCGCTCCCAAGTAAAAATGGGTACTGAAGATTGGGTTCTTAAAGGTACAAAATTGGAACAAATATCAAAAAGCAAAGATTAAATATCTAGAGAAGAGGTTGGATTTTCAAAATTACTAAAGAACATAAAAAAGAAAAAAAAGTCACAAAAAGTATAACATATATATATGAAGTTTTCTTTAAAAAAGTAGGGTCTCTTTTTGCAAAGTAATAGTAGGTTATAAAAATGAAAATTAAAGGAGTAATAGAGGACTTAAAATTTAAAATATATATATAAAAATATATCTAGGACTTTCTCTGGTGTTGTTGTGAGCAGTGTTGGGTCAGTTCATTTTCAGCTAGTTCCTTGGTCCAGCTTATAGTTCTCAAGATCTACAGGCCCCTTCCTATGTAGTCAATACTAACTACAGGGTTTTAATCTATTGCACTTGTCACTTACAAGACAGTTCCCTCTGTTTTAGCTTCTGTTTCCTGATTTCTTCAGTTTCTGATTTCCACCCTGACACAAGGGGGCGGTGTGGACACTTTTTTAGGCTCACTTGTTCAGTTGTGCAGTGGGGAGGGAGGAACGCTGTGAACAAATAACACTGGCGTGTGCTTGCAGTGCCTCAGCCACACTGGGCCTGCCCCCGATCATGGCGCATGTGCCTTCCCTGCCCACACTGCTCAGGCTCTAGGTTGCTTTGCCAGGAACCATCTGAGGCTGGCCCTGGGCTGCATGCACCTCCTGGGTCTAAGCCGCTCAGGTTCAGGCACTCAGGTAGTCCTCAGAGGCGCAGACTCAGTTGGGCCTGCATTTTATGCCCTTCCCAGGTCCGAGCAGCTCAGGTGATGAGGTGTTTGGTGAGCGTGGTCGCTGCGACTTATCGCTTCTCCCGTCCCTGCTGCTCGGTTTTCTGGGTGTATGACCAGCGCACCTTCTCAGGTGGATGTTGACCATCCAGAACCCCAAGAAGTCTTAGTTAGCAAAGAAGCCTGCTTTCAGTTTGGTAGATAATGCCTCTCTGGGGCTGGATTGCCCCCTTCTGGCTCTGGCTGCCTGTCATCAGAGGGGGACTGTCTGCAGCCGGCTATCTCTGTTCAGTCCTTTGTTCTGTGAGCGGACCTGATGGTGTCTTAGGTTAGGGCTTTTCCCGTGGTAGCTATCCCACAGTCTGGTTTGCTAGCCCAAGTTAGTTCCCTCAGATTGCCCTTTGGACATTCAGGCCCCGTCACTCTAAGCAATGCAGCCCATGCCTCCCTGCCCAGCCCCTGCTTGCTAGTGGCGGGTGCAGGCGTCTGCGCTGCTTCTCTGCTGGGGGAGTTACCATAGGGCATGTAATCTGTGGGTTTAAATTATTTATTTATTTTTCCTCCCTGTTATGTTGCCCTCTGTGGTTCCAAGGCTCGCCACAGAATTGACAGTGAGAGTGTCTCCTGGTGTTTGGAAATCTCACTTTCTAAGACTCCCTTCCCGGGATGGAGCTCCATCCCTATCTCTTTTGTCTCCCTTTCTTTCTTTCTTTTATATTTTTTCCTACCTCCTTTCAAAGACAATGGGTTGCTTTTCTGGGTGACTGATGACCTCTGCCAGCATTCAGAAGTTGTCTTGTGGAATTTACTCAGCGTTTAAATGTTCTTTTGTTGAATTTGTTGGGGAGAAAGCGGTCTCCCCGTCCTATTCCTCTGCCATCTTAGGACGGCCTCCCAGTTTGTTTTACACTATTTAAAAACTATCTCCTATTTCTTACTGATACCAAAAGTGTGGTTATGATCACTGATGGGCTTCCCAGGTGGCGCTAGTGGTAAAGAACTTGCCTGCCAATGCAGGAGACATAAGAGACTTGGGTTTGATCCTTGGGTTGGGAAGATCCCCTGGAGGAAGGCTCGGCAACTCATTCCAGTATTCTTGCCTGGAGAATCCCTAGGACAGAGGAGCCTGGCAGGTTACAGTCCATAGGGTTGCAAAGAGTCAGATAGGACTGAAGTGACTTGCATGCATGCACACATGATCACAGACTATTTTATTACTAAAGAAGGAAAAAAAAATACTTTTATGAGCTTTAGTTTTTCTAATATTTGCATGCAACTTAAATGAGCACAAACTGTTAGACAATATCTTGTTACTCGGTGTGGAACTGAAGCTTATCATAGTGGAAAAGTACAAAATGACATCAAATGATTTATCTTTATTTTTAAATCAAAGACTTTGTAATTCTATTCTAATATTTAATAAAAGACTATTCTGGCATCTTTGGGAAAAATGATAGAACTATTTAATGATTATAAAAAGTACAATTAAATTATTCTAAATAAAAGTTAATCAAATCATAAATATTTTCTCATTCTTTTTAAAACTACTATTTATGGAAGAATCAAAAACTTTAGATTTTCGTATTGTTAGTTTAATATTATATAAGTATTAGAGAATCTAACATTTTTAGGCTAGTATATGTCAAAACACCTGGCAACAGATTTTATAAGTACTAACAAGGTGAGAATTTTTTAGTATAGGATCTTTGGAAACAAATGGAATTTATATTTATTTGCACTGACTCTGCATTACAGAATTGGTATCATTTGTGGAAATTTATTTTCCATGCATTCAGAAGTCCTGTGCTGTTCAAAGACAGCAACTTACAGGTACAGTATAGAAAATTAAGTGCAAAGCATATAAGGCCGAATTTTCCAATGATTTTCAGAAGCTATGCCTATACACTAGTCAAATAAAATGTTTAAAAAATAGACAAGAATGGGAAAATTTCTTCATTCATTGATTGAATTGCCATAAAAGCATCTAATTCCACTGATTTTTCTATTCTCTTGAACAGACTACCTATTGGGATTTTCTATTTGCTCTAGGCTAGACCTGATGACCAGGAGCTTTCAGAGAGATTACAGCTGATAAGACCTTGGAGAGTGGCTCTTCAGGGGTCCAGACTGAACTTGTGTCTCAATTTTTTACCTGGCCTAAGAGCCTGAAGAAGTCTTCTGCTGTCATTGCAGCAGCAATTGCCGCAACAGCATTAGTGGAATTGCCCCAGTGGGTAGTAATGCATCAGCCAACCATTACTAGAGAAACAGGAATGAAGGAGTCTAAGGATGCAAGTGAAATGATAGTAGTAGTTATTCAGTTTCATATCAGAGACAAAACACTGTAGCCACCCTTTGCTTTAGAACTTTCCATTTGTCAGTTTCAACTCTTTATTCATTTATTATTATCCAAAGATTTGTTTATAAAATAAATAACATAAAATTCTATTTGTCTAGCAACTTTAATACATGTTTTCCCATTCATGACATGTAATACTCATATTCAGAAATAGGTGATTTAAGTGGAATCAGAAAATGTGAATCTTTTTCAATGCTAAGTTGTATTTTGCTTTTGGGCTTTCCAAGCAATGCCAAAAATGTATATTTATGTATTTGCTTTAAAATTAAATCACATATAGATAACTTGGTTTGTTTTACCTTCTTAAGAAATCCTTTAGGTACTAGTCAAGCAAAAATAGCCATATCCTTACATCCTTACTGACTTTCAATATTCATATGATTCACCTACAATGTACAACTTCTTTGGGTTAATTTTTTAAGCTTTACTCATAAAGTCTTGTCTGCACACTTGAAATTTGAGATACAAACAAAGTACAGTTTTTAGAAGAAAAAGAAACATTTGAATATATATGCATTAAGAGAACTTGTGGCTTAAAATAAAATCTAAGTATTCTAATTACTGTAAGCAAAGTCAGTAAACATCCTGAAACCATCTTTATTGCATTGTAACATTTTATGAAGAATTTTATATCCCATGTGTTGTATTGTCATATTCTTCTGATATCAATTTGGATGCAATGCAGGAAATAGTTCATGAATTTTGACTGTGTCACAAGATACTACCTGGATGATATCTCATAAAACTCTTTCAATGCCAGAAGGGTAAATCAGTTATGTTTTATTATATGTTTACTAGGGATATCAAAATATATTGCATAATTCATATTCTTTGCCCAATAGATTTTTAACACTTTGTTGTATACAGTTCAGCAATGTGCCATATAATATTCATGAATTGTTCCCTGATTGATTTAGTAAGTGTACAATTTATAACTAGGCACTTAGAAAATATTTTTTCAGTATATGTAAATGTTTCAAACATTGCACAAACTCTAGTAGAAGTTTTAATATTTGTATCATACTGAAATGAATTAAGAATAAGTCATAGTTTAAAATGGCAGTCCAGATCATTTATTCAATGATAGTCAAGAACATATGGTCAGAGATATTTGTTTTTGTGTAGTCTAAAAAAACTTTTTAAAATATCTAATTATATTACAATGGAAAGAGATGATCAAATCAAACAATAAATATAAAAAGTCAAGAACTATTAATACAATAAGTCCCCAAACTACTGAATTAAGCATGAAAGTGAGACTGTTACTCTCTCAGTCCTGTCTAACTCTTTGCAACTCCATGGAATGTAACCCGCCAAGCTCTTCTGTCCATGGAATTCTCCAGGCAAGAATACTGGCATGAGTAGCCATTCCCTTCTCCCGGGAATCTTCCCAACCCACTAATCAAACCCGTGTCTCCTGCACTTCAGGCAGATTCTTCATCGTCTGAACCACCAGGGAAGCCCACAAAACACTAAAAACATCTTTCAGATTCATGTATGTCACAGCTTTGCACTTTGCTTTTTATATAATATCTCTACCAGAGTCTGGACAGCTCCATGCTACTATTTCTCTGTAAAATATATGGATGTTATAAATAGGGAGTAATGAAGTTTATAAGTAGCCTACGATAGTTTGGCTTGACAGAAATTTTTGCCATAATTTTACAGCCAAACAAATTACAATTTTTTTTTATTTAAAGCACTTTTCCACTTCAGATTTACAAATAAAGCTGTCAGAACTGAGTTGGTTTATATGAAAAAGAAATAGTCTTAAAGCAGCTTAAATAAAAAGTAAACTTTACTGGTAAATAGAAAAGGACTTTTGAAACTAAAGATCTATGTATCAAAGAGCAGCAAGATGGGAATCTTTAATGCACTTTAAGTGTCTTTATGTTGCAGTGCCAAAAAACAATATCCCCTATGTCTTTTAACTGAAAATCCAGGAAGAGAATTCAAATTTATCATATGGAAGTAGAGTGCACTCAAAAAAGATGTTCTGGCTTTTGATAATCTAACAGATCTAAAAATAATCTTCTATATTTTGTGGATTTATGTATATATATATACATTTCTAAAGGAAAGCATCAGGCATTGTTAATTTAGAACCAGAATCCATAATCTGGTGAACACATCACTGCTTGTCTTATATAATGATGAGATTTATTTCTTTATGGAATTTTGTAGAAAACTTATTAGTAACCAGAAACATTTGAAAAATGTGGCAGACCACAAACAAACAAGATGCTGTGTTTTTCATAATAAGATACATATCTATGTAATAAGATTGCTTCATGTCATAAGATATATATTATCTTATATAATGTGGTAATTTACCATAACTTTTTATGATCAATCTTGAGGGAATTAAATTTTACATTTATTATGGACTAAAATATGGCCTGAGTATAAATCATTTACTTGCCAAGGCTCAAAAGAATAACCACTAGTCTAAACTACTAGTATATATAACTACTAATAAAAATATCAGTGTAATATGACTTCCATCATTATTAGTGTAATGGATTATTTACACCTAGAAATTTCTTTACATTAGCTCAAATTACTAATAGCAAAATAGATTTTAGAGAGAAACACTGTTAATTTGTAGATAAGGATGTAAAGGTAGATGTTTCATAAGAACGCTTCATTGTAACAAGAAACATGTTTTAGAATTGAAGGACTGATGCTGGAGCTGATACATCTTTGGCCACCTGATGCAAAGAATTGACTCATTGGAAAAGACTCTGATGCTGGAAAAGACTGAAGGAAGGAGGATAAGTGGACGACTGAGGATGAGATGGTTGATAGCATCACCAACTCAATGGACATGAGTTTGAGCAAGCTCCAGGAGTTAGTGTTGGACAGGGAAGCCCGGCATGCTGCAGTCCATGGGGTGGCAAAGAGTCAGACATGACTGAGCAACTGAACTGAACTGAATTGTTATAGAATTAATAGTATGAAGACCAGAACTAGCCAATATATTTTATATTAGCTGCCATCAATTGATCTTGATAATTTTTAAGACTAAAAAGCCAGATCAAATGCAAAAAGAATTTCATTCAAAATGTTATTTAACACTCAGTATTCATTTAAGTACATTTTCTTTTTATTTATTTTTAAAAATTTTTTTTAAATTTTTTTAATTTTATTTTTTTTAGAGCATCCATTTTACTTTATTTTACTTTACAGTACTCTATTGGTTTTGGCATACATTGACATGAATCTACCACGGGTGTACACGAACTCCCAAACATGAACCCCCCCACCTCCCACCCCACATCATCCCTCCAGATCATCCCCATACACCAGCCCCAAGCATCCTGCATCCTGCATTGAACAGAGACTGGCGATTCATTTCTTACATGATGGTATACATACTATTTATAATAGCCAAGACATGGAAACAACCTAGATGTCCAGCACCAGATGAATGGATAAGAAAGCTGTGGTACATATACACAATGGAGTAATACTCAGCCATTAAAAAGAATACATTTGAATCAGTTCTAATAAGATGGATGAAACTGGAACCAATTATACAGAGTGAAGTAAGCCAGAAAGAAAAACACCAGTACAGTATACTAACATATATGGAATTTAGAAAGATGATAATGAGGACCCTGTATGCAAGACAGCAAAAGAGACACAGATGTGCAGAGCAGACTTTTGGACTCTGAGGGAGAGGGAGAGGGTGGGATGATTTGGGAGACTAGCATTGAAATATGTATACTATCATGTAAGTACATTTTCTATTATCCCACAGAATTTCATATGAAGGGTCTGAAAGACAGAGTAATAAATGATTTGCCCATTGTCACATGACTGAAAGTTGTAGAGATGACATCTAAATTCAAGCCTTCCAGCTACAAATCATTACTCTTTGTGTAAAACAATATGAGTCAATATTTTTTAAAAATGCCTATATCGTCTTTTGGGAAAGAAACCTGGTTAACAATCCTTGTAATGTCATGGAGATTAAACATAAAAAACAGTAATAAAGTAGTCACTGATGTTCACAGACTTCATCCTCACCAAATTCTGGACAGTTCTTATTCATTCACTGTTGAAAAGAAAGGAGGTATATTTAATAAAGGGGTGAGTCTTCCTAGGTGGCACAGTGGTAAAGAATCTGCCTGGTTCAATCCCTGGGTCAGCAAGATCCCCTGGAGTAGGAAATGGCAATCCACTCCAGTATTTTTACCTGGAAAATTCCGTGGACAGAGGAGACTGGCAGGCTACAGTCCATGGAATCACAGACTCAGACACAACTGAGCATGCATGTTCACATTTGGAAAGATATTTTTAAGTGTCAACAATTTTGGTTGCCTATGAAGTACTTTACATAGAATAACTGTTAATGTTAAATATAGTTACTAGTTTTTCTATTTTCCACATAAACATATGAGTCACATGGAGTTACTTGCACATAAGAAATGATGGAATCATGATTCAAAGCCAAGCTTGCTAAACACCAAAACCAGGACTTTTGTTAGTATTTACATTATTTATAACTACTCATTTTATTATATTACTTTACTTAATGTAACATCAATCTTTGATGCCTTGAAAGTAATTATTTACATAAAGAAATTTAGATTATGTCTTCACTTTAGAATTCTGGTTGCTCTTGAATTTTTCTTCTACTGCTTTTATGTAGGCAATAATATACAAATGCAAATTATGGTATTATATACTAACAGTGGTTTGAACCTGGGATCAATCAGGAAATGAGCACAAATCTAGGATTACCCATACTCAGATACAAATGAAAGAGGATTGCCAGTCCCAGACTCACTGGCCCCTGTCTGCATACTGCTTATCCTTGTTGTTGTTCAGTCGCTAAGTCACGTCTGACTCTTTGCCTCCCCAAGAACTGCAGCACACAGGCTTCCCTGTCCTTCATCATCTCCCAGAGTTTGCTCAAACTCAGGTCCATTGAGTCAGTAATATCATCCAACCATCTCATCCTCTGTCAGCCCCTTCTCTTCTTGCCCTCAATCTTTCCTAGCATCAGGGTCTTTTCCAGTGAGTCAGGTCTTCGCAGCAGGTGTCAAAAGTATTGGAGCTTCGGCTTTCAGCATTAGTCCTTCCAATGAATATTCAGGATGGATTTCCTTTAGGATTGACTGGTTTGATCTTCTTGCAGTCCAAGGGACTCTTAAGAATCTTCTCCAGCACCACAATTTGAAAGCATCAGTTCTTTGGTGCTCTGCCTTCTTGATGGTCTCACTCACATCCATACATGACTAATGGAAAAACCACAGCTTTGGCTAGACAGACCTTTGTGGGCAAGCTGATATATCTGCTTTTTAATACACTGTCTAACTGCTTACCCTACTCTATGCAAAATAAGTTACATCTGATTTGTTATTCCATCCCCTAAATCTGCCTCTAGAATTTGAAGTGTACTTTAGAATAATAAATGATTGTCAAGCTTTTCTGTATTTTAAACAGCCATTTCTAAGTTACTTCTCTGATTACTTGAAAAAAAAGTATTTCACTGCATTGAGATTTTCAGTTTAAAAACTATTTCTGTAGAGTCAAGTGGCTATTTACTGAAGTTCAACAAAGAGTCATCTACTGATTCCTGTGTGTAAACTAGCACACCATAATGAATGTGTTACTGTTTCTCTAACATTTATTACAGGTAAACCTCAAACTTATGATGTTGGATCTGTGTTTTAACTATTTTAGGTAGCACAAAGATATCAATCACTGAGTACACCAATGTGATGACATTTGTAAATTGAACAATGCACAGCTTGACAAAGAAATCCTCCTGTTATTGTAGAAGTCAAGAGGTTCAACAGCTACTCCTGTAGGTAGGTGTGACAAGTACATTGTTCTTTAAGGATAGACCTATGCTCTTAATCTTTTCAAATATGTGAAGTGCTGAAGTCTATTGCTGAATAAATATGTGTATATGAATATAAAATTTAATACAAATTCAGCTTGAGTGAGTCCCAGATTGTATTCTACTACTTCTATCAACAATGTCTATATTTGAAAACCTCTCTGGTCTAATTCACCTAACTGTTCATATTTTATCAATAGATATTTAGAATCTTCAAATAATTGATTTCTTTATATGGCTGTGAATGTATAACTAGAAAGGTAATTTTTGAATAATTCTTGTCATTAACTCCTCTAACCCTAAAATATAGTTACTACTAGCTTAGTGGAAGGAATGGGTGAATGAAAAAATAGCCAATCAATGGTTTGATAAGTGAATAAAAGAATGAAATGTTGGTACCACTGATGTATACTGAATATTCTTCATGAAGCCTATTTCTACATAGCTCTCATTAATACAGTGATAAAATGTATGACTGCTGACTTAAAATACTTGCCTTAAATAGCAAATTGTGTGTTCATATATATACTGTTTACTAAACTAAAGGAATATGATAATTGTTTTATAATTTTTGACTGATAATCAGAAATAGTTTCAAGGATCCCTTCGATATAGTATGTTCTTTTTCCTTACAAAATGGCTAAAAGCATTTAGACTTTGACTATAAAAATCTTAGATAACAACTAGCTATGTATCTAGTATTTTCAGTAATGTATGTTGTTAAATCATTTTCCCTCCAGAATCAGATTTGCCTTTAATTCCTTTTAAATTAAATTTAACAGAAAAATGACTATTATCATAAGAATCTTATTTTTTCAAGGAAATTATTTGACTTTAATAATAAGTTTTAAATAATAAAATATTTTCAAAGATTTAAAATTAAGTATCAATTTTGTATTGGCAAAACTGATAGTTTAGTTGAAAAATATAAATTTTTTTGCATACTTCATGGTCAGAACACAGTGCTAAATTTTAATAAGGTTATTTTCTCTAGACAAAGAGAAGTGTTCTCAGTCTAAGAAAAAATATTGGAAAACTGTTGATTCCAATTGCACAGACATAGCCACCCTACTTTTTTTTTTACCAAATGCATAAACTTAGACAGCTTGCTTTGCTATTTTAAACTCAATAACTTCTTCAGGTGAAACTGAGCATAATACTCACCCATAATATTCATCCTTACAAAATAAGGATTAAAAAATTTAATACTGTGTGTTAACTACCTAGCATAAAATATGGGACATTGTAAGCTCTCATTAAGTTTCAAGAACTATGAAAATAAACTATAATGGTTTTGTGACTATTGGGGCCGTAAGCCTTTTATCATTGAAAATAACTTGAGCTAATTTTCCACAATATACCAACAGATTCATATTGACCACTATAAATAAAATATTCAAAGGGTGATTTATCTAAAAAAAGACTCATTAAAACTATCTTTTGGAAAACCATATTGTGTTGATTTTTGTGGATAAAAAGCTATCAGTGACTCATGGAAAATATAAAATAAAGGAAATAAATGCTTTAATTTATTGTCTAATTTTAGTTCAGCCACAAATGCTGAACTAAAATCATTAGGAACCTTTAGTCCTCCAATGGAATAACCTCTGATAATGTTTATTATTGCACTGTGTATGGTATCCTTGTTAGCCTTATTGATAATAGTTTAATATCCTCTCATACTTAGGCCTATCTGACACATAGGCACATGATTGCTCCTAGAACTGGATATCTCCTACTAGTTGTCTGTCAGTCACCTAAAAAAGAGATTTACCCTTATGTGACAAACTTGATCTAAGAAACCAGATACAGCAATAGGAATTATTGCTATCACAGTTAGCTAATGAAAGCAAAACAAGGAATAGCTAATAGACTAGAAAATATATGTTACTTTCTTTGTTTCCACTTAGGTGCTACTTTTTCTTTTTTCTTTTTTTTTTTTTCTGGTAAAGTTTTGTTCAAGAACTCCAACTTTTCTGGAGTTGGTCTGCTAAAATGCAAACAGGGAATAAGCATCTAGGTTTAGGGGAATATATTATAAAAGGACAATGCAGGAAGGAAAAGGTGGGAGGATTAGAGAGAGTAGCATTGAAACATATACATTATCATATGTAAAATGGATAGCCAGTGGGAATTTGTCATATGACACAGGAAACTCAAATCCAGTGACAACCTAAAGAGATGGGATGGGATGGGAGAGAGGTTCAAGAGGGAGGAGACATATGAATACTTATGGCTAATTCATGTTGATATATGGCAGAAACCAGCACAATATTGCAGTTATCCTCCAATTAAAAAAAATTTAAAAAGGGAGTATATCTCAGACCAGCAGGAGAGTGATAGCAACAATTTACTAACAAAACTTCAAGACTCAAGTTTAATTTCTATAAAATATGACTAAACCAAAATGAAAATTCTTAGTTTATTTGTAAATGTTAGAAATTATATTTTTTATTGTTGTTGGCTTAACTACTTCTAGATTAAAAAATTAAATATTTTCTTAATATAGATTATGTTGATTAAATACAAAAATATTATATATTTCAGGGAGGGATATACAATAAAGTATAATTATTAGCACATATTAGAAGTTGAACTAACTCTCTAGGCCTCTTTTGCGTTAGATGAGATTTTAAGTTTATCATACAGAAATCATAACTTTTTTCAATTATACCTATGCCCATTGCAAGTATAATAAAGCAGAGTAGTTCACAAGTGAAACTGAAGGGCTCTTGCTTTCACATTTCTAAAATAATGATCAGAGTTATTCATTAGGAAAAAAAAACATTTCATCTAATGTAGTTATTCTTCCTTGGAAAAAATTATTTATTTGAAAATATGGCTTCCGTGATGGTTCAGATGTTAAAGAATCTGCCTGCAATGTAGGAAACCTGGGTTCCATCCCTGGGCTGGGATGATCCCTTGGAGAAGGGAACAGAGCTACCCACTCCAGTTTTCTTGCCTGGAGAATTCCATGGAGCGAGGAGCCTGGCAGGGTACAGTGCAGGGGGTTGCAAATAGTTGGACATGACTGAGTGACTTTCACTTCACTTCACTTCACTTCAAGTCTTTCAATTTCTGACAAATAAATGTGAGAAGGAAATTGTCAAGGAAAAAATGTAGAATTATCAAATAAATAAACATAAAAACATTGATTACACTGAATATTAAGACTTCTAAAATAAGGCTTTATTTAATGTGGAGATACACAACAATTTATGGCAAGATAATGTGGAACATTGACTTGTGAAAATTGATTCTAAAACAAAAATGTTTAAAAATATATGTCATTAATGTGCAAATTGTGAAGAATATCTTAAAATATTGATATGTGCTTTTCAAACTTCTTTTATAAATGATAATAATATAACCCAATTTCCTTCTGCTTAAATTTATCAATTCGGAAAAGGTAAAGCATCAATTTTTTAAATCACTTCCCTCAACTGAATGCTGAAATACTATTATACTCAGTTGCTTCAATTGTGTCTGACTATTTGCAACTCTATGGACTATAGCCCACCAAGCTCCTTTGTCCATGGGATTCTCTCTGAATTCTGGAGTGGGTTGCCATTCCCTCCTCCAGGGGATCTTCCACACCCAGGGATCAAACCTGCATCTTCTGTGTCTCCTGCATTGCAGGAAGATTCTTTACTGCTGAGTCTAAATTCCCTTATCATTTATATAAATTTAATAAAAAATCAATGTATATAAATATGTAGCTCATGAATGTCTGTCACACATTTAGTATAATTAATTCTTAGTAGAAGCAAAGAGTTAAAGCTACCTAAAATTATTTGGAGTGACTGAAAACTTATTTGTTGAATTATATTTAAAATAACTATCCAATGGTTAGTCCCCTAATCAGTAAATTTTTTAAAGATAATATATGAAGAGTTAGAATTTCTAGATATTGTATTTCTTGGCAACTGTAGACTATGAAAATCATTATTATGCTAATCCACTTTAATTTCTTCTAATTAATATAAGAAAAGTTAAAACTTAGATAACAGGCTTGGGAATACTGAGAATTCAGTGTCCAGCAGTTTATAAACAGAGCAAGTAAAAGTAAGTTACAAGTATATACTATGCCTTCATTACTAACTGTTATAAATCAGAATTTCTCTGCTAAGGAACCAAAGGTATCATTTAATCCAACTGTCTTTTTATAAATATCATTCTATGACATCCAGAGGTTAAATAATGTGCCCAAGGGCCTTTCATTATTAGATGTATTGCTTCATTTCCATTGCTGAATTCTTTTACAATGTTCCTTTTCATCATAGCATATTATCTATAGATCTTAATCAATTATTTGAAATTACTTTTTATCAAATTCATGGAGACAGTTGTTATTTCATCAGATTTAGGTTAAAATATGGTACATACTCAAATGGTAATTTAAGATCTTTAATATTCCCTGCTCTTATACAATAAGAAGGGAAATGTAAAAAATAAATTTTTAAATAATAAAAATAGTAATTAGAAATACTTGAAAAATTTAAATGTCCCAATGTTTACATTTAAGAGCAAAGCCTAGGGACAAGTTGTCATGTAGAGACAGTTTAAAAATACATAGTGTAATACATAACTGTTTAGAAAAACTGAAAGTGTACTTTTTTTTCTTCTCAGCATATAGTAAGTTGACATATACTCCTTTTTATAGTTCAGTATGGTCATGTGACATTTTTGACCAAAGAAAGATGAATTGTTTTCAAGTGTGTCAATTTTGGGCAAAAGTTTTATTTACCTGAAATATCCCAGATGTTTAATTCTGTAACCCTGTAGGTCTCAATAAAACTCAAATTTATCAGAGCCTTCAGACAATCATCTGTGAATGTGAACAAGAAATAAACCTTAAGTAGTGGAAGGTATTGGGACTGGGAACAAGAAATAAACCTTAAGTAGTGGAAGGTATTGGGACTGGGAGATTGTTTAACTATATAAATCTTAACTGAAGACCTATTTGTATTTAAAACACAAAATAAATTAACAAATATCTAGGCCCTAATTAAGCTTAGTAAACTTATGACAAAATAATCACTTTTAATATAACTATCACTTATATTTAACTCAGTTCTAAAATAATTTACCACCATCAAATATTGAGTTAATTTCCAGTGTTAGAATAATGAATAAAACTGTAATAAATATCCTCAAAATACTTATATACTACAGAACAGGAAAATACAATAAACAAAGTTCTATTAAAATTTATATGGATAATTTTTGGATTAATCTATAGCTTCTAGGATGACAATCCACTCCTGTATTTTTGCCTGGAGAATCGCATGGATAGAGGAGCCTAACGGGCTACAGTTTGTGGGGTCGCAAAGAGTCGGACACGACTAAGCAACTAACCCACCTACAACCCACAGCTTCTAGAAACAAGATAACATAAATGCATATTTATTGAGCTGGGTGTGGGGGGGAGCACCAAAAAAGCTCTTACTTCCAGTTTCTGGTGTGGAATGTTAGGAATTTCAAAGACATCTCTCTGTCCTAAAAACAAATAAAAGCCTAAATGGAAAATTAGCATCTCTTATTATATCTATGAAAGGACTGAGGAACTGGAAGACACACAGGAGGATGCAGTGAATCACAGTTTACCAGAGCAGAGATACACAAGTACAAAACCTCCATAGAATCAATACTGGGTTCCTTTTACCCTATTGTATGATGTCTGGCTTTTAACAGAAAATTACAAGGCATACTAAAAGATTAAAAAACAGTTCAGAGAAACTGAGCAAATATCAAAACCAGAGTCAGATATAGCAGACATGTTGGAATTATCAGACTGGCAATTTAAAATAACTATGATAAATATGCTGTTTTTTAGTGGGGAAGAGTAGACAACATGCAATAACAGATGGGTAACATAAGCAGAGAGATGAAAATTTAAGAACCAACATGAAATGCTAGCGATCAAAAACACTATAACAGAAGTGAAGATTAGCTTTAATGGGCTCATTTGTAGACTGATGTGATTGAAGAAAGAACCTCTGAACTTGAGGACATGTCAAGACAAACTTACAAAACTGAAAAGCAACAGAAAAAAAGATCGAAAAAAACCGCAAACAGAATATTCAAGAACTGTGGAATGACTACAAAAGGTGTGACATATGGGTAATGGGAATACCAGAAGGAGAAGAAACGGAGAGACATAAGAACTATCTGAAGCAAAGACTGAGAATCTCCCCCAGATAATGTCAGACAGCAAAATACAAACCTGGGAAGCTCAGATGGATAAATGTCAAAAAGATATGTCTAAGTATCTTATTTTCACACTATGGAAAATCAAAGAAAAAGAAATATCTTGAAAGGAAAGATAGGCATTTAGCCATATTTAGTATATCAAACATGATATTCTAGTGGAGAAATGCATGTTGGAGTTTTAAAGAATAACAAGATACTCCCCTGCAAAAGGTAACATGGAAGATAAGCCAGCCAGAGTGAGAGCTGTGAGTGGTAAGCATGTGCACACAGGTGCCTGTGTTTATTTAGCGGCAAGGAAAACGAAGGGAAAAAAAGGTAAAGGGAGAAAGAGAATACTGGTATTTAAAACATTTTCACATTGCTGTGTTATAAAAAGCAAGGTTGGGATAACAAAGCTGAGGACAGGTTGAAGTATCACTGAGAAGATGAACCGAGCACAGAAACATGCTTAAATTTACATTTTAAAAAATAACACTCTCATGATAATAAAGAGGATAATGTGAATGAAGATGACCGGGAAAGCAGGAAGATCTCTTAAGAGGCTATCTATTTGTGCTTTTTGTCAAACTGAGATGAGTATGTTAGTATATAACATAGAAAGCCACAGGATTGCCGAAACAATGTACATAAAATGTGAGAAGAGGAACTATCTTGCAGAAGTTAAAAAACATGGGTTTGAAATCAAACAGCTGTTATATATATGCATGTATTGTTAAAACAAGACAATAGGCTTCAAATGGAGTCATTTATGCTAAGCCCCACATCACCAGATCAAGACTTTATAGTTTCAACTCTCCCAATCAGGAATCACCTGATCAATATCAGCTAGGTTCCCTGCCTGATAGATGCCTGTCATTCTATAAAAGAAAAGAAAAAAAATCTTGCAATAAGGAACCTTTCTTTTTTGTGTGTGTGTCTAATATAATTTGTTTGTTCTTGCTCACTTCTGTCTATACAAGTATTTCATTTTGTACTGCTCCTTGGAGCTCCTTTCTGTAGGCTAGATTGGATGTTACCCTATTTCAAGCACATTTTGCTTAAATAGACTCAATTTTTTTAAATGTGCCACAGTTTATCTTTTAACAACATTTTTGTATCTTTTAACAACATTTTTGTATCTTTTAACAACATTATGTACAAAAGACCCTGATGCTGGGAGGGACTGGGGGCAGGAGGAGAAGGGGACGACAGAGAATGAGATGGTTGGATGGCATCACTGACTCGATGGACATGAGTTTGAGTGAACTCCGGGAGTTGGTAATGGACAGGGAGGCCTGGCATGCTGTGATTCATGGGGTTGCAAAGAGTCGGACACGACTGAGAGACTGAACTGAAGGGAGGTACAGAAAGAGAGACAGAGAGGCAATGATAAGCAGACACAGAGACAGAGAAAGTCAGACAGAGAGAAAGAAACAGAGAAGAGATTTCAATTGTAAATCAAGTACCCCAAAAATTTTGGACTGAAGAGCTTCATCCAAGGATAGTTTATTGGTTCTTGAAATCTGATAGGAATTCAATAAATTATAGCCATTCATTAAAAAATTTTAAAACATTTTTAACATATTATCAGGTATATTTAATATTTTAAGATGCTTTATCTTAGCAGAGTAAATTTATTTTTATATGTTTTGCTTTGTTTCACTTTGTTTTTCGTTCCTTGTTTCAATCTCCTAAAAATTTTTAGAAAGTTGTATGAAATTAACGGGAGATCACAAATCTCTCATCATTGCTAGCAAAAATTTAACTGATCATTTCTTTTACAGAAAACACTCTGAACAAAAGGAAAGAATTCACATAATTTCCTATTATTGCATAACGCTTAAGTTGTATTTCACTGTTTAAAAATTTTTTAATCTACAGTAGCTTGCTTAAGATCACAAAAGAGAAAAAGGTTCACATAACAATTAATTTAAAATAATAGATTTTGAGCATTATGTCATTTTAGAAAACAATTAGCAATGAAATTAGATTTTTTTAACCACATTTTGATCACATTGCATATAAATGTATCTCATTTGTAGACTAAATTCATCACTTTGTATCATTTCCACAGATTTTTTTGAATTATTACTTGTTAAAAAATACAAATAGAAGTTGAGTGTTGCTTTATGGTCCACATCTCTTTTTATGTATGAAAGGTTGCTGCTATGAGCCATGAACAGAATCGAGATTCATGGCCTCCAGAGAAGAGGAATTTGATCCAGGATCAGTGATGAGGATTGATTGATCAGAGTATTTTGTGTAATAAAGTTCTATTAAAGTATAAAAGAGATAGAGACAGCTTCTGACATAGACATCAGAAGGGGACAGAAGGAAAGAATGACCCTTTGCTAGTTTTTAATGAGGAGTTATAGAAAAAGGAAATGCGTCAAAACTGAGAGAGTTGCACCAGGCCCCTCCCTCATAACATACATTTTGAGATAGCATTGGCACAAGTTGAGTCATCCCTGGCCATAAAACAATTGACATGAATCTTGAAGAAAGGCAGATTTCCAAGCAAATACATAGTTCATCAACATAGCTTGAGGAATGTACTTCCATGAGAAAAACACATTGGTTAGCTGAAGGTTTGAGATGAAGTTAAGTTAGGCAGAACCAGGTGTCACCATGACAACACAGGATTAGAAGAGAAAAGGAAAAAAAAAAATCTGCCACTTGAAGTTTTATTTCCTCCTGCCAACTGGGGACCTCTGGCTTCTCTACTGAGGGTATTAACACTCTCATGTAGGTGTTTTCTCCTGTTTTAGCAAATGTATTGCAAATTTGGAATTTACAGTGAATGATTCCATTTAATACCAATGAACAGTTAACAAAACAGTATATAGTTAAAGGAAGGGATATTAAAACATGAAATATTGTCTAATTATATGTTTCAAAAATTCAAATAGTGTCAATTTATGTGATTTTAAACATAAAATAGATTTAAACACATTCCAAAAAATTCTGTATGTATATTATTTTACTTTGGCATAAATAATTAGAATTTGAATTTCAAGCTTCCAAACTGTGTAATACAGATATTTTCATAATTTTATTTTAATGAACATATAGTTTTCATACATTTCTATGATACGTTTTTAAGTTATTGAGATTTTGACATTGAACAAAAAACATTGATTATGATCTGTAACTTCAATGAAAAAGAACACATTTATCATATTCTAAAAGTATTATTCTAACGATTTTAAAGAAAAATCACCTTAAATATATATATGTTCTAATGTAAAGTAGTAAGAACAATAACTGTGTACATAATGCAATTGAAAATAAGAAACCTATATCTTTAGAGGTTAATAAAGATTTGTTAAAGTACCATATAACGGATATTTCCTTTTTCCTTAATGTATATGATTCCATCCCTTATTGTTGTATGATACGTTAGACTCAAATTTGAAGAAGGATTTATTATAATCCTTGACATAATGTTCTGCACAGTACATTGAAAGTGTAAAATTCTCATCTAAAATTCAGGACATTTATTTATGAAAAAATATAATAATATCCAGAGGCCAAATCCTATTTTTAAGATGAGTTAGTACCTTGGCAGTGAAAATATAAGCAAAAGCTGCTACACTTCAATAGATAAATCTTTACTAGATATACTGCAAACCTATGTATTAATTACAAATTGATCTTCCTTCTTTTGCTTTTTATTAAAACCTTCATTTAGTTCCTCACTACTTATATTTCCTCTTTAAAAATTAAGTTCTAAACATACTTTTAAATACTTCAAGCACATCCATATACCACATAAAAAGTTTCAGAATGTCTTGTCTTCTATTATTTATAGTTTTTAAGTACTTATATTAAACTTGAAAATGGGATCATAAAAGCTTGTATACTGATATCAAAACAAACACATCTCTCCTTATAAATGCTCTTATACTGGTTAACAGCATGGAAGTTTTTCTAGAATTATTTCAAGGACTTTTCTAAAGAAAAAAGAAGTAACGACGTATTCCTCAACTTGATTACAAGGATTAAATGCTAGTAGTTCTTAGAAAAATACTAAGTAATTCAACAATGTGATGAAAATTTAGAAGGTATATAAATAAAACCATTTTATAGACAAAATTTTACTTTTTGGGGGGAGAGGGGATACAGAGTATAAGCATGAAAATAATACATGTAACTGTGATTTTGATGTAAATTAGAGGTTTAAATGATCAAAAATTTTAAATGACTTCCATATTTTTGCTTAACTTTAAAATATGCATGAATATTGCAGATCGATGGATGTGAGTCTGAGTGAACTCCAGGAATTGGTGATGGACAGGGAGGCCTGGCGTGCTGCGACTCATGGGGTCGCAAAGAGTCGGACATGACTGAGTGACTGAACTGAACTGAATATAATACATTGCATAGGTTTTTTTCCTATTATCTAAAAGACTTACACGAGACGGAAATAGAAAGTCACTGTTCAATTTTATCTTTTATAGCTTCTCTTCAACTATTTGTGAGTATACTTGAAGGAGCAAACAGACAGAACAGGCTCCATCTTGAAAGCAGGGCTCCATCTTGGGCCAGACTGTGGACTTTGAGCTATATGCCCAGTATCTATGGAAACAACATACCAACTGGAAAACCAGGCCCCCTGGACAGAAGAGCCCCAGGGCTCATACCTAGAGTCTCTGTTGCCTAAAAGAATACTCTAATTATCTGTGTAACCAAATAGAATCATAAATTCTATTATGCTTATTGGGGTATGACCACAGGCCTATTGATAATTGTCCACTGTTAACTACCTAAGCTTAAGGCATATGAATCACGGGTTAACTTTGATTGTATATTTATTTTCCTTTGTTCAGATTAGTTTCAGGGAATTTGGGGAAAACAAACACTTAGGGTATATAAGGTTTTCAGAAAAACTGGTCAGGGTCTTTAGCTGAGGTAACTCTTGCCTTGGGCCCACCGGTACTCCACCATCTGCATTGTCCTTCTGAGTGAGTTTGCTTCCCAGAACATGTGGCTACAACATACTCAGTAAATTCAGGTCATTAGCTCAAAATTAAGTTTTAAAAATATTAACAGATATTTATATTCTTGAAGTAGTTCTGAAATACCTTGGTGAGTCAAGGAGAAATCTTAAACTATCTGATGTATTTTTTCTGTTTTGCTTTTCTAATTTCAGGTGTAGTAAAATTAGAAGAGGATGAGATATGTAGTAAGCCAGTAGGTATTGTGAGATTGAAACTTAAAAGTAATATTTAATATAAAAATAAATTTTATTTCATACCTGTAGATAATTTAGAGATCAGGTTGAATTTTAGGGAAGTATACATATTCAAAATAAAATGATAACATAATATTGGATATTAAGAAATTATTTAAATGTTAAAATTTAAAAACTTAACTCTTGATTATCCATTTTAAAACTTAACTTGTGATTATACCCATCTGAATGGAGAGTTCCAAAGAATAGCAAGGACAGATAAGAAAGCCTTTCTTAGTGATCAGTGGAAAGAAATAGAGGAAGAAAATAGAGTGGGAAGGACTAGAGATCTCTTCAAGAAAATTAGAGTTACCAAGGGAACATTTCATGCCAAGATGGGCACAATAAGGAAAAGAAACAGTATGGACCTAGCAGAAGCAGAAGATATTAAGAAGAGGTGGCAAGAATACACAGAAGAACTGTCAAAAAAGAGCTTCATGACCCAGATAATGACGATGTTGTGATCACTCATCTAGAGCCAGACATCCTGAAATGTGAAGTCAACTCGGCCTTAGGAAGCATCACTATAAACAAATCTAGTGGAGGTGATGGAATTCCAGTTGAGCTATTTCAAATCCTAAATGATGATGCTATGAAAGTTCTGCACTCAATATGGCAGCAAATTTGGAAAATTCAGCAGTGGCCACAGGACTAGAAAAGGTCAGTTTTCATTCCAATCCCAAAGNGTTGAGCTATTTCAAATCCTAAATGATGATGCTATGAAAGTTCTGCACTCAATATGGCAGCAAATTTGGAAAATTCAGCAGTGGCCACAGGACTAGAAAAGGTCAGTTTTCATTCCAATCCCAAAGAAAGGTAATGCCAAAGAGTATTCAAACTACCACACAGTTTCACTCATCTCAAACACTAGCAAAAGTAATGCTCAAAATATTCCAAGCTAGGCTTCAACAGTATGTGAACTTAGAACTTCCATGTTCAAGCTGGATTTATAAAAGTCAGAGGAATAAGAGATCAAATTGCCAACATCTGTTGAGTCATTGAGAAAGCAAGAAAGTTGCAGAAAAGCATCTATTTCTTCTTTATTGACTACCCAAAAGCCTTTGATTGTGTGGATCACAGAAAACTGTGGAAATTTCTTAAAGAGACGGGAATACCAGGCCACCTGATCTGCCTCTTGAGAAATCTATACAGCAGTCAAGAACCAACAGTCAGAACCAGACATGAAACAATGGACTGGTTCCAAATTTGGAAAGGAGTCCATCAAGGCTATATATTGTCACCCTGCTTATTTAACTTATAGATAGAGTACATCATATGAAATGCCAGGCTGGATGAAACACAGCTGAAATCAAGACTGCCAGGAGAAATATCAATAACCTCAGATATGCAGATGACACCACCCTTATGACGGAAAGTGAAGACAAGCTAAAGAGCCTCTTCGTGAAGGTGAAAGAGAAGAGTGAAAACGTTGGCTTAAAACTCAACATTCAGAAACCTAAGATCATGGCATCTGGTCCCATCACTTCATAGCAAATAGATGGGAAAACAATGATAACAGTGAGAGGCTTTATTTTCTTGGGCTCCCAAGTCACTGCAGATGAGATTAAATTTCATGACTGCAGCCATGAAATTAAAAGACGCTTACTCCTTGGAAGAAAAGCTATGACCAACCTAGACATCATATTCAAAAGCGGAGACATTACGTTGCTGACAAAGGTCCATCTAGTCAAAGCTATGGTTTTCCCAGTAGTAATGTACAGACATCAGAGTTGGACCATGAAGAGAACTGAGCATTGGAGAATTGATGCTTTTGAACCTTGATGCTGGAGAAGACTCTTGAGAGTCCCTTGGACTGCAAGGAGATCCAACCAGTCCATCCTAAAGGATATCAGTCCTGAATTTTCATTGGAAGGACTGATTTTGAAGCTGAAACTCCAATACTTTGGCCACCTGATGCGAAGAGCTGACTCCTTGGAAAAGACCCCGATGCTGGGAAAGATTGAAGGTGGGAAGAGAAGGGAAAGATAGAGAATGAAATGGTTGGATGGCATCACTGACTAGATAGACATGAGTTTGAGTAAGCTCCAGGAGTTGGTGATGGACAGGGAAGCCTGGCATGCTGCAGTCCATGGAGTCACAAGGAGTTGGACATGACTGAGTGACTGAACTGAACTGAACTGATATTCACTTAAAAAGCAGAGTGAATTTTTTCTTTTTTCTTAAATGCTGATAGAACGTTCACCAAGTCATACCAATGCCAGGGTCATAAAATTAACCTTAACACATCTAAAAGCACTGGAATCATATAGCGTGACATCTCTAACAATAACAAAATCAACTTCAGAAAGGCAATAGTAAAATCTGTAAACAAGTTGAAGTAAAACAATTCATTTCTCAGAAATCTAACAATATTGATAAACTTCTCAGCACAGTCAATAAAATAGAAGATAATTCAGTCTCAGGAATTAAACTGGTATATCATTAACAAATCTAGTGCCATTAAAAGATAGTAGAAGAATCCTGCAGCTAACTTAATACAGTACTATTTACAAAAATCCAAAAACAATGAAATATTTAAGAACATACTTTTAAAAATATTTCCTGTTGTGATGCTAGAAATTGCAAATTGTAATGAAAAAAATCAAAGAACATCTATGTATAAGAGAAACTTATATTCATAGATTGAAATATTCAATATAGTAAAGATGTCAGTTATCTCCAAGTTGATCTACACTGTTAATGTCATTTCTGTAAAAATCAAAGAGAGGCATTCTGTAGACATAAACTCATTCATAAATTTGGAATAGACAAAACAACCTTGACAAAGAGGAATGAAGAAGGAGGAACTATTCTACCAACGTTAAAGATGTACTATATCTAGAGTGATGAAACAGTGTGACATAGGAGGAGAGATAGACATATAGATCAGTGAAACAGAAAAAGAAACCCACACCAATATGTCCAACTGATTTTTTACAAAAGTTTTCAACCATTTCTCTTATCATGGTTCAGACAGTAAAAGCATCTGCCTACTATGCAGGAGACCCGGGTTCAATCCCTGGGTAGGGAAGATCCCCTTGTGAGGGAAATGGCAACCCACTCCAGTAATCCTGCCTGGAAAATCCCATGGACGGAGGAGCCTGGTAGGCTACAGACCTTGGGGTTGCAAAGAGTCGAACATGACTGAGCATCATCACTTTCTCTTTCTTTTTCAACTATTTCAAGGGAGGGGGCATAGTCTTTTCAACAAATTGTGCTACATCAATTAAACATCCATAGGCAAAACGAATCTTAACCCAAATCTTCAATCTTATGCAAAAGGATAATGGACTTAAATATATATAGCCATAAAAATTTCTAGGAAAAAAAGAGAAAATCATGGGATAACGGCTAACTAAAATTCTCAACAACAACAACAAAAGTCATATACAAGAAAAAGAAAAAAAAAACTGTTAAACTAGCCCCAATCCCCAAATAAAACTAAAAAATTTTGTTCTTGAAATCTCATGTGAAGAGAATGAAAAAATAAGCTATGGACTGGGTAAAAATATTTCCAGGCTGCATATACAACAATTAACTAATATCTAGAATAAAAAGAACTCGCAAAACAACAGAAAAAATTGAAAGATGGATGAATTAAATGAATAGACACTTAATCAAGGAAGATGTACGAGCAGCACATAAATACATGAAAATGTTTAGCATCACTAGCCATTAGAGAAATGAAAATTAAAACCACGATGTGGTATCCGTACACACCTAAAAAATCGCTAAAATTATTTTAAATACCAAAGAGTGTAAAGTTTTCAGAGGAACTAGATCTCTCATGCAGGATCAGTTCAGTTCAGTTCAGTCGCTCAGTCGTGTCCGACTCTTTGCGACCCCATGGATCGCAGCACGCCAGGCCTCCCTGTCCATCACCATCTCCCGGAGTTCACTCAGACTCATGTCCATCGAGTCCATGATGCCATCCAGCCATCTCATCCTCGGTCGTCCCCTTCTCCTCCCGCCCCCAATCCCTCCCAGCACCAGAGTCTTTTCCAATGAGTCAACTCTTCGCATGAGGTGGCCAAAGTACTGGAGTTTCAGCTTTAGCATCATTCCTTCCAAAGAAATCCCAGGGCTGATCTCCTTCAGAATGAACTGGTTGGATCTCCTTGCAGTCCAAGGGACTCTCAAGAGTCTTCTCCAACACCACAGTTCAAAAGCATCGATTCTTCGGCGCTCAGCTTTCTTCACAGTCCAACTTTCACATCCATACATGACCACAGGAAAAACCATAGCCTTGACTAGGCGGACCTTAGTCGGCAAAGTAATGTCTCTGCTTTTGAATATACTATCCAGGTTGGTCATAACTTTTCTTTCAAGGAGTAAGCGTCTTTTAATTTCATGGCTGCAGTCACCATCTGCAGTGTGGGAATCTAAAAGTGGTACAACCACTTGGGAAAACTGTTTGACAGTTTCTTGTAAAAACTAAGTGTATAATTACCATGCATGCACGCTCAATTGTTTCAGTTGTGTCTGACTCTTTGCAAGACCTTCAGCCTGCCAGGCTCCTCTGTCCATGGGTTTCTCCAGGCAAGAATACTGGAGTGAATTGCCATTTCCTCCTCCAGGAGATGTTCCTGACCCAGGTATCGAACCCTAGTCTTCTGCGTCTCCTACATTGCAGGAGGATTCTTTACCACTGAGCCACTGTGGAAGCCCTGTATAACTACCATACAACTCAACAATTGTAATCTGGGGCATTGATCAACAGAAAAATGAAAATTTATGTTCAAAAAATCCAGCAGAAGAAATTTATTCTAGTTTTGTGTCTAACAGACAAAAACTGGAATATGCCTAGAATTTCTTAAACTGGTGAATGGTTAAGAACACCTTGCTATGTGTACAGATATGCTATATCCATGTAGTGAAATGCTGATCAATAACAAAACAAACAAGCTATTGATACATGCAAAAATTTGGATAGATCTCAAGGAATTCATGGTGAGCAAAAAAATAAAAGCTAATCCCAAAAGTTTATACACTGTATAATATCATTTATATAATATTTGTGGAATAAGAAAATTTTGGAATTGAAAGACAGACTAACAATTGGTAGATGATAGAGGTGAAGAGCCAAAAAAGTGCGAGGTGAGGTGGTTTTAAGGGCAGCAAAAGTAATTCTTGTTGTGTTGGAGCTGTTCAGGATTTTGACTGTGATGGTAGGCACAGAAAACTGTACATATGATAAATTTGTGTAGAACTTAATGAACACACACAAATAAATATAGGTAAAAATAGGCAAGCTAATTGAGATTAGTGGATCATACTGATGTCAATATCCTGGTTATGATATTATACAAAGGTTTTATAAAATATTACTGTAGGTGCAAGTGTTAGTTGCTCAGTCGTGTCTCTTTGCAACCCCATGTATCGTAGCCTGCCAGGATCTTCTGTCCATGGCATTCTCCAGCCAAGATTCCTGGAGTGGGTTGCCATTTCCTCCTCCAGGAGATCTTCCCTACCCAGGGATCAAACATGGTTCTCCAGCATTGCAGGTGGCTCTTTACTGTCTGAGCCACCAGGGAAACCTTGAAAGACAGACCAAAGTGTACAAGGGAGTTCTCTTTCATGTGAATCTACAGATATCTCTTTAAAGAACGTTTTTTCAATGTATTGTTTTACCTAGAATTAGTTGTAAATAGCCCTTTTTGGTAACAGGATTTTCTATGCATGACACCAAATGGGGAAACATCAGGAAAACGTAGGAGTCTCATTGTTTCACTCACAATCTTTACTAAGGGAGGAAAGTTAAAATCATAGAGATATGGTTAAAATTTCCAGCAGGAAAAGGCAAGTAAGTGTGCTTTGCTGATGGCATGCATCTTTGGGCTGTATTTCAACAAAATTAAAAATGCCTTTGGGGTTTCTTCCACAGAGGGATGTCCTCTCAACCTTGAGCATCTCTTGACCACCCACAGGGTGCACAGTCCACTGTGCTGCCCTGAATGGCAGTTCCACTAATGCAGGACTCCACTTTCGCACTGTCCTCACAGGCACTGGGTAGATTGAACTCTAAGTAAACTGCTGTCAGGACTTCTAGATTGTTACTGTCATGCCTAAATAGGCATTGCAGGGGCAGCCGCTAACCAGAATGAATTGCCTAAGTGGTCCAGATCATCTCCCACAAGGATCAGTTGTGTTTATCTTACAGCTTTAATACAGACTTGTGCAGGTTCTGAGGTGTCTTTCCTCCAATTTGTTTTCCCATAAACAAGGTGATCTGAAATTCAGGGTTGCCCCTGATGGTCCTGGGTTTTGTCTTTGTCTCTGGTGTAATTATGAATAGTGTCTTACTTCATTCTTAAAAGTGCCTTAGTTTAGGCGATAAATTATATTTTTACCACATTCATTGCTGTATGTTGAGTGTAATTTTACGGAATGTGGAACATTCAGGAATACACATACTAAGTCATAGCAGGAAAGCTTAAAACCAGTGAAGTGTCCTCACCTGGATGTACACCTGTAGAATGATAATTCTACATAATAGATGTTTATATATTTATCTACATCTACTGCATAATAGATGTTTTATATATTTATTTTTAGATTGATTGACTTGTACCCAAAAGGAGAATAGAATTCTTACCCAAATATCAAGTGATGTTAGAGGATGATTCAAAAATAATCACTTTTACAATTCATTATTCAAGTAAATGAGTTATATAGAAGCTATCAAAACTTTGCTAATGCAAACTAAAAACACTAACAATTATTTCTATATTTTGTAAATAATATGCAACTCCTCATGTGGAAGGCACTTAATCTTATAATCTTATTTAGAAGTCATAACACTATGGCCTACTAGCCAGCTTCATGTTTTGTAAGTAAATGTTATTGAAACATAGCTATACCCACTTGTTAAGAGCTATCCTTGACTTCTTTCTCACTATAATAACAAAATAGTTTCAGCAGAGATCATATGTTGCCTGGAAAGTCTAAAATGTGTCTGGCCATCGAGAATGACTCCCAAGCTAAAACTATGTAAAAGTGAAATGCTCTAGTTCTACAATTTTCTTTTCTCAAGACTATAAAGAAAAGATGTTAAAAGCATGGGATTTTTCCCCACTTGTATTGTGAAATAGCTGACATATATCACTGTGTAAGTTTAAGGCATGCAGTAGGGTACTTTGAATTACATATAAAATTATTGCCACAATAGGTCCACCTAACATCCATCTTCTCACACAAACACAATTTTTAAAAAGAGAAAAAAAGGGGAAAAAAGTTTTTTCTGTGATAAGAACTCAGAGCATTTATTCTTTTAACAACATATGTGTGTGTGTGTGTATTTATACATGCACATATACTTGTATCTTCTTTATACATTTATCTATGGACAGTTGTTTCCATGTCTTCACTATTATAAACAATGCTACTCTGAACACAAGTGTGAAGATATTTTTCAAGTTGGTGTTTTCATTTCATTTGTATATATTACCAGAAGGGGAATTGCTGAGGCACATAGTTGTCCTATTTTTAATTTTGGGAGAAACCTCCATACTGCTTTTCACAATGGCTATACCAATTTATACCAGCAGTACAGAGTGGTCCTCTTTTCTCTACACCCATGCCAGCATTTGTTATCTTTTGTCTTTTTGATGAAAGCAATCCTGACAGGCATGAGATGATACCTCATTATGGTTTTAATTTGCATTTCCTTAATGACTAGTGATGTTAAGTATCTTGTCATGTGCCAGTTGTTTCTTTGTATATTTTCTTTGGAGAAATATCTATTTATGTCCTTTGCCCATTTTCAAGTGGATTTATTTGGTTTGTTTGCTTACTACTGAGTTGTATGAATTTTTAGTATGTTTTCTGAATATTAACCCATTATCAGATATATATGGCTTGTAAATATTTTTGCTGGTTCATAGATTGTAGTTTCACTTTCTAAGTTTTCTGGTTTAATATAATTCTACTTGCTTATTTTTTATTTTGTTGCTTACGCTTTAGGTGTCATATCCAAAAAATCATTACTAAGACTCATGTCAAAGAGTCTTATTGCTGTTTTCTTCTAGAAATTTTATAATTTCAAGTCTTATATTTAAATCTTTAAGCCATTTTGAGTTAATTTTTGGGTGGTATAAGTTATGAGTCCAGTTCTTTTTCTTACATGTGAATTATCATATTATCTCAGCACCATTTATTGAAAAAACTGTCTTATCTCCATTGACTATTCTTGGATCTCAAGTCAAATATTAATTTACTGTACATGTTTGGGTACAAATCCAGGTATATAGGCTTAGGTAATCTGTTATAAGTTAAAAATATCATAAGTCAAAAACACATTATAGCCCTAGCCTTATCTACCTTGAATGAGGTCTTATCACTTACATTAGGCTATGGTTGGGCAAACTCATCTAACACTTTAATTTTATCATTGAGTATTTATATCTCATGTGATTTAATGAATATCATACAGTAAGTGAATAACAGAATGGTTGTAAGGGAAGAATGGTTATAAGTGTATTGATTGTTCCCTCTCATGTTTCTTATGGCTGATCGAGTGCTGCAGCTCACTGCCCCTGCCCAGCGTCATGAGAGAGCATCCATCTCATATGGATCACTAGCCCAAGAAAAGATCAAATTCAGAATTTGAAGTTCAGTTTCTACTGAATGTGTTATCACTTTCGCACCATCCATAATGAAGTAAAAAAAAATGTTAAATAGAACCATTGTAAGCTAGAGACTGTCTATACATAATATTATATATCATATATATTACATAATAATATATATGATTTTGTTTATTTTAACATGGATGTTCATTTCTGTGGCATCTCAGAGAAAAGTTCGGGTCATAAGACTGGTTCTACAGAGTCAGATTGTAAAATGAGGAATTACCCGGAATTTTGGTAGAAGAATAATGTTGACCATTAGAAATGTTAGAGGAAAGAGGCCACACCCTAGCTTCCACCTTTCCCTTTCCACTCTGGGGAAGCTCCTGAGTGTAAATCATGACTAGAAAATGGAGTTGAGTTTTGATCACCCCAACTAGTCAGTTATTGGTTAAATCCTTGTTCTTCCCCTTCACTTCAGCAATGAAAATTCCTAGACCCTTTTCTCTGAAAAGCAAGCTAAGTAACCTGGCATAGTCATCCAAAGGGAGTCCTATACGAGATGCATGTGAAGCAAACACACAGATGCCAGAGTAGTTGTGCACAAAAACATAAACGGGATCAGCGGGAATCTGGGAAGAACACCAGTATAATCCCTTACAATTCTACAGTAAGAAAATATTTGTACTTTCATAGAGGCATAACCCAATACTTGTTTTCTAAAAAGCTAGGCTATCTAATGAAAAGAGAGCAGGTTGGGATGGCAACAGAGATAAAAGTTTGTATAAAATTTTCAAAAGGTTTAGAAACAGTCAAAACAGTTGATATGGCATATAATGTAATCAGTGAAATATAGGGAAAACTCAAAGATCTATTCCTCGATTTAGAAATAAAGAGAAGATTGATCAGCGAGAGGTGATAATCACATTGTAATATAATCTTTGACTCAAATGAGCACTTTTTAGCTCAAAAGACATAAAAAACACTCTGTCAAGAAAAATAAAATCTGTCTATGTAAAAACATTTAAGAGCTTGTAATGCAAAACATAAAGGATAATGTTTTATATATTTTTTTATATTTACTTGTATATACATGAAAGTGAAGGTTGTTCAGTTGTGTCCAACTCTTTGGGACCCCATGGATTATACAATCCATGGAATTCTCCAGGCCAGAATACTGGAGTGGGTGGCCTTTCCCTTCTCAAGGGGATGTTTCCAACCCAGGGATTGACCCAGGTTTCCCACATTGCAGATGGATTCTTTACCAACTGAGCCACAAGGGAAGCTCAAGTATGCTGGAGTGTGTAGCTTGTCCCTTTTCCAGCAGATCTTCCTGACCCAGGAATTGAATCAGGGTCTCCTGCATTGCAGGTGGATTCTTTCCCAACAGTGCTATCAGGGAAGCCTGATATGAAAAGTGCAAGTGAAAGTCACTCAGTCATGTCCGACTCTTACGACTATACTGTCTATGGAATTACATATAACAAAAACATTTTAGAGTCTGATTTTCTCAACTTTTATTGAGAAATAATTTCACCTACACTAGTTAAAGAATTTATACCACAAACACCATTATAATCACTGTATAAACTATAAAAAGGTAACAACAACATATTTTATAAGCTAACATTAGATGCTAAGGTTTACTTGATTTTCAGATACTAAAACTATTTCAGAAAAGATGAAAAGGGGTATATATAGATTCAAATACATATAGATCAATATAGTATATATATATTTGAAATAGATTTATTGATGTCTATATCTACTAATACATAGATATGAACATAAATAGATATTTGTCTATGTGTTCCATTGGACTAAGTTTTT
Source organism: Oreotragus oreotragus (assembly GCA_006410675.1). Lineage (NCBI taxonomy): Eukaryota > Metazoa > Chordata > Mammalia > Artiodactyla > Bovidae > Oreotragus > Oreotragus oreotragus. The sequence continues at coordinate 103,569 of SJYX01002908.1, read as the reverse complement.
TTTTTAACTAATAGCTTCACTTTAAGAATATCAAATAAAAAATACCTTAATGACATAGTTATCTTAAGAGTGAATATAAAATAGGCTAATCAAAGAACTGTTGAATGGAGTTACACATATTATTTATAATTTTCTAAAAGGCACAATATTTCTGTACAATTACCCATGAGATATTTACATTTCATTTTTGCTTTTAAGATGGTTGAATAAGACAGATGGATCATTTGTTGAAATCATATTTTTCATCATATAGACATGCCTTGTGAAGTTGAGAATGGATTTGATTTCCACCATCTGCATAAAGTTTTTTTTGCATATAGAGCATAGTGTGACATCTAATTTTCTTACTACAGTTGCTCTTCATCTTTCTAAACTCAAAAAATTATGATTTCTTTAAAATTTTCTATATTATACAACATTATTTACTTATATAAAGTAGCCTTGAAAGATTGAAATTGTCTTCTACTTGACAAGGCAATTATCTGTGTTTGACATTTTTTTCAACAATGTCAAGATAGAAGTGAAAAAACAAAAAGTTAACACCAACTTATGTGTTTATATAGTTAAAAATATAATCCTGGACAACAAGGGATATCCTTTGCTACACTTTCCCAATGGTGTATCCCCATACATTAGAAAATTAAATTTGATGTTGAAGTCTGGCTTTTTAATTCCAATTAAACACTGAAAGAAAAGTACACATCTGTGGTGCTAAGAATTAATATTGTTGCTTTTGTGGTATGATCAACCCTCTTACTCTACAAAAATGGTATGATACTGAAAGAATTTCCCAACCTTGTAAATTTTTATTTTTTTATTTGTATAAATGGAAGAGAATAGTGTGAAATGTGTGTGAAGTTTTATCTTTCAGTTCAGTCACTCAGTCGTGTCTGACTCTGTGTGACCCCATGGACTGCAGCATGCCAGGCTTTCCTGTCCATCACCAGCTCCCAGAGCTTACTCAAACTCTTATCAATTGAGTCAGTGATGCCATCCAACCATCTCATCCTGTTGTCCCCTTCTCTTCCCACCTTCAATCTTTCCCAGCCTCAGAGTCTTTTCCAGTGAGTCAGTTCTATGCATCAGGTGGCCAAATTACTGGAGCTTCAGCTGCAGCATCAGTCCTTCCAATGAATATTCAGGACTAATTTACTTTAGGATGGACTGATTGGATCTCCTTGTAGTCCAAGGGACTCTCAAGAGTCTTCTCCAACACCACAGTTCAAAAGTATCAATTCTTTGGCACTCAGCTTTCTTTATAGTCCAACTCTCCCACCCATACACTACTGGAAAACCCATAACTGACTAGACGGACTTTTGTTTGCAAAGTAATGTCTCTGCTTTTAAATATGCTGTCTAGGTTGGTCTTAGCTTTTCTTCCACAGCTTTCTCTTTACTTAGGCTAAATATTTTTGTAACCAAGCATATTCCAGGAGAGCAAAATATTACAGTGGTTTATCCAGAATACAGATTTGTGAATTCACCATTGCTATTGTGCTGTACAATTACTTGTGTAAACAAATATTTCTGTGATGGAACAAAGTAAAGTACTTAATTTTATTAGTATCCTTACAATATTTTAGTAAACTAGCAGTATAAAGGGGCTTTCCAAGTAGTTCAAACGTTAAAGAGCCTGCCTGCAATGCAAGAGACCTGGGTTCGGTCCCTGGGTCAAGAAGATCCCCTGAAGAAGGGCATGGCAACCCACTCTAGTACTCTTGCCTGGAGAATCCCATGGATGGAGGGGCCAGGCAGGCAACAGTCCATGGGGTCACAAAGAGTCAGACACGACTGAGAGACTAACACACAGCAGTATAAAATGTACGTTATACTTTTCTTCTTAAAACTCTAATTCAAATACAATCAAGATATGTTATAATAAATTTTCAAAAAGTCACATTCTATATAAATAAATGTTTGGGCTTGAAGTTAGAATGGGCAATATAGATTTGCTCAGTTTCTTAGTATTTACATTCCCCTGTGAAATTCACTACAAATCTACAGGCTTATTTTCTTTGCCAAAAAATTCTGGTTGATAACAGAATCAATCTTACACAATTTGAACAATGAAATCATTAACACATGGAAAATAGAAGAATGTCTAGAAAATAAAACTGCATAAAGGTTAGCTATTATTTCATTATGTAGAGTCCAATGATCATGGTTATATGTATATAAAAATTAGCATAAACATTCAACAATCTTTAGTCTCCTTTAAATTTTATATTAATTTATATTTATTCATTAAAATTTATATTTTAATCATACTAAGAGGTATCATTTTTAGTTTTCAGAGATAGCCTTTCTTCTCTTATGTGCTGAATTGACTCCCCACAAAATTCGTATGTTCAAATTCTAACCACCCAGTAACTCAGAATGTGACTGTACTTGGAGATGGGGCCTTTAAGGAGATGACTAAGGTCAGATGAACTTATTCATTATGAGAGGAAATAAATATGTGAAAGGGGAAGAAATTAGAATGTTGGAAGGGGAAATGCATTTTTTCTGTAATTCAAAGTTAGTTACTGATATTAACTTTGTAAATTTGGGAAAATCTATTAACTTTTATATTTTTCCCAGTTAAATGTGTATCCCCACTTCCAAGTAAGGATCATATATTATTTCTTATACCAGTGCTTAGCAAATGATGACACATGTACCCCCATATGTACATGTACATAAATATATATATATATATAATTTTACATTTCTTTTTATTCCATTTGGCACTGGAACTTTTTAATTTAGAATGCCTAAGTAAAACATAAAAAAAAAATACATTTCCATGAAATTAAAATAATTTCTGGATTTGTATTTTGATTAAAATTTATTCTATTTGGGTCTATAAATAAGGGAAAAGGGAAAGCATACTGTTGAGATAATCCAGATATTTCACATCAATGAGATTTTGATAGAACTCACCATTAGTTTGTAATATTAGTATAATAAGAATTAATTATTTGTTTCATGTGTTATATTTATATATATATTTAAGAAAATTTTAATATTGGAAAAACAACTCATAGCTAAACAGTAATAACACATGGCTAAGGGAAAGAAACCTTTGGCTTATTGTTTCCCAATTCAGTTAAGCCAGATGGTGGAGGAAAGCCATGTCATCTTCATCTTCTAGTGATGTATTCATTGGCAAAAGTCCAAATAACCTGGTGTACATCTCATCTCCAAGCATTGTTTTCACCAACAGCCACGTGTTTTTTTTTCCCTTGAGCCTTTCTTCTTTGAATCCTGGCCAGTGTAGCTCAAGACTTCATGAGGATGAGGAAGCAGAATTGCTTTTCCTTTTAAACTAATCTTGTATGAGTCTGCCACTCCTTCCCTTTCTATGAATGGAGGCGCTGGAGGAAACCAGCTGCAGCCCTTGTGAGGTAGAATTGCTTCTTTGGTCCTGATCTGAGCTGAATTCCAAATATTGAAGAGAAAAACCACAGTGAGATAGGCTATCCTTTCAAGGCAGATACACATTCAAGAGTCTCTTGGGAAACAGGGAATTTGCTTGTTAGAGCTAGTGAAGGAGATTCCTATTATAAGACCTGGTACACTTGTCTGCCAAGATAATAATTCCTTGTAACAGAACATTCATGGATTCACCAGGCTATGAAGCTACTTTTTGTGTTAAAATTATAACTAGGTATATAGATAGATAGATAGATATGCATAAACATGCACTGTAGAATATATACATGAAAGTTTTTCCATCTCTGTGTTTTATATAAAATTTAAATCAATCTTGGTGTAAAAATACCCTAGTTCTTTAATTCAGATAAATTAATGGTAATTAAATCTATTAATTTCTGTGTTGGTGCTAGCATTTTATGGAGGCAGTACCATCTGTTAGGTTAGCATGAGAAATATTATAGAATTTTACCATTTACAAATCTACTGGCATATGTAGATCTATAATAATGTCATCTCTATTTCTGTCTCTTGGCTTTATTTACCTTAAGGAAACCTAGAATACAAAGAAACAAAATTCAGAAACAGGTTTAGTGGAGCTTAAATCTTGGTCTCATCTAGCCTACTTTGAGTAAATTGCTTACTCTTTATTGGCTCAGTGTTTTCTTACTCCCAAAATAATTACCATGGTGACTACTTTCCCTTATGACATTTCTGAGAGAAACTATTTTCTCTCCTTGAAACATCCATGACCACTTAAAATGTTATGTTACAAAAAGATATAACAAGATTTATAAATTTTATTCTACAAGGAAATAAAATGTTTTAACTCATTCATGAGCTATCTTTAAATTGTCATACAATTATGTAGAAGGATTAGTGAAAAACTGTGTATTCGATTTTCAATTCTTGTGTTCCCTATTGTCATATATACAATTTTAAAATCTTGTGTCTATTATTACACTCATTACAATGTATCTTCCTCTTGAGTTTTCTCAAGTGCTAAGTAGGCAGTAACTAATTTTTGATATTTTTAAAGAAGAGCATTTGGCTCTAATACTTCCTAAAAGTCTCTTCCTGTGACATGAGGACACCATTGTTTCTGCCTCTCCTTTGTCTTAACCTTTACTATCATAGAAATTTCACCTCTTCTGAGTTTAAAAAGTAGTGTTAATGTAGGGAGGCATGCTGGCATGATATGCGGACATTGATATATCCTAGTCATTTTCTGTTGTTTTTATGTTGAATTAGATTTATCCATCTACCCAAGTACCTTGCAGACACAGCCACTGCCCAGGGGCCTGAAATGCTCACTTACTCAAAGCTCCAGCCTAGCCCTGACAAGGAAGACAGGACCTGGAGTGAGAAATTTTCCAAAGATAACATTGAGACAGTCATGAAACATTCTAGAAAGGGAACACTATTTTAATCACAAGTTTGCCTATTCTGGGCTCTAGATATATGAAACAGATGCAGTTTCAGCGTCTAGAGCAAATATACTTTTGCAGGTTTTAAGCATTCAATTCTTATTTAGATCAATGTTGTATAGCATAACCCACCTTGAATCATTTTGGAACATGGACTATATAATAGAGTAGAAGATGTCATAAGAAAAACATACATAACAAGTAAATTAAAAGATGAATAGAAAAAGTAATAGATATGTAAATTAGTAAACTGCTTACCACCATGAAAACATGATTGAATAGAAAAATGCAATTATGCTGACTCTGAGATTCCCAGGTGGCTCAGTGCTAAAGAATCTGCTTGCGAAGGTAGGACACACAAGAAATGCAGATTCAAACCCTGGATTGGGAAGAAGCCCTGGCGTAGGAAATGGTAACCCACTCCAGTACTCTTGCCTGGAAAATTCCAGGGGTAGAGAAGCCTGGAAGGCTATAAATCATAGGATAGCAAAGAGTCAGACATGACTGAGCAACTGAGCACATGCTGACTATATTAACTGAAACTTTTTTTTATTAAAATATTTGATGCTACTCAAATCATTAACTTTGGCTAACTTCCTTGTCTTTTACAGATATGAGAAAAATCATGTTAGTTCAGTTTAGCCACTCAGTCTTGCCCAACTCTTTGCAACCCCACGGACTACAGCCCGCCAGGCCTCCCTGTCCATCAAAACTCCCGGAGTTTACTCAAACTCATGTCCAGTGAGTTGGTGATGCCATCCAACCACCTCATTCTCTGTCTTACCCTTCTCCTCCTGCCTTCAATCTTTGCCAACATCAAGGCCTTTTCACTGAATCAGTTCTTCACATCAGGTGACCAAAGTATTGGAGTTTCAGTTTCAGCATCAGTCCTTCCAACGAACATTCAGGACTGATTACCTTTAGGGTGGATCAGTTGGATCTCTCTGCAGTCCAAGTGAATCGAAGACTCATCTCCAACACCACAGTTCAAAAGCACTAATTCTTTGGCTCTCAGCTTTCTTTACAGTGCAAATCTCACATCCACACGTGACTACTGGAAAAACCATAGCTTTGATTAAACGGACCTTTGTTAACATAATAATGTCTCTGCTTTTTAATATGCTGACTAGGTTGGTCATAACTTTTATTCCAAGGAATAAGCGTCTTTTAATTTTATCACTGGACTACAGCCCGCCAGGCCTCCCTGTCCATCAAAACTCCCGGAGTTTACTCAAACTCATGTCCAGTGAGTTGGTGATGCCATCCAACCACCTCATTCTCTGTCTTACCCTTCTCCTCCTGCCTTCAATCTTTGCCAACATCAAGGCCTTTTCACTGAATCAGTTCTTCACATCAGGTGACCAAAGTATTGGAGTTTCAGTTTCAGCATCAGTCCTTCCAACGAACATTCAGGACTGATTACCTTTAGGGTGGATCAGTTGGATCTCTCTGCAGTCCAAGTGAATCGAAGACTCATCTCCAACACCACAGTTCAAAAGCACTAATTCTTTGGCTCTCAGCTTTCTTTACAGTGCAAATCTCACATCCACACGTGACTACTGGAAAAACCATAGCTTTGATTAAACGGACCTTTGTTAACATAATAATGTCTCTGCTTTTTAATATGCTGACTAGGTTGGTCATAACTTTTATTCCAAGGAATAAGCGTCTTTTAATTTTATCACTGCAGTCACCATCTGCAGTGATTTTGGAACCCCCCAAAATAAGTCTGTCACTGTTTCCACTGCTTCCTCATCTATTTGCCATGAAATAATGACAACAGATGCCATGATCTTAGTTTTCTGAATATTGAATTTTAAGCCAAATTTTTTACTCTCCTCTTTCACTTTCATCAAGAGTCTCTTTAGTCCTTCTTGCTTTCTGCCATAAGGATGATAAGATGAGCAATAACCTCATAAGATGAGCAATAACCTCATCTATATTTCTGAGGTTATTGCTATTTCTCCCGGTAATCTGGATTCCAGCTTTTACTTCATCCAGCACAACGTTTCTCAAGAGGTATTATGCATGTAAGTTAAATAACCAGGGTGACAATGTATAGCCTTGCCATGCTCCTTTCCCTATTTGGAACCAGTCTGTTACACGTCCAGTTTTAACTGTTGCTTTCTGACCTGCATACAGGTTTTTCAAGAGGCAGGTCAGGTGCTCTGGTATTCCCATCTCTTTCAGATTTTTCCACAATTTGTGGTGATCCACACAGTCAAAGGCTTTGGCATAGTCAACAAAGGAGAAATAGATACTTTTCTGGAACTCTCTTGCTTTTTCGATGATCCAACAGATGTTGGCAATTTGGTCTCTGGTTCCTCTGCCCTTTCTAAATCCAACTTGAACATCTGGAAGTTCATGGTTCACGTATTGCTGAAGCCTGGCTTGGAGAATTTTGAGCATTGCTTTACTAGCGTGTGAGATGAGTGCATTGTGCAATAATTTGAACATGTCTTTGGCATTGCCTTTCTTTGGAAGTTGGAATGAAAACTGACAATTTTGTGTCCTGTGGCCACTGCTGATGTTTCCAAATTTGCTGACACATTGAGTGAAGCACTTTCACAGCATCATCTTTTAGCATTTGAAGTAGCTCAACTGGAATTCCATCACCTCCATTAGCTTTGTTCATAGTGATGCTTCCTAAGGCCCACTTGACTTCTTATTCCAGGATGTCTGGCTCTAGGTGTGTGATCACACCATCATGATTATCTGTGTCATGAAGATCTTATAGTTTTTCTGTGTATTCTTGTCACCTCTTCTTAATATCTTCTGTCTGTTAGATCATATCATTTCTGTTCTTTATTGTGCCTATCTTTGCATGAAATGTTCCCTTGGTGTCTCTAGTTTTGTGGAAGAGATCTCTCATCTTTCCCATTCTATTGTTTTCCTCTATTTCTTTGCACTGATCATTGAGGTAGGCTTTCTTATATCTCCTTGCTATTCTTTGGAACTCTGCATTCAGATGGCTACATCTTGTCTTTTCTCCTTTGCTTTTCACTTCTCTTCTTTTCACAGATATTTGTAAGGCCTCCTCAGACAGCCATTTTGCTTTTTTGCATTTCTTTTTCTTGAGGATGGTCCTGATTCTGCTCTCCTGAACAGTGTCACAAATTTCTGTCCATACTTCTTCAGCCACTCTGTCTATCAGATCTAGTCCCTTGAGTCTATTTGTCACTTTCACTGTATCATCATAAGGGATTTGATTTAGGTCATACCTGAATGGTCTAATGGTTTTCCCTACTTTCTTCAATTTAAACCTGAGTTTGGCCATAAGGAGTTCATTATCTGAGCCACAGTCAGCTCCCAGTCTTGTTTTTGCTGACTATATAGAGCTTCTCCATCTTTGGCTGCAAAGAATATAATCAATCTGATTTCAGTGTTGACCATCTAGTGATGTCCATGTGCAGAGTTTTCTGTGTTGTGGGAAAAGGGTGTTTCCTATGACAATTGCATTCTCTTGGCAAACCTCTATTAGCCTTTGACCTGCTTCACTCCATATTCCAAGGCCAAATTTGCTTGTTATCCAGGTGTTTCTTGACTTCCTACTTTTGTATTCCAGTCCCCTGTAATGAAAAGGGCATCTTTTTTGGGTGTTCTAGAAGGTCTTGTAGGTCTTCTTAGCTTCAGCTTCAGCTTCTTCAGCATTACTGGTCAGGGCATAGACTCCTATTACTGTGATATTGAATGGTTTGCCTTAGAAACAAACAGAGATCATTCTGTCATTTTTGAAATTGCATCCAAGTACTGCATTTCAAACTCTTTTGTTGACTATGATGGCTACTCCATTTCTTCTAAGGGATTCTTGCCCATAGTAGTAAACATAATGGTCATCTGAATTAAATTCCCCCATTATAGTCCATTTTAGTTTGCTGATTCCTAAAATGTCAACGTTCACTCTTGCCATCTCCTGTTTGACCACTTCCAATTTGCCTTGATTCATGGACCTAAAATTCCACATTCCTATGCAATATTGTTCTTTACAGCATTGGACCTTGCTTCTATCACCAATCACACCCACAGCTGGGTATTGATTTTGCTTTGGCACCATCTCTTTGGTCTTTCTGGAGTTATTTCTCCACTGATCTCCATAGAGTATTGGGCACCTACCGACCCGGGGAATTTATTTTTCAGTGTCCTATCTTTTTGCCTCTTCATACTATTCATGGGGTTCTCAATGAAAGAATACTGAAGTGATTTGCCACTCAATAGCCAGTGGACCACATTTTGTCAGAATCCTCCACCATTACCCATCCGTCTTGGGTGACCCTATGCTACATGGCTCTGTGATCAGATTGTTTAGTTTCCTGTGATTGTGGTTTTCAGTTTGTCTTCCCTCTGATGGATAAGGACAGAAGGCTTATGGAAGCTTCCTGATGAAAGAGACAGACTGAGGAGGAAGCCAGGTCTTGATCTGATGGGCTGGGCCAGGCGCAGTGCTCAGTGCTCAGTTCAGTCATTCAATCATGTCTGACTTTTTGTGACCCCATGAATTGCAGCACGCCAGGCCTCCCTGTCCATCACGAACACCCAGATTTCACTCAAACTTATGTCCATAGAGGCGGTGATGCCATCCAGCCATCTCATCCTCTGTCATCGCCCTCTCCTCCTGCCTCTAGTCCCTCCAAACATCAGAGTCTTTTCCAATGAGTCAACTCTTCACATGAGGTGGCCACAGTACTGGACTTCCAGCTTTAGCATCATTCCTTCCAAAGAACACCCAAGACTGATCTCTTTAGAATAGACTGGTTGAATCTCCTTGCAGTTCAAGGGACTCTCAAGAGTCTTCTCCAACACCACAGTTCAAAAGCATCAATTCTTTGGTGCTCAGCCTTCTTCACAGTCCAACTCTCACATCCATACATGACCACTGGAAAAACCATAGCCTTGACTAGATGGACCTTTGTTGGCAAAGTAATGTCTCTCCTTT
>SJYX01002908.1:17533-86707 GCA_006410675.1 Oreotragus oreotragus | reverse complement strand
TCAACCCTGGATTTCTTTGGAAGGAATGATGCTAAGGCTGAAACTCCAGTACTTTGGCCACCTCATGCGAAGAGTTGACTCATTGGAAAAGACTCTGATGCTGGGAGGGATTGGGGGCAGGAGGAGAAGGGGGCAACCAAGGATGAGATGGCTGGATGGCATCACCAGCTCGATGGACTGAGTCTGAGTGAACTCCGGGAGATGGTGATGGACAGGGAGGCCTGGTGTGCTGCGATTCATGGGGTCGCAAAGAGTCGGACACGACTGAGCGACTGAACTGAACTGAATTAAGTTCTAATTGTTGAGTTATTGCATGGTTCAATAATTAAATCAGTTGGGATACGTTTGGTGGTAAGTAGTAGAAAACCTATTTGCAGAGACTATTCACTGCTTAATGTCAAGAAATATTTAGGGTTGATTCTGCAATTTAATATCATAAAAATTCCAGTTTCCTCACTCCTTTAATTTTACAGCTTTTAGCATTGTGGCATTAATCACCCTTCAAGATTACTAAAGGGCTGCCACCTTTTCCAACATGAGATTGTCAAGCTTCAGCATTCTAAAAATAAGGAAACAAAGAATGTGGGAAGGCTGAGGACAGGCAGCTATAGAAACATAAAGACTTTCTCCTGGTCTCATGTTTGTATTCCTCAGAAATTAAAAAGAAAAAAAAAAAATCCCTTCAAGTCTAGGTACTAACAGTTCAATCTCTAGCCCCAAAGATGCCACATTGTCTTAATATTTTAAAATACTTAGTTAAAATATTTAGAGGTCTTTACAATTATTGTTCCTGGTTGGTATCTCTAACCAATTGGTCCAAAATATCCAGAGCATCAGAAATTCTTAGAAGTTCCACAGGTGAATAGAATGTGCACCTGGGTTTGAGATTCATGGGTTCAAGCAGACTGCAACCCATCCACTTTATCAGGGAACATTTTACCTGAATAAAATGGGAGTTATATAAACAAAGACAAGGGATGATGAATCCAAGTATGAATACCATCTAAAAGCTTAATGTAAAATGCTTCTATGATATCTCATCTGGTTCAACTCTGCTGAAGGAAAGTAAAACTCAACCATCTCTTTGATAACCTTGCATTTATTATAAAAATAACTATGTCCAAATTTGAAAGAAATGCCAATAAAAAGCAGGTTAATCTTTTTTTAAGGAAAGCTGATGTGCCCCCTAAATTTTCTAAAGTTCATTTTACAACACGAGATAAGAAATAATAATACTGTATTTTGAATGGAAAGTTCTTTTTTATTTTTTCTTTAAAGTGATTTGTTGAGGAGAAATTACTTAACCATTTTATATTGCCTCAGAGTTGTCATTGTTTGTTGTTGGATATGAGTTCTGACAATAACTGATCTTTCTTAATTAATGATATTTTTATAAAAATGTTTGCCCTTTTAGTTTTATCATTTGTGATTAACTAAAGAATTATAAAAGACAAAGTTATATGTGCCTAGACTGACACCATTTTAAACAGGAGGTTCTGTGAAAGGAGAAATAGTAGAGGAGAAATAAAATTAGAATATGGTCTCAACATAATCACTCATTTAAAAATCTCATAATTGATTTTGATAGATTAAAAACTGAAAACACTTAGAAAAAAGGAAAAGAGATCAAAAATAAAGAGAGATAAAAACCAATGGAAGTATTTGATATCCCTCATGGTAAATTTCACATTGTAAAAATATAAAGAACTTTATATAGCAAAATTGAAGAAATAAAAAGATGTTTTGTTGTTTTATTTTTCACTTTGGCTTTCTTGCCTTGTTCCATTGATCTGTATGTCTTCTGTCACTCAAATGTCACACTCTCTTGATTAATATAAATGTATACACATTTTGAAATCAGGTACAAATTCTTGACTTCTTCCTCTCTTATATCATTCAAGATCTGGACAGTAAGTTTTTTGTATTTCCATGTAAATCTAGGAAATAGTTTATGATTACTACCATTCTGAGGACAGTTGATTTCTTAACAGTATTGGATTTCCAAACCACAAATATAAAATAACTCATTATTCCTTTAGGTTTTCTATACTTGTACAATCTGTAATTTGTTTTTTGGGGCAAACAGTTTTTGTTCACCTTTTGCTAAATATATGGTTAACTCATATGAATTTCAACACTAACAAAAATAGACTTTTAAATTTTATTTTCTTATTGGTTGCTTCTAGTGTTTGAAAATAAAATTGCAATTTGCAAGTGTACTAAATGCAGTTATTATTTCCCATAGTTTTTCTGGACTCTCTTTATTTTGTGAATTGTTAAGAATGGATATCCTTATGTGTTCACTATTTCACCATTAGTTATGATATTGGCTATAGACTTATCATACTTGTCTTTTATCAAACTGAGGAATTTCTCCTCTAGTCTTAGTTTATTGATAATTTTTAACAGAAGTTAAAGTTGATTTTTTCAAATATCCATTGAAATGATTTGTTTAAACTGCCTTGCATTATATAGATGACATTTACTCTGTTGTAATGTATTATTCTTTTAATATGTTGATGGAGTCAATTACCACTATTTAAAACCATTTTTGCATCTATATTCATGAGCAATATTGGTCCATAAATTACTTTTATTGTCTTTGTGAAGGTGAGGGGATTATGGTTTTTCTAGACTCATAAAGCAAGTAGGAAGAGACACCTTTTCTTTTGTTTCTTGGGCGAGTTCGTGTAAGATTGGTATTTTTTCCTTAAATATTTGATAAAAATCAACAGTGAAATACTGAGCATGAAATTATCTTTGCAGCAAAGCTTTTGAGTATGAATTCTGTTTCTTTAGTAGACACAGGGCTATTACAGTTTCCTATTTCATGGAATGTGAGTTCTGCTTATTTGCATTTTCCAAGGAATATATCCATTTCAACACAGTTTTCCAACTAGTTGGTGTTAAGTAGTACAAAATAATATCTCTTACTCTTTCAGTATCCAAAAGCTCTATAGCAATAACTCCTCTCTTATTCCTACTAATTTGTGAGATCTGTTTTTCCTTTTTCTTGGTCAATCTGAGTAAGTGCTTATAAGGATTTTTGTTTTATTTCCATTGGTCTATTTTTTAAAAATCTGCTCAAAGAATCAACATGTGATTTAGCAATTTTTCTATTTGTGTTCAGTCTTCTATTTCTGTGGTTTGACTATAATTTACTTTTCTTTTTTATGTACTTTAAGGTGAAATATGGGATGACTGATTTTAAATACTATAGAAATTATTTTTCTCCTTCAGTGATAGCAAATAAAAGCTATAAGATATTCTTTAAATCCTACTACAGCTATATATTATGAATTTCATATGACTTTTTTCATTATCATCAGATCTGAATTTTTTCTAATTTTCTTATGTGACCCAACAATTATATATACATGAGTAATGCTAAATTTCTAAATAATTGATATTTCCTGTGATCTCCTCTTGTTATTAATTTCACTTGCATTTAATGTGATCTGAAACATGCTTTCCATATTTTTAATCATTTTAAATTTATTGGCCATTCTTTTTAAAGAGAAAACACATAGTTTTCCTATTTCACATACAGCAAATATAAACCTGAGATCTTATTGATCACATAACCTTAAACTACATCCTCACTTTCTTAGAGAGATCCTAAATTATGGCAGCAGAAGGCTAGTAAACTTGAAAATCACTGCACTTTTAAGCAGTTACTACTTAATATATAAAAGTACTTAATATACTGGTACTTTGGCAAAATTTACAAATTATATAATTTAAAAATATTTCCAGAATAATAATGAAAGATGATACAAAAGGAGGGAAAGATTTGAGGGAAAGAAAGAAGGGCCACCAAGCCCTATTTAGTCTAATTACTGTTTAAAGTAAGACAAATGTCATTTCATGAATCAGCATTTTCTATTTTTCTAAGGTCATAGAACACACACATTTTTTATTGTATAATACAATTCTCCCCGTGAATTGTTTCCATGTAATTGTTTATTTTGTCACTGAGAAAAGATGGGTCTATTTATATTCCATGTAATTCGTTTCTGAAAAGACTACTCTATCACTTTAATTCCCAGAAAACAAAATCATACAGACTCTCACCAGTATTCAAAAAGACCACAAAAAGTCCAAAACATAAGAGTACTTTGAACAAGACTTACTGATCAAGCCATCACCAGAGAATTTCAGAGGAAAGCATAATGTTCATCCTATCAACAAAAATACATTTTGCCTCTGGCAATGCTAAGGGCAGACATATCCCATATAGACTTAAGAGTCCTGAATACTGTTTAGATGAAATTTTTGTTAGATTAGATGTCAGTAGAATAAACAAAAAGTTTTTCAGTTGTATTTTAAATGATGTTCAGCACTAGTGCAATGTATCTATTAATACTAACATGAACAGCTCTGAATTTAGACATAAAAACATGGTAGTCTCATTCAACTTAATAACTAATATTTGAGTCCTGAAATAGTCATATTTTGAATAAATTTTGAAGATTTTTCTCTTATAAAGCATGATTTTAAGTTGCTTACTTTCCTTTTCTTAATATACATGGTAGATTGCTTTTTGGCTTATGGTTCATAGAAAACATAGAAGCTCCTGATTCATTGCTCATGTAGAAAGCTACAATCACCTCCCCTTTAGCCCCACTGCCTTTCCCAGATGCTTTCTTATCAATCTATCATGGTGAAATAAAGAAGGCTTTCAACACGCAAACATGATCATGCATCTCTTCCGCCCCCTACTACTTTCCAAGTTTTGACTTGCCATTGACCTTAGATTATTATAATTTACATATAGACAACCATACATGAACTCTGTGGACACTACATGAACTAGCCATCTGTTGCCTCTCTAGCTTCATATCTTATCACTCTACTACCATCTACTTTCTAACCTTCATGATTCTTATTTGAGGTAGATAAATTATTTTGTGGCTTATAATTTCATGATATTTTGTGTTCTGAGAAATTTACACAGATCACATCCTCTTCTCGAATACTCTTCCTTACACCTGCTTTTCATTTGAAGAATCTTTACTTGTATTTTATGTCTTGTTTGTATGCTACTTCATCTAATGAGACGTTTCCATTTAAAAATTTCTATTCTTTTTGTCAAAATAGCTTGTAATACTCTGTATCTCGGTCTATATACTTGTTTGTACTCCTTTCTAAATCTATGTGTTTTTTGAAGAATATTTATTACATTTCCAATTTTATGCCCAGGAGCCAGCAAAGTAACTTGCACATAATAAAAATCTTTAATATGGATGAGTTAAATTGAGTACAGCTCATATGGTAAAAAAAAGATGTCATGTTGCATTCTAAATGTAATTTCTATATAGTCTTAATGCATATTGTATGCACATACATATAGAGTTTTTGCCATCAATTTATTAAAATTATTCTATTTTAATTAATTGTTTCAATCTTAACTTTACATATCGCTCATTTAAGATCTACTGATATATCTCTTTGGATTAGTTTTGCACACTCACCCTTATTTCACCTGTGTTCTACTGTAGACATATCTATTTAGACATGTGTATATGCATACACATATGTTAAATACACTTTTTAAGAAATATGACATTTGACTATCTCATTAATTTGTTTTGAACAAAATTATTTTAACTTTGAATTTTATTTATATTTAGTACTGGCCATTTATGCTATTCACATACTTGAATCTGCAGTTCCACTTGTGCTGTGCAGGATTACTGTGTTAAAAACACATCATCAGTTTGATAAACTGTCTTATCTCACAATGACCTGATCTCATCTCACATTCTTAATTAGTGAGTGAACAGCCCAACACTGAATGAGGTCTGTTTCACAATGAAGAACAATATCTAAGGATTAAAAAACAGAATTGCTTTGAACATTTGACCCCCACATTCCAGTTATCCTTTTCTGACACCTCCCACTTGAGATTACAAGGGTCAGAAGGATCTTGGGCTCCTGAAGAGAAGACTCTACATATGGACATCACCAGATGGTCAACACCGAAATCAGATTGATTATATTCTATGCAGCGAAAGATGGAGAAGCTCTATACAGTCAACAAAAACAAGACCAGGAGCTGACTGTGGCTCAGATCATGAACTCCTTATTACCAAATTCAGACTTAAATTGAAGAAAGTAGGGAAAACCGCTAGACCATTCAGGTATGACCTAAATCAAATCCCTTATGATTATACAGTGGAAGTGAGAAATAGATTTAGGGGCCTATATCTGATAGATAGAGTGCCTATGAACTATGGAATGAGGTTCGTGACATTGTACAGGAGACAGGGATCAAGACCATCCCCATGGAAAAGAAATGCAAAAAAGCAAAATGGCTGTCTGGGGAGGCCTTACAAATAGCTGTGAAAAGAAGAGAGGTGAAAAGCAAAGGAGAAAAGGAAAGATATAAGCATCTGAATGCAGAGTTCCAAAGAATAGCAAGAAGAGATAAGAAAGCCTTCTTCAGCAATCAATGCAAAGAGATAGAGGAAAACAACAGAATGGGAAAGACTAGATATCAATAACCTCAGATATGCAGATGACACCACCCTTATGGTAGAAAGTGAAGAGGAGCTAAAAAGCCTCTTGATGAAAGTGAAAGAGGAGAGCGAATAAGTTGGCTTAAAGCTCAACATTCAGAAAACGAAGATCATGGAATCCGGTCCCATCACCTGAACTTACTTTAGGGTATTACCATTTGACAACTGTACCTCTCCAGTCACCTAGACTGCAAGTGACTAATCCAGGTTGCTGAACCCAATCTGGCCAAAATAATGTCTATGGCCTGACATGAAAAAAAAAAAAAGGATGAACCTGAATGGCTCTTTGGGGAATTTTATCTAAGAAATTCTAAATGATTGAGTCCATTTTTAGGGTTGACAATTTGGGAAATCTAAATGGATATTATAGACAAGAAGTCAGAGAAGCCTCGACTGTCAACCCTATGAGCAAGGAAAATGATAAGGTTGATAAAGAGAAAAGAAGAGAGGAGGTGCAGAGAGAGAAGTCGAGATCACATAAGAATGAAAATGGTCCATGTCCATGAGAGTTGAGCAGAATTCTATGCCTATAGACAGGCTATTGGTTGTGCTCATTATTTTCAAACTATAGAGACAAATAATCACTAATAAATTGAAAAATAATTAATTGAGATAAGAGTTCAGAATTGATAGAGAAACTGAAAATGACTAAAATATGGAAATAAACATTTTATTTGTTAAATTCTAACATCTAGTTCTTGGGAAAAACAAAATTATATATAAAGGACTTGATAGACAAATCTGAATAAAACACTCCAAATAGAACTGATAGTGGAAATGACAAATTATGTATATTTCCACTTTTCTTTTACAGTAGTTCTGTATACCAGCTGTCTNTAAACATTTTATTTGTTAAATTCTAACATCTAGTTCTTGGGAAAAACAAAATTATATATAAAGGACTTGATAGACAAATCTGAATAAAACACTCCAAATAGAACTGATAGTGGAAATGACAAATTATGTATATTTCCACTTTTCTTTTACAGTAGTTCTGTATACCAGATTTTAAAAAAGTGCAGGTCTATTTGTTTCTTAAACAAAATAAATGTACAGATAATCTTTGGAGATTATCTGAATAAATATATCAGCGCCTAAACTATCATAGTGAATTAGCTACCCATCATCAAGGGTCCAGTCTTTTGGGGAACCTAGCATTGGGCTTTCTAGAGAGCTAGAAAATGAGTTTCATATTGTCCAGGACAACAATTTCCATCCTCATAACCAAGCTTTTTTTTTTTTTTTTAAGCTAATACTTAAATAATCCCCCAAAGTAATTTATCTGGGTGTGGGCTATATCTATCCAGGAAGAATTTATGCTGTATCATTTTAAGCTTTGGATTACTAAAATATATATATAATATATATATATATATAACACAAATATAAATATAGATTCATTGACGTGAAAGTGTGATCTCAACAAACAAATTTTTTGAGCCAGAAAGAAGAGACAAACTACCTACAAAGGTATGGTTTCAAGATATTGTTTCTCATTAGCAAATATAGATGCATATATCTATATATGCAAGCAGTAATAGCTTTAGACTACTGAAAAAAAAAAAAAAAGAAAACCCTTCACTTTTGAATCTTACATCTAAATGAACCATCCTTTACAGATAAAATAAAATATAGTTGAATTATTAATATAAAAAAGAGTTTATCACTTGCAGAACACCACTATAATAGTCATCAAAGGTTATGTTTTACAAAGAAAAATAAGCCAAAATTAAAACCCGTGGCTTTCAGCTAGGGCATTTGAATCCATCATCAAATCTGCCGTGAATGAAGAAACCAGGATGATTTTACTAAAAAATAAATAAAGCCCATTTGCTTTAAAAGATGACAGGGATTTGAAAATTCATAAACATTTCCTTTGCTTAACAGGTACAGCAGATGCAATTTTATGGTAAACATACGCAGCTTCTAAGAGTTTGAAGATCTTGCAATGAGAAAAAGTTGATATATCCAGAAGCAGAGCAAAAGGCTGCTAATCACAGATCTTAAAACTCTTGCGCCATGTAGCTATTTGTTAAGAAGTAGATTTTGTTACTCAGTAAACAGAAGTTGTCCTATGATTAATATAATTATCTGAAAATATTTAAAATACGTTTGATTCTGTTGTATGATTTCAAACACATATGTGACAACTAAATGACAGAGTAACGTTAACCAAAAAAAAAAAAAAAATTAAAATTTAGGCTAATATTTTATTGCCTCTGAACAGACAAAATCATAGTTTCTTTATTTTTTTTTAAAGCTGTTGTGTTTTAAATCAGTTTGAAGTTGTTTTCCTAAATGGAAATGGCCTAAGTGAAATGTAATGCACAGAAATGTAGAATATGTGGTATAGTGCGTGGAAAAAGAACTTCTTCACTACAAGAAAAAAATTGTTAATTCTACCTCAAAATAGTGTCAGTAAAAAATGCACATTTGTTAATGCTGCCTTCTGTAGAAAGTGAAATTTATTTAAAAATGTTTTCTCAATTGGTATAATCCTCTGTGGTCTAACTTTTCTGAGCACTTAGCACTAGGCTAGACTGGAATACCCCCCTGTGAAAGTCATAATGGGAAAACAGAAGTGACAATAGAAAATCATTCATTTCCCTGGGCTTTCTTACTAAGCAATACAATTCTAAAAAGAATATGTGACCAAAATAAACATGTGTACACTGATGATTATTGTCACACAGACTGAAGGATTTTACTTACATAAAAACTGAATTTGGTATAAAAGCTAATCTTTAATTTTATGGTTAATTTGCAGTGGATCAATCATACATATCAGGATTATTATCATTATCAAAAGAAAAAACAAAAATATAAAATTTTGTTTCTTGTGCTATAAAATCCATAAGCTATTGCAAATAGGAATAGGAAAACCTAAGGAAACTAGATATATTCTTTAGGTGACATAATTAATATTGTTAAAGTACTAGACACATAATGAGAATAGTAAAATATAATAGTAAAATATAATAATATAATCAGTTATATAACTACCTCTCAATTTTGTTGATAAGTCAAAATGTTTGAATTTGTGATATACTTTAAATTATTGTTTTATATAACATTTTAAAAAGAAGCATAAAATTGTAATTTCCTGAAGTGCCTTCAAAAACTCTCTTTCAGAGAGAATTATAAATCATAGAGTTTAAGACTGGCCCATTTTACCTTGAAGCATTCATAAACTTAATTCATTTTTATTTTCTGGAGATTGTTTTGACCTAGAAAATCTGACTTGCTTTCCTGTTTAAAATGCACTTTAATATTTGAATTAAATGTGCCAGATTTTTTTCTCAAAGCCCCTACTACCACACTTATTCATATATAGATATATACGATCCTATTATTACTGTCATTTCATTTAAATGAGAGTGGTCCATGATACTTTTTCTTTTCCTTTTATTGAAGTACAGTTGATTTACTCAATATGACATTTTTAAGCTACATATCAACTTAAAAATCTTGAGACTGTTTTCTGTCCAGCATTGCTTGCAGATCTTTCTTTAGTCTTTTCATTAGGGCTTTTCTTTCCTTCTTTCCTTTTCTTCCTTTTATTTTTCACTCCATTTTCGAAATACTTTTCTATGAAACGATTTGGTTTCTGTGCACTATATCTGATATAACCTATACCATGCAGTGCCTTCAGTGAATTTCCTCCCCGAGTCTTTAGAAAAAAGCAGTGGAGATGGTAACAAGAACTTTGTTGTTTACACTTTCTTTTCTGCTACTGAAAATGTAGGGAAAACATCATGCATAAAACATTTTGTCTGACCACCCTCACTATGCTCCTTGCTATATTTTAGGGACTTATTCTCAAAGCCACCATATGGCCTGAAGTTTTGCTAGTGTATCTAAATAAAGACTTGGAAGATCTTTGCTTTGTGCCCCCTGTCTCCAAGACAAAATTTGTGGATTGCTTTTAAAAGTCAGTTTTAAAACTCTAGCCCTTGGTAAAAAAACAAAATTAAAAACAACTTAGAAAGAGTTGAACATGACAAATAATAGTTCAAGGAGATTTAGAGATACTGTCAGAAGTTTTGCTGAAGTTAGAGGAAACAATTTAAAGGTTATTCCAAGGAACTTGCAGGTCTCATTTTAATGCTAATGAACCAAGAAATATTAGGCTAAGAGAGTTAATCTGTATTCAGAGCATTCAAATAAATTAAATGAAAAAAGTGCAGATCTAAAGCAACTTGGAAATGTTGTTTTCAATAATTGTCACATCAGCTGTGTATTTATCTAATCAACTCTGCTAAATTTACCTTTCTCACTAATATTGCTTTTTTCACCCCATTTTAGTGGCATTATAGTCAAACTGAGGATTTCCTCCTGCATCAGTTGAGAAAGGAGACAATAATGTCCTTATTTGTTGAGGGATTTATTAAGTGGGAGAAACTATGGTGGGGTCATTTTAAAGTACATGCTTCTCAGGTCAAGTCCTATCCCTCCAAAGCACTAATGAATATTAGTTCTTTTCTTTCTTCTTTATCTGGGAATCTTGTTTAAAATCTATATTTTACACAATATTTTCAAAAACTTTACTAGTTTATAACAGCACTCTGTAGTCTATAAATCAAAACGATTTCTACAATATTATTTTGTGTATGTCACTCTGGTCTCCATACTAGTTTTCCGTGTATGTTCTCTTCCCTTGCAATGCCATCAATCTCGTGTTTTTTTGACTAATCACTAATAAAATGACATATACAAACATCGGAATATGAAATAATGACTCTCTTCACTCAAATAACATCTGTCCCACGCACAAGTAAGAGAATGAAATTTTTTGCGATGTGAGGCCACCTGTCCAGAGGCCTTATGAGCCCAGGCCCCTCAAGCCACTCAGAATGACAAAGCAAGTAATATGTTGGCATAAATGTCATTTACTTGGAGCACACCACACTGAGTAAAATGTAAAAACAAGCTTTCATAATGTTTTCTGATGTAGCTTAAATGTATACTTCAACTTAAGATTTCTTGAGCCTTCTATCATATTCTTTTGCTTTCTCTCATAACTGAGAAAAAAATTCATTCAACTTGTCACTGGTTGATTCACTTATAGCATCCACAATGTTTTCATGAAAGAGTTAATGCTAATTTTATAATCTTCTACGTGGTATGTTTCAAGGAGGACTTCTTGCAGAGATTCTTAATGTAAAAGAAATTTCACAGAGGATATTTGGAAAAATAAACGTGTGAAAGGAAGTCATTTTAGGATTAGGGATAAGTGTGAAAAAGGGACAGAGCCTACTTATATGATGAGAAAATTATTTTCAATTTGGAGCTTATAATGAACATTCTTTTTTAATAAAAATGACCTTTTTAAAAAATGAAGAGGCGTGCCTTCTCCTTTAGCAAGTATATTGCATTAATAATTGTCAAGCTGCAATTAGAAGAGGAGCATGCTTTCAATTCTTATAACTTTTCTCTAAAATGTTGGCACATGAAAAGAAGTGCCCTGGACAGATGGGAAATTAGCATGTCATAACAATCTATAATAGATGGGCTGTTGCTGTCAATCTCATGGAAGTAATTACATCACGATGACTTCTCCTGAAAATTACCATGGACTTACAAGGGAAATATGCATGTAAGGCAAACAACAATATAAGTAAATATTATTTCCTTTCAATACAGTTTTCCAATCTCTTTTTAGTTGTTTGCTAAGATAGAGACTTTCAAATTATCTTTTAAGAGTGAAAAGTGAAAGCAGTTCAGTCATGTCCAACTCTTTGTCCATGGAATTCTCCAGGCTGGAATATTGGAGTGGGTAGCCTTTCCCTTCTCCAGGGGATCTTCCCAACCCAGGGATCGAACCCAGGTCTNTTCAAATTATCTTTTAAGAGTGAAAAGTGAAAGCAGTTCAGTCATGTCCAACTCTTTGTCCATGGAATTCTCCAGGCTGGAATATTGGAGTGGGTAGCCTTTCCCTTCTCCAGGGGATCTTCCCAACCCAGGGATCGAACCCAGGTCTCCCTCTTTGTGGGTGGATTCTTTACCAGCTGAGCCACCAGGGAAGCTGGAGCATACTGGAGTGGGTAGCCTGTCCCATCTCCAGGGGATCTTCCCGACCCAGGAATTGAACCAGTCTCTCCTGAATTGCAGGCAGATTCTTTTCCAGCTAAGCTAAAAGGGGAGCCTCACGCTAAAACTTTACTTTTTAAGAGGAAGATGTGCACATGATAACGTGGAGGGTGTTCAATCACCACACTGCTCAAGGGTCAGTCTTCAGATGATGTTCTCTGATCCTCCAGGGGCCAGATATAGAGGCTTTTCCCTTTATAGCATCTCCCTTTAAAGTGCCTGATGACCTCAGTCATGGAAACAAGGGTGGTCTATAAGAAGTCTGTTCGATAAGGTAACAAATCATGGGGTCAAAAGTAGGCATTCACGGTTAATGGGTAATATACTTGCTGCTTGTTAATAGGAAAATCCTTGTTAGCATGCAAAGAGAGGGCAGCTAAATTATTTTGTTAGCATAGGTGATGTTTAGCACTCACAGGAATGGAGGTTCATACTCTTCTGCCAACAGACTGAGTTTCTACTCCTGCTGCTGCTGCTGCTAAGTCGCTTCAGTCGTGTCCGACTCTGTGCGACCCCATAGACTAGAACCTATACCATGCAGTGCCTTCAGTGAATTTCCTCCCCGAGTCTTTAGAAAAAAGCAGTGGAGATGGTAACAAGAACTTTGTTGTTTACACTTTCTTTTCTGCTACTGAAAATGTAGGGAAAACATCATGCATAAAACATTTTGTCTGACCACCCTCACTATGCTCCTTGCTATATTTTAGGGACTTATTCTCAAAGCCACCATATGGCCTGAAGTTTTGCTAGTGTATCTAAATAAAGACTTGGAAGATCTTTGCTTTGTGCCCCCTGTCTCCAAGACAAAATTTGTGGATTGCTTTTAAAAGTCAGTTTTAAAACTCTAGCCCTTGGTAAAAAAACAAAATTAAAAACAACTTAGAAAGAGTTGAACATGACAAATAATAGTTCAAGGAGATTTAGAGATACTGTCAGAAGTTTTGCTGAAGTTAGAGGAAACAATTTAAAGGTTATTCCAAGGAACTTGCAGGTCTCATTTTAATGCTAATGAACCAAGAAATATTAGGCTAAGAGAGTTAATCTGTATTCAGAGCATTCAAATAAATTAAATGAAAAAAGTGCAGATCTAAAGCAACTTGGAAATGTTGTTTTCAATAATTGTCACATCAGCTGTGTATTTATCTAATCAACTCTGCTAAATTTACCTTTCTCACTAATATTGCTTTTTTCACCCCATTTTAGTGGCATTATAGTCAAACTGAGGATTTCCTCCTGCATCAGTTGAGAAAGGAGACAATAATGTCCTTATTTGTTGAGGGATTTATTAAGTGGGAGAAACTATGGTGGGGTCATTTTAAAGTACATGCTTCTCAGGTCAAGTCCTATCCCTCCAAAGCACTAATGAATATTAGTTCTTTTCTTTCTTCTTTATCTGGGAATCTTGTTTAAAATCTATATTTTACACAATATTTTCAAAAACTTTACTAGTTTATAACAGCACTCTGTAGTCTATAAATCAAAACGATTTCTACAATATTATTTTGTGTATGTCACTCTGGTCTCCATACTAGTTTTCCGTGTATGTTCTCTTCCCTTGCAATGCCATCAATCTCGTGTTTTTTTGACTAATCACTAATAAAATGACATATACAAACATCGGAATATGAAATAATGACTCTCTTCACTCAAATAACATCTGTCCCACGCACAAGTAAGAGAATGAAATTTTTTGCGATGTGAGGCCACCTGTCCAGAGGCCTTATGAGCCCAGGCCCCTCAAGCCACTCAGAATGACAAAGCAAGTAATATGTTGGCATAAATGTCATTTACTTGGAGCACACCACACTGAGTAAAATGTAAAAACAAGCTTTCATAATGTTTTCTGATGTAGCTTAAATGTATACTTCAACTTAAGATTTCTTGAGCCTTCTATCATATTCTTTTGCTTTCTCTCATAACTGAGAAAAAAATTCATTCAACTTGTCACTGGTTGATTCACTTATAGCATCCACAATGTTTTCATGAAAGAGTTAATGCTAATTTTATAATCTTCTACGTGGTATGTTTCAAGGAGGACTTCTTGCAGAGATTCTTAATGTAAAAGAAATTTCACAGAGGATATTTGGAAAAATAAACGTGTGAAAGGAAGTCATTTTAGGATTAGGGATAAGTGTGAAAAAGGGACAGAGCCTACTTATATGATGAGAAAATTATTTTCAATTTGGAGCTTATAATGAACATTCTTTTTTAATAAAAATGACCTTTTTAAAAAATGAAGAGGCGTGCCTTCTCCTTTAGCAAGTATATTGCATTAATAATTGTCAAGCTGCAATTAGAAGAGGAGCATGCTTTCAATTCTTATAACTTTTCTCTAAAATGTTGGCACATGAAAAGAAGTGCCCTGGACAGATGGGAAATTAGCATGTCATAACAATCTATAATAGATGGGCTGTTGCTGTCAATCTCATGGAAGTAATTACATCACGATGACTTCTCCTGAAAATTACCATGGACTTACAAGGGAAATATGCATGTAAGGCAAACAACAATATAAGTAAATATTATTTCCTTTCAATACAGTTTTCCAATCTCTTTTTAGTTGTTTGCTAAGATAGAGACTTTCAAATTATCTTTTAAGAGTGAAAAGTGAAAGCAGTTCAGTCATGTCCAACTCTTTGTCCATGGAATTCTCCAGGCTGGAATATTGGAGTGGGTAGCCTTTCCCTTCTCCAGGGGATCTTCCCAACCCAGGGATCGAACCCAGGTCTCCCTCTTTGTGGGTGGATTCTTTACCAGCTGAGCCACCAGGGAAGCTGGAGCATACTGGAGTGGGTAGCCTGTCCCATCTCCAGGGGATCTTCCCGACCCAGGAATTGAACCAGTCTCTCCTGAATTGCAGGCAGATTCTTTTCCAGCTAAGCTAAAAGGGGAGCCTCACGCTAAAACTTTACTTTTTAAGAGGAAGATGTGCACATGATAACGTGGAGGGTGTTCAATCACCACACTGCTCAAGGGTCAGTCTTCAGATGATGTTCTCTGATCCTCCAGGGGCCAGATATAGAGGCTTTTCCCTTTATAGCATCTCCCTTTAAAGTGCCTGATGACCTCAGTCATGGAAACAAGGGTGGTCTATAAGAAGTCTGTTCGATAAGGTAACAAATCATGGGGTCAAAAGTAGGCATTCACGGTTAATGGGTAATATACTTGCTGCTTGTTAATAGGAAAATCCTTGTTAGCATGCAAAGAGAGGGCAGCTAAATTATTTTGTTAGCATAGGTGATGTTTAGCACTCACAGGAATGGAGGTTCATACTCTTCTGCCAACAGACTGAGTTTCTACTCCTGCTGCTGCTGCTGCTAAGTCGCTTCAGTCGTGTCCGACTCTGTGCGACCCCATAGACGGCAGCCCACCTAATTCTGGTGAAGGATGCAAAGAACTTGGTGATCTCCTGTTTTTACCTCTCCTCATGTTAATGAGCCGGAGAAGGCAATGGCGCCCCACTCCAGTACTTTTGCCTGGAAAATCCCATGGATGGAGGAGCCTGGTAGGCTGCAGTCCATGGGGTCGCTGAGAGTTGGACACGACCCAGTGACTTCACTTCTACTTTTCACTTTCATGCACTGGAGAAGGAAATGGCAACCCGCTCCAATGTTCTTGCCTGGAGAATCCCAGGAACGGCGGAGCCTGGTGGGCTGCTGTCTACGGGGTCGCACAGAGTCGGACACGACTGAAGTGACTTAGCAGTAGCAGCATGTTAATGAAGCTCCTCTTTCCTCATTTCCTCTAACCCAGGGTTTGCCAACCCGGCACTATCAACATTTGAATTGGGTTTTTCTGTGTGGTGGAAGCCATCACGTGTGTTTTAGGATTCACAGCAGATATAGCCTATACCCACTGGAGGCCAAGGGCGCCCCTCCACCCTCAGTTATGGCAGCCAAAAATGATTCCAGAAAGTGATACATGTGCCCAGACAAGAGGATTTTTTTTTTTCCAGACAGAGTTTGATATTCACTGTGTAGTTCACAGTGAATTTTTTCTAACTGCATAAAATATAAAGCATTTCATCTTACATCTTTGTTTGTTCCACAGAAACAACAGTTCCCTTGAGGAAGTCAGTGTCTTAGGTCTAGCTGTCTGCAGTTGGGTGGAAGATACAGCCTTGGGAATTTAAGTCAAAAAAAAAATAATAATAAAAGAGAATGACTTCATATTTCAAAGGTTTCTTCCTCACTTCCATGTTCTCCTGTGTAAAAGAATATGTCCCCTATAACCTCAAATGACTGAATCCACCAATTGAACTATGAAAATAGATTTGTTTTACAAAATTTGTTTTGATACAACCTGGATTTTTAGAACTGTGACCTTTTTAGTAACTAAAACATTTTGTATAGTTAGAAAGTGAAACCATAAGAAGTACAGGTGTGTTCAGTCTAGTTCAGACTATCCAATTAGTAATCTCTTCAAAATATATTTGGGATGACAAAAAGAATATAAATACAAATCTATATATATGTATACAATGTATGTATATGCATATATATTGTGTGTATGCACTCAGAACTCTTTGAGACCCCATGGACTGTAGCCCACCAGGCTCCTCTGTCCATAGGATTTTCCAGGCAAGAAAACTGGAACAGGTTGCTATTTCCACTTCAGGGTATCTTCCTGACCCAGGGATCAAACTCACATCTCTTGCATCCCCTGCATTACCTGGCGGATTCTTTACCACTGTGCCACCTGGTTATATACATAAAATTTTTAAGTTTGCCACTCCTTTTTTTTTTTACATTAATGACATGAGTAAGATCACTAAGATGGTATATTCCATATTTTCCTGTGTAGAACCACTTCAAATGCATCTCATATCATGTCCAAAGTTCATCTTTCAAAACAGGTGTGGTAGGAATCTGTGTATACACGTCACCTTTTTCTCTAGCATCAACTCTTTATATCATCTACTATACTAATATTTCAACTCCTACTGCCACATTCCCTTTAGATATATGTGTCAGCAATGTGCTTCCAAGTTTATTTGATATAGTTAAAATTCTGTTCATTTCTCATTAACAGTTAAATATGCAACAGTGTCTTTTATGTAAGATGGCCCTAGATGCTAATAACATCTTCATTTTTTTAAATGTAAAATAAATGGACTCATAACAGATTTTTTAATGAATAATTGTGATTTATTTTCTAAATACACCTTTTGGCATCATTAAATGAGATAGGTGGCATTGTTTACTCTGTACTAATTATGATAGGAAGTGTATGTTCATATTCATGTATATATGCTATGGGAATAACGTGTTTAAAAGAAAACATTTTAAACAGCTTATAATAAATATGACATTTTTTGTTATCTTAAAACACACCATCTCCTCAGAAGTATAAGAAATGTTATAAAATCATTATGATCACGGCAAGGAAATTCCCACTTCTTAGTTAAGCCTGAGCTCCCATATGTCCCTTTTACAGCATCTCAGAGGGTGTTGATGGAGTGAAGGACTGTGTTCCTCACTCATTTTCACATTTCACATTTTCATGTTATCCCCCTGCCATTTGAAACAGTCTATCTTGGGCTCTCAGGACCTCCTCTTCTCTTCATGTTTTCAAAGGCATATTTAAGGGTGGTTTTTTTTTTTCCCTTACTACTGAACATATGGGAAAGTTTTAGTTTGATTTTTTTCCACTCACTCAATATTAACTTTGGAAACTTTGGGGTTTTATAGTTTTATTTTATTTTTTATTATTTTTGTTTTTTTGTGAATATCATACTTTTCTTGTTTGTATAAGTTAAAAAGAAAATAAATCTAACCCATGATATGTGATGATTATGTTTCAGGAAATATTTGGGTTAGAATGTCAAAAATTACAAGTCCTGATATTTCAGCATTCATTCACACATTCGTTCATTTACTGTCAAAAATTTACTGAGTATATTATGATTTCTAGTAGTTCATAATTATGCTAGGAACTTGAAGGATAGTGTATCTGGCCTAAGGAGTGGAAACATTTATGTTATATATATATATATATATATATATATGTAAAATCTCATAATGAATGTTATACAAAGGAATACTGTTCTATAATTCTATGCTATACTACATCTATAGTCTCTATATACTATGCATATATTATATACATATATATCCATATATATATATTCTTTTCTCTAATATCCATTAAACGTATGCAGTATATACAGTATATATACACATTAGGTTTATGAACAAAGTTTCCCTGAACTTATTTGAGAGAAATTTTTAATTCCTGGGTTGGGAAGATCCCCTGGAGAAGGGAAAGGCTACCCATTCTAGTATTCTGATCTGGAGAATTCCATGGAGTCACAGAGTCGGACACGACTGAGCAACTTATACTTTCAATTTAAAATATCCTGATAGGATGGATAGAAACTTTAAGTGCTTTAAAACTGACCTTGGTAATTTTTTTAGGGCTCCTTCATGAACATATATTTTTCCTGGGGTGCATGACAATAAGCTTGCCACTGGCCAGGTGATTGGTTGCTCAAAATGTCATTCCTAACTTAGAGAAGGTAGAAACATTAGACAAGTATTTTTCTAAATAAATTAGAGTGATCACAGTTTACTCTCTCTCCCTAGTGAAAGAGGATTAAGTAAACTATTAAAGATAAAACCCATAATTTAGGTAAGTTCAAGTAATTATATAAATATTTTGTATATATTTAAATACCATGTATCATATAGAGATATGCACAGGCAGCAGTTTTTACCTCAGATTCATGAAAGCAAACATAAAACTCAGAGTTTCACTGCTTCATTGCATTGTTACCTAAGTGTGTTCTTAGTTAAACCCCAGTATTATACAAAAGCCTGATTTAAATATTTTGCTTGATTTCCAGACATTTAAATTAATACATTGGGTCAAACTAAGGGCATATTTGCAGTTTTCTTTTGAAAAATGATGTTAAGCTATGAATGTATTTAAGTTATGTAGTAAACCAATGTAACTGCCTTCACTTAGTAAGACTACGCTAATTAAGGCAATTGTGAAGGTCACCAACACAGATTTCAAGTTCATATGAAAATACTGATATGCAGTGATAGCAGTGCTCGAAAATTTCTTTAGAAACATGAAAGGAAAACCTACAGAAACTTCCACAGTCAATCAAATGGATAATAGATATTTCTCAAAAGCCACCTTTCTGAAAACATTATCTCATTGTTCCTTTGACTGTGTAAGTCTTGTTATGGTTAATTTTAAGTGTCAGCTTGACTGGGCCATGAGTGGCCCAGATTTTCAGACAAACAGTATTTCTAAGTGAGTTTGTGAGGTGTTTTCAGACAAGATTAAAATTTACATTGGAAGGCAGATTCTGAACCACTGGACCACTAGGGAACTCCCAAGATTAACATTTGAATTGAAGGCTTGAATAAAACACAAGACAGAGGAAGGGATAATTTTCTGCCCGGTTGTGTCTGAGCTGGAACATTAGCCTTCTCTGTCTCTGGATACAGCCTTGGACTGGAAGTTACATCATCAGTTATACTGGTTTTCAGGCCTTTGGACTCCAGCTTGGATTTATCAGCCTCCCATAATCACATAAGCCAATTTCTTACAGTAAAACTTTCTTTCTTTCTCTTTCTTTCTTTTTTCGTCCTTTCCTTTCTTTTCTCTGTCTCTTTTTATATATAGAGAGATAGATAAAGATATATACGTGTATATATCCTAATAGTTTTGTTTTTTGAGAGAACCCAGATTTAATACAATGCTCATCCTATAGATCTTCCAGTGGAGAGAACATGTTAATATTTGAAGTCATACCATGATAAAACCAAGTTTCAAAGTATTCAGACTACTAAAGATAAGGATAGCCCCTGGTTTAATAGTTAAAAAGGTGAATTATCTCTGTTCCATTGAAGATAAAACAGCAGTTGCAGTTTGAATTACATTAAAAAACCTGTTTGCATGCTAAGTCATTTCAGTTGTGTCTGACTCTGTGCGACCCTGGGGACTGTAACCCCCGCCAGACTCCTCTGTCCATAGGGATTCTCCAGGCAAGAATCCTGGAGCATGTTGCCATGACCTCCTCCAGGGGATCTTCCCAACACAGGGATCGAACTTGCATCTCTTATATCTCCTGCATTGGCAAGCAGGTTCTTTACCACTAGTGCCACTTGGGAAGCTATTAAACAGCCTAGTGTTTGTAAAATAGTGTAAACATGGCATATACCTTTGCATTGTTGAATTTCCTATCTTTCAAAGCTACAGATTTAATTTTAAGATTCTTGATTATGTTCAACAGAGAGAAAATACTTTCCTATACCACACATTGACCCCTAAGGTGTACATATACTTGGTTATCAATCTCTCCTGTCAATTTTGCTTAATGAACCACAATTTTCTTCTTGTGTTCACTCAATTCATGTTTTCCAGATGACTCAGCGAAACTGAAGGCAACCCAAGCTGTTCTGAGTCCTGATTAGAGTGAGTCAGTCCTGATGATCAAAACTCCTGGAATCTGTGTTTGGTTCAGGAATGTAAGCGTGATCATATTAGTGTCTGGCATCGAATCCCTGGATTTGTGGGTTAGGTGTCAGCAGATAATCTGCAATAATCTGCTAAAATTCAAGGGAAAAATGCACTTTGTTGTTAGGCATATATTGTTCCCTCTCTCCCTATGGATATGAACAAACACCTTTCTTGCCTCAGTGAGCAGCCATCCCAGGGCTGAAGTCACATGGAGGAGGCAGAGTCAAGAGAACCATGTAGAAAAGGAGCTATAGACCCAAGTGCTCTGTACCTAGAGGTCATGATACCTCTGTACTTTCTGATACATGAAATAATGTATTTTTAAATTTCCATCAAGTTTTTTTTTTTTAATTTTCTGAAATGTGATTTCTTGCAGCTGAAAAAAATTGTGACAATAGCAGATCTGGCTTTGTTGCTATTACTCCATGGACAGCTGATAGGGAGAATGTGGCTAGCAAGGTGAATCAGTTCTTTACCAGAGTGGGTGAAGAGGCAATGTGCATTTACTTCCAAGGTCCTTGCCAGTATTGGAAGCTCTCAAACAACTTTAGACTGGCTATGAACATTTATTTGTCATACATGTATAGTCGTCATGAGGAAAATCATATACATTTAATAGAATTTTGCAACTGAAAGGGAAACTGGAGAACATAAAGTCTAACTTCTCCTCCAATAAGAAAGTGAACATGTTTTCTTGTCATTAAAAATAAAGAAATGAGATGTGTTTTTAAGGTGAATATAGTGTATTTGTTTTTTTCTGGTGACCTGAAGTTTAATTTTAGTTTATCTCTTCCTGAAATAATTTATTTTTTACAGTTCTTGTATTTTAGAATATCATATTTGAAGACTCAAAGTTTAACTCTGCTAATAGTTCCTAATGTCTCCAATCATGCCTTATTATAGGTTTTCTTAAATAGTTTTCTTCTGTTTATTAATTTCAAGCTGATAGTCAGTTGATCTAAATGTTTAAACATCATGAGGGTTAGTTCCTCTAGAAAGAATTTGTATTTACATCTTTGGATGCACTTGAGTACTGCCAGTTTGAATTTGCTTTATTTTATTCTCTAATCTTTAGGATTTCTCTATCATACATGTGTATACATTTGAACCTCAAACTTCTTTGACAGCAACGCTATGGATTCACATTAAGATGGACATTTTTCCCTTCCTTCCTTTCTTTTTCAAATTTTAGCCAGTTCTAATAGAAATCAGCATAAGAGTAATCCCCTTCTGGTCACCGTTTATCTCAATTAAAAAAAAATTTTTTTTCTCATTTCATCATTTCACTTAACCACCTGGCTTTTGAGAAACGTGGCTTTATACAGTCATTTCAGTTCAAACACTGCCTTATGAGTGAGTGTAAGGTCTCATATTCTTTTCCCTACAGTGTCATTAAAACTAGTGTCTTTAATGCAGTTCCAAGATTATTTCTTGCTTTCTCTCCTGGATACATCCCTTATCCTACATTAATTCATTTAAAACTTTAATGTTAATTTTAATTGAATTATCGTCCACCTCCTCAGTTCACACTTGATTCTTAAAATTCAGGCAGCCCAAGTGACGAAGCAGAGCATGTCTTTCTACTCGCTCTTATTTCCCACTCATTCTATTTCTTCTGCATCTATTTATCTTCTTCAGTGTTAAGTGTGGGAGGAGAGACTGGGGAAAGGATAGAGATATTTGGTGTATTTTTTTTTTTTTATCTAAACCAAACATCTTCAAAAAGTCAAAGTGTAAGGTGAAGGACTGGAAAAATGTATTAACCAACTGTAATAAAACACGTGCTTCTCAGTTATGACATATATTAAGGCACTCAAAAACTGTGTGCAATAAAATTCATATAGCATTTTATGTAAAAATCAATATTTACTGCAATAACCTAAAGAAAATAAAACCAAAGTGAGAGTAAAATTTCATATTTTTGAATGCTCCTAGGTAATTAAAAACCTTGAGCAAGTCAATAAACTTTTCACTCTCAATTTCCTTTCCTATTAAAACAGATAATTTAGATCTGATGATCACTAATACTCTATCAATATAAACATTATTTTTTCCAAAAATTAACTTTATTCTTACTGTGAAAATATTTCTTTCATATTTTATGATATTATGAAAAAATAAGATCTGAACCTCTTCAATAACCAACTTAATTTGAAAGTTACCTGACATAACTATGTAATAAATATAAATATACCCTAAATTATGTTTTGAGTCTTTTTTCCATTTTCTCTCTAGTGGAGATAATTGAAACTACTATATGCCTACCAACTAAGAGGACTTCCCTAGTACCTCAGATGGTAGAGAATCTCCCTGCAATGGAGGAGACTGGAGTTTGATCCTTGGGTTGGGAAGGTCCCCTGGAGAAGGGAATGGTAACTCACTCCAGTGTTCTTGCTTGAAAATGTTACCATTATATTAAACTGGTAATATTGCCTGAATTCTAAAGTGCAATTATAATGAAAAGAATATTTTGGGTTATCCTAATTGACATAGTGGAAACAAATTGCACCCTCCACACATAACCCTTATAAATAATCTTTAAAATCTTGTTATTCTTTTGACATTAGCAGAATTGATTCTTCTTTTAATATTAAAATCCTCACTAAATAAATGCTGAATCAATTTAAGAATTCATTAAAATTAAAAAGAAGAGTATGGGCAAAGTTATGCAACTAAAATAATTTCAAAAGTTTAACTATTTAAATAGAGAGCTTTTGGTATGTACATATAAAACATTTTTAATGCTTCTAATATAATTGCCAATTTTAAGGATTTAGCAAATTGAATGTCAAAGACCTTGTTTTATCTATTTTTTTGTTTAAAAAAATTCCAGAACCTGAAATAGAATGTATTTAAGAGAAAAATGAATCCAGTTAAGCTGATATATTTTTTAAAGTTCTGTCTTATTTCCCTTATAGTTATAAACAGTAGTCTTAGCTTAGTGCTTAAGTAAAGAATTTTTTAAAAATTGGTAAAATCCTCCTCCAATAAGTACTCTGATGTTTAAGTGTTTACTTTCAAACACATTCCATTTATTATGTGTATTTTGTTTATGTTATGAATTTCTAAGTAGCTCTAACACTGTGATATTGTGAATTAGGTTATGGATATGTTGAAAGAAGTAGTCAGTAATTTACTGAGATCCTAATGAGATAAGAAACAAGAAAAAAAAAAGAGAAACAAAATGGAATGAGATAGGAAAAATTTAAAAAATAATGTATTTGGTTTCCTATCTAAAATAGAGTTGCAATAAAATTAAGTGCAATATAGACACATTTATTTTGGTATTGCTTTTTATCAAGAAGTATCAATCAGTGTTTTGAGATTTGCCAATAAAGAACTAAGAATTTACAAACAAATAATGTTTATAAATTTTTGCCTATTAATAAGATGAGTTAAAGAATTTGATTAGTTCTCAAATGAGTATAATATCAAAATCACACATAAGGTCATGAACTATGCACAGTTGCTGAGTCGTGTCTTACTCTTGGCGACCCCATGTGCTATAGTAGGCCAGGCTCCTCTGTCCTCAGTTATCCCCTGGAGTTTGCTCAAATTTATGTCCATTGAGTTGGTGACGCTATTTAACGACTTCATCCTCCCGCCCCCCGTCCCGCCTTCTCCTTTTGCCTTCAGTCTTTCCCAGCATCAGAGTCTTTTCCAATGAGTTAGCTGGCCAAAGTACTGAAGCTTCAGTTTTATCATCAGTCTTTCCAAGGAATATTCAGAGTTGATTTCCTTTACGACTGACTGGTTTGATCTCCTTGAAGTCCAAGGGACTCTCGAGAGTTTTCTCCAGCATCACAATTCCAAAACATTAATTCTTCAGTGCTCAGCCTTCTCTATGGTCCAACTCTTACATTCTTGCATGATTACTAGAAAAACCATATCTGCAAAATGCCTTTTGATAGATAACATAGATGTAGTCACAGATTCTGGAAACTGAGAGGGCAGCTGGGGATGAAGCTTTACTGTGCTACCAAATCTCTGGGCTGGAAACCACCAGTAATGTTTTCACCAGCTCTCACAAATTCTTAAAGGAATCCCAACCCCAAGCTTAATCATTCTCTGTCTTATTGGCTTTGTGCATGACCTACTATCTGAAATCTACCTTTTAACATTTTTTTTTAATTCTTTATTGAATTTATTACAGTATGGTTGTGTTTCTTATGTTCTGTTTTTTTGCCTGAGAGGTATGTGGGATCTTAACTTCCTAACCAGAAATCAAACCTGCTCCCCCTGCACTGGCAGCTAAAATGTTAACCAGACTGCCAGGGAAGTCCCCACCCTCTTTTCAACTAAATACTTCAACACTGGTTAGAATTTAGGGTTTAGAAATGAAACATAAAAACTGAAATGTGTGATTTTTTTAAAAATCATATCCTCTACTTGAAAATGAATAGAGAAAGAGGAGATTCAGGGAAAATAATAGAGAAGATAGAAATATTAGAATGAATTTACTCTAAGGTTAAAGTCTCAAAATATCATAAAATCATACATTTTCAAATTTAGGAAGTTTAAAAATGCTTGCCTTAGGAAAAAAAATTATGTAACAACACAAAAAATAATAAAATCTATAAGGATTGTTTTACAATCAATTATGGTAAAAAGATGTTTTCATTAGTTAAAGCAGAATTGAAAGTAGAGCACTTCACATCGTGCAGATAATGAATATGAGTAATCAAGTCCTTTAAATAAATTTACTTTATTACACAAATTATGTACCTCAATTATTAATTTGGCCTGTTGTCTTTAGATAATCATTTAATTCTCCTGTGTGCAATTTTCCTCAGAACATGTGATGAATATAATAGAGATGGAATTTTCTAAATGTTGGTAGATTGAAGTATGTACTTCTGTGCTAATTCTTTTTTGGCACATCATGCTGTTTCATGCCTCTTTTGAAATAGAAATTATTTTGATCACCTGAAATCACCAAACCCTTGTTGTTTTAAGGACCTGTTCCTAGAACTGAGCCCAATGGCAGCACAAACTAAATCCCCAAAACTATTTTTGTTAAGTAATTTGAAGATCCATTGAAAGAGTGTATGTAGATCACCAGAAGTAAGAAATGTCTACACAATTATATCAGAATAATTTATCTACCAAATGCTCTCTTTTTGCACAAACTAATGAAATATTTTGTGTTCAACACTTAGGATCATGTCATCTGATTAGTGCTTGGGAGTTTTTAAATATTTAAGAATTAAACTTACTGTTTGCAGCTAACCTTAGATTATCATTCTCATAATGCATGTTTTTCCAGTGCAAATGAAGTACACATAGACCAAAGCCTGGAAGGCACACAGTAAGGCAACAATAAATCGGGTCTTCCCATTGGAGAATACATATTAATTGGAGAATTTGCTAAACTATGTAATTGGAGCAAGATTGGAAATTTCCTATTTGTTAGTAATAAACTATATTTTATTTGACCACAGATAACTCTCAGTTAAAATACAAAGCTTTAAAATGTCAAAATATCTCTAAAGCTGGCTTTCCAGGTGGCACTAGTAGTAAAGAATCCACCTGCTGATGCAGGAGACACAGGAGACATGTGTTCAACTCCTGGGTCAGGAAGATCCCCTAGGGTGGGAAATGGCAACCTGCTATTGTATCTTGCCTGGGAAATTCTACGTACAGAGGAGCCCAGTGGGCTACAGTCCATGGGGCTGAAAGGAGTTAGACACAACTAAGTGCCTGAGCACGTTTGGCCAAAAGCATATTTTAAAATATATGTGTTAAAAATTTAAACCTAGGCACAATTCATACTAAAACAGAATTTTTGTCATTTAAATTCGATTATAATTCTTAACCTAGGGCACTCATGAATGATATCTGAAACAAAGTTACATATGAAAAGAGTAGTTAAAGGCAAAGACTAAACTAATGATGCATGGCTTTTCTGAGGTCATTTTTCTATCTCTTTGCATGTGTCCTTATGTAATATGGAGGTCCTTTCTTCACTTTAGGCCATCTGTCCCTTTTCAAATATACTTGAAATTGTTGGTGGAATTAAAATGATTTAGTAAAATAATCCTTCTGAAGTGAACTTTAAATGTTAGTTTCACACACACAAATTTTTTTTTAAAGGATAACAAATTTCTGTCATTTAATGTGAAATCTGAAGTAGAATAATTTAAGAGAGCTTTATTTAATCAATTACACTGCCTATAATTGATGTTTTAATGATAGGCAATTTGAGCGGGGATTGCCTTGGAAGAATAATTTTGCCAAGTCTATGTTTCATGACATCACATTTATAGCTTCAAATAAGCTATTTAGAACGTATTTACAGTACATAAATCAGTAAATGGTACAGATCAGGGTTTCTCCCCGTCCCACCCAGTTGATTATTGACCATTTACCAGCATATGATTGTGATGCTGACATTAGTGATCTCTGTTTGGCCTGAGCTGTACATGCATAGGTAATCATCAAGGTGAAATGCTTCAAAATAGAGCAGCCTCTTGTACTTTTTGAATTAATATAGTGTTGTGTATAGTTAATTTACTTCCTGTCTAAAGACGCCTAAGCTAAAGAAAAATGCTGATTTTACACTTTCTATATTTCATTACGGCATGCCACAACTTGGACATATTTTTCCCAAAAGAGTCTAATTAATGGTTAAAAGGTGAGAGCCATTAAATTTAGATTGCTCCGCAAGTACGTAGAGAAAGAATCAGCAAGATCCAAGGTGAAATATGAGGTCAAAGGTAGAATTTTTGATTGGATGTTTATTTAATAAATTTTAAGTTGAATAAAAATGAGTAAAAAGATACAGTATGTTATCCAGGAAGGTAAAGAAAATGTTATCATATTGAAAAGACAAACATCTATGTCAGTACTTGTAGAATGCTATGATAGCTACTTGCCTCAATGTCCAGAGTGTTCTCAAAAACCTAGAGACCCATCTGAGGCTTGAAGTCATAGATTTAACCACCTTTTTATTTATTTAATTTCACTGATGTGTAATTGACACACAACATTGTTTCAACCATTTTATTTCAAATATCAAAATCCACATTTCTTAACTGGTTTCAGCAGTCTGAAAAATCTTGATAACTGTAGAACAAATGCTCCCACTTTTTCTTTCAAAAATGATTTTGCTATTCTTGGCTACTTTCAGTTTTATAGAAATTTAAAGATGTGATTTTCAGAATACAAGCATTTTGCTAGATTTTTGTTTGCATTTTAATTGGGATTGCAATGAGCCTACAAAGCAATATGAGGAAAATTGAGATCTTTACAATGTTGAGCTTCCTATTTCTATAGGTTTTACTTTATTTTCAATATAGTATTTTTCATATCTAACATAACTCTTCTTAGATTTATTTTTAAGCATTTGATATTTTCAATTATATAGTTAATATATATTGTTCTTTATCTTCATTTCTGAGTTACAAAGTTAAGGATGATTTATCAATGTTTGTAACTTGAACTTAGATTTTTTAGGCATTGATTAACCAACATCTAAACTAAATTTTACATTATAAAAATTATAATGGATAGTTTCAAATTTTATACATACTATTATATTAATTAGCAAGTACACTTTTATTTTTTCTTTTCCATTTTATTTAATTCTTTTTCTTTCCTTGTGTTACATTTATTGCATTATAATAATTCTTGTATAATGATTAGAAGTATTAGTAGTAGGCTTCTTTTTTAGAATTTTGTAGTTAGAGGAAATTTGTAAGCTTGCTGTAGGTAAAATTTTTTTAAGATAATCTTTATAATGTAAAGAGACTTTTTACATTCCTGTATAATTATGAGTTTCATCACTAACAACTTTTGAGTTGATTTTATTGTAATACTGGTTCAAAATTTTCCTTCTGAATTTTTCTATGATTTCTAGTATTTTTTTTCAAAATTTTAACCTTTTATCATTTAAGTCATATTAGGCATGTTTATTTTAAACTTGTCCTTGAAAACTCCAGTATCTGTCACATCTATGAGTCTTTTGTTTCTATTGTTTCTCTTAGTTTCCACTTACATTTTCCTGCTTGCTTATGAACAGCTTGCTTTTAGTATGTGCCAAAAATTGTATTAAAAAATTGTGGTAACACTGTGAGATCTAAGATGATGTTACTTTCTTTTAGTGTCTCTGGAGGACTATCAGCCCTGGTTTGTGGATATTGTGAAAAGCTGAATTTCAGTCCTGGGGAAGACCACCTGTTTTCTACTTCTGTTGTACTTCTTGGGCCCTGATACAAAACTATGAGACATAACTTGGACTCTGATTTACCTACTAGCCCTTTGTAGCTGCTGAAATATTTTCTTAGCATATCTCTTGCAATTTCATCTCTTCTGAAGTTAGTTGATACCCTAGTTGAAAAGAAACTTCAAATGCTTGCGTCCTTGCACTCAGTTTTACTTAGTCTTTAAGATCATGTCTCTATAATTTTAAGCTGTAATTATAGCTGTATGAAACTCACTCATGAACTTTTTTTTCTTAAAACTTTTATAGCTGGTCTAGATTTCACAGAATTGGTTTGCTTACTGCAGCAAAACAAAACATAGTGTAACTTGATACAACCAAAATTCTAAACACATCTTTCCTTATCTTTTATCTTTTGTGACAAATTTTATTTATAGCAAGATATTTCACCAAATGCAAGCATTTCTTTGTTTTCTATCCAGAGTCCCGCTCTATAAAGCGTAGGTGTGAGTCTTTGGGATAGAATGTGAGTATCTGCATCATACTATATTCTTGTCACAATGTTAACCCATCTCAGGGCCCAGATGTCTATACCCAACACTGCCACCTAACGTGGAAGATTACACAAAGGCATATAGGTAGGCTACCAAGACGCCTCCTAAAGTGACAGCTGCTAAATTTGAGACTAAATTCTATTTTCACTTAATATTTATTTTTTTAATAAATTTTTGTAAATGACACTTTAATTTATGTAACTTTTGGGCCAATAATCTATCAGTCTTTGAATCCTCACATTTTTTCACAAGCTATATCCAACCCATTAGCAAACCTATCAATTTTAATTTCAAAATATACTCTAAATGCCTCACATTTTCATTTTGTGCACTATTTAAACTACTTTTGAATTTGTTTTTTATCAGTTGAACTATTAAAATCTCTTTCATATTGATCTTCAAACCTTTGTTCTTACCTCTCTGGATTATATTCTCTGAAGTTTCCACATATGAATCACATTACCATTCCTCTGCTATATATATATTAAAAATAGATTT
This sequence comes from Oreotragus oreotragus, assembly GCA_006410675.1. Classification (NCBI taxonomy): domain Eukaryota; kingdom Metazoa; phylum Chordata; class Mammalia; order Artiodactyla; family Bovidae; genus Oreotragus; species Oreotragus oreotragus. The sequence goes on along the minus strand of SJYX01002908.1, from coordinate 56,408 downwards.
ATATTTTACTTAGAATAAAATAAAAAGTCTTTATTTCAGCCTAAAGTATCTTATGGTAGCTTATGCTTCAATTCCTTTTATACTTAAAATATAAAAGCAAATATGGAAACATTTTTAAAATGTCTACTTCTTGTAAATATTCCCACAAAAACAAGCAGCAGTTAACTTCCTGTACGTTAGCTTCCTAGTTCTTTAGAAGGCAAACAGGACTAGATGTTACTTTTTATAGCTGCAAGTTTAAAATGTAGAGATAGACAAAGTAGGTTAATACTGTAAAAAAAAATGTTCATCACTTCTAAAATCTTTAGCAATAATGTGTATGTGTTTAATCACCAGAAATAATGTTTTAAGCTATGCTTTTCCACTTTTGGTTTTGCTCTAAGATATAAAAATGGAATTAGCTTCCTTCTCAAACTCACAGAGGAAACAATCTGGTCTAACTTCAAATTCACTGCTTTATTACAACCCATCAGTAAGCTGAGGTTAAAAATATGAGGAAATTTGGGCCTTCAGGAGAAAGAATAATGGAGCATATTCTTACCTAGAAAAGATGCAACAAGGTAAAATAAGAAAATTTGTTTTTCAACTGTGGTGCTGGAAAAGACTCTTGACAGTCTCTTGGATAGCAAGGAGATCAAACTAGCTAGTCCTAAAGGAAATCAACCCTGAATATTCATTGGAAGGACTGATGCTCCAATACCTTGGTCAACTGATGCAAAGAGCTGACTCATTGGAAAAACCCTGATGCTTGGAAAGACTGAGGGCAGGAGGAGAAGGGGGAGACAGAGGACGCAATGGTTGAATGGCATCACCAATTCAATGGACATGAGTCTGAGCTCAAAGATAGTTGATAGCGTACAGTGAAAGGAGTCAGATTTGTGATCTCTGAAGAAGAAGATTTAGCTTTGGGATTGGGAGCAGCCTTGATCACTCAGGAGCTTTGTGTAGCAGAGTTTTCTTAAAGTACATAAAGGGACAAAGAAAGCTTCTGACACAGACATCAGAAGGGGGACAGAGAGTGCCCCCACTGGCTAGTCTTATCAAGGACTTATATACCTTTACCAGACCCACTCCCACAACATACATCATAAATTAACAAGATTAGAACTAACAATAGAAAGGTCTGCCCTGGTGGCTCAGAGGTTTAAGTGTCTGCCTGCAATGCAGGAGACCTTGGTTCGATCCTTGGGTCTGGAAGATCCCCTGGAGAAGGAAATGGCAACCCACTCCAGTATTCTTGCCTGGAGAATCCCATGGATGGAGGAGCCTGGTGGGCTACAGTCCATGGGGTCACAAAGTATGGGACATGACTGAGAACTTCACTTTCATTTCACCAGACCCAAACCCACAATATATGTCTTAAGATAGCAAAATTAGTCAGAAAGTTTTTGTTAAGGAGAAACATGTCCTTGAGCAATCTATATTGTTATTTTTCTAAGACAAAGCAATGCAGGGGAAAAAAAAAAATTGTCCTTTTCTCCTCCTTGAGAACTCCAGACTCCTATCTCCTCCTCGAGAGCCCAGAATACTCTCTCTTCCTCAGGGACTTCAGATTGCTTATCAACCTACCTAGGAGCTGACTTTCTCATAGTGAAGGACAGGGAAGCCTAGAGTGCTGCAGTCTATGGGGTCACGAAGAATCAGACACAACTGAGCGACTGAACAAGCTGACACTTTGGAGAAGGCCAGTTGCAGGCTGGTGGAACGTGTGAGACCCACAGGGGCTGCAGAAACTGCAGTGTCTGCATTTTCTCGCAGACTCTCCCCTGCAAACCTCACTAAGTGTTCAAAGAGAAGTTTAGAAAGAACACTAAAAGCGATGCTTTGTGGCGCAGACACAGAAGAAGGAAATATCAGGAGAGTAGGAGGTAAATCTCAAACCTGCTCTGATCCTAAAGCACCACCATCTCAGTCTGTGAAGAAACGACTACAAGCTTTGCTGCCATTAGAGTATTGATGAAAACTCGCTGCAGCTGGAAGAGGAAAAAAGAGAGGGAATAGGGGGGCTGCTCCTGTGGGAGGCATCAGGATTAAACTCAGTGCAAAACAATTAAGCATTGATTGTACAGGGCTAATTTCTTAGTGGACAAAAAAGTCATTTTTAAAATGAATATAATTCCTCCAGTAAGTAATAGATCTGTGTGAAACATACTAAATCTCCTAAATTTTCAATGCAGGATGCAGGACGCTTGGGGCTGGTGTATGGGGATGATCTGGAGGGATGATGTGGGGTGGGAGGTGGGAGGGGGGTTCATGTTTGGGAGTTCGTGTAAAAAAATAAATTAATTAAAAAAAAATAATAAATAAAATTAAGTGAAATGGAATTCACTGGAGCTTAATCTAAGATTGTATTTTTCATTATAAAATACATTTTTGTTTAGGCTCTTGAAAATCTTCACTGCTTTTGAACTGTGTTAAACAATTATCTTAAAATATAAGCTGTGTAGGTAATCTCTGTTCTTCAGAAATAAATTAATTAAAAAAAAATAATAAATAAAATTAAGTGAAATGGAATTCACTGGAGCTTAATCTAAGATTGTATTTTTCATTATAAAATACATTTTTGTTTAGGCTCTTGAAAATCTTCACTGCTTTTGAACTGTGTTAAACAATTATCTTAAAATATAAGCTGTGTAGGTAATCTCTGTTCTTCAGAAATTGAATGAAGTACTAAGAAATATCAGATAAATAATACCAAGGCAATAAAGAACCAGAACAAAGTCACCATCACGGTGAATAAATAGAAGGGAAGTGAATGTTTCCCAGGTAGCATAAGATAAAGACACAACATAAAGCATTTTCTTCCATTTAAAAAGAAATATTCTATTCATTTTAATTTTTACTAAAACATGCACATAGACATAACTCTAATAATACAAACAAGATTAAACGTTAGATAATATTAGATAGCATTTTTTGACTGTTGTTNGGAAGTGAATGTTTCCCAGGTAGCATAAGATAAAGACACAACATAAAGCATTTTCTTCCATTTAAAAAGAAATATTCTATTCATTTTAATTTTTACTAAAACATGCACATAGACATAACTCTAATAATACAAACAAGATTAAACGTTAGATAATATTAGATAGCATTTTTTGACTGTTGTTCCTTTTCTTTTTAAAACATACTGAATGTGAATGGAGAGAGTGTTGCATTTATGAAAAGTAAGAGTGTTTTTAAAAGATTTGACAAAGTAGAGGCACTAAAAATATTTCCTGCTGAAAAGGTGTGAGTGAGACAACTGTAAAAGATCAGAAATTTAAAAAAAAAATATTAAGACTGCATTTAGATGTCTTTGCAAGTGTCTCTAAGTTCTCACCTCACCTTAAGGAAACTGAAAATGGAAATTGTGAAAGGAATGCCACAAGTACGGTTTATAAAAGAAAAGTGATAGGTACCTATCCTCCAAATAGTGAAAAAATTATTATGAAAAATGAAGTTTTATATATTTGATCTTAAGATAATTTATTTTTCCAATCTATGCTTCTTTTCTTGTTTTATTTCAAGACTTTTGGGGTCACAGTTTTAAGATTCACAAGAAAATTGAGAGAACATGAGAGATTCCCCATATGCACTCTGCTCCTAGACATGCATAGCCTCCCCCATCAACAACATCCGTATCAGATGCTACATTTGTCACAAGTGATAAACCTACATAGACATATCACAACCATGTTAAGTCCATAGGTTACACTGCTGTTATTCTTGGCGTTGTACATTCTATGGGTTGGAACAAATGTTTAATGACATATATCCATTTTTCAGATTTCATACAGAGAATCTTCACTATCCTAAAAATCCTCTAGGCCTTTCCTGGTAGCTTGGTGGTGAAGAATCCACATAACAAATGCAGGTGACAGAGGAGATGTGGGTTCTGTCCCTGGGTTGGAGAGATACCCTCGAGAAGAAAATGGTAACACACTCCAGGATTCTTGCCTGAAAAATCCCGTGGGTAGAGGAGCCTGGCGGGCTACAGTCCATAGGGTCACAAAGAGTCAGACATGACTGAGTGATTGAGCATGCAGACATCCTCTGTTTTGCCTACTTATTCCTCCCCATTCCACAACTCCTGGAAATTACTATTCTTTTTACTATTTCGGCAGTTTTTCTTTTTTTCAGAATGTCATATAGTTGGAACCACACAGTATATGTATGATATATTAGTATTCATAGTCTAATATCTTGTATTATTATTTTGAACAAGTTACTATTAGATTAATTAATAATAAAAAGAAAATTTTTATTTTACCTTAATATTTCTTTAATATTCCTTCTTCTTTCATATAGATCTGTTTCTGACCTATATTATTTCCATTCTTTATATAACTTTTAAAAGATTTCTTTCAAGTTTACTGTCAACAAATTCCTTAACAACTTTATTTTTCCTTCATTTTTGAAAGATAATTTCATCAATACAGAATTTGAGGTTGGTTGCTATTTTTCTTTCAACAAACTTAAAATATTTCGTTCACTCTCTTCTTGCTTGCTTGGCTACTGAGGAGAAACTGAATGCTAATCTTATTATTCATCTGCTCCAGGTAAGGTTTTTTTAATTTCCCCTGGTTTCTTTCAGGAGTTTATTTTTGATTTTCTATAGTTTAAAAATGATATGCCTAGGAGGCGTTTTGTGGACACCCTTATCCTGTTTCATGTTCTTTGAACTTCCTGGATCTGTGGTTCGGTGTCTGAAATTAATCTGAGGAAATCTTAGCCATTATTATTCCTTTGTACTTCCCGATTTCTTTGTTGCTGTTCCCATTACATATATATTTCCTCTCTTCCAGCTGTCTCACAGGTCTTGGATACTCAGATTTTTGTTGTTGTTTTTGTTGTTGTTGTTTGTTCTTTTTTTCAGTATTCAAGAATTCTATTGACAAATTTTCTAGCTCAAATATCCGCTCCTCAACTTACACCTATTTTTTTAATTTATTTTTTATTGAAGGATAGCTGCTTTGCAGAATTTTTCTGTTTTCGGCCAAACCGCAACATGAACTTACACTGACTTTTAAAAAGTTCTTTTTATATCTTATTTTATTGTCTAACCACTTTGTTTGCATTCTGTGTATTCTTTTTATTATGTTATTGGATATCATTTTTTACTATTTTTGTATGTTTTATTTCATTCTCTTATCATCATTGACTATCTCTCCTCCAGGGTTTATTTTTTCTATATTTTTTGAGAGTCTTGTGTTTTATGTTTTATACAGATTGTGTAATTTTTATACTGTCATCTATATAGAAGAACAGAAAATAACTTTTAAAATATGAGTGGGAGGTCTATGTACATGTGCAGAATTGTGAAACAAATGTCTTTATTTTAGAATACCTGAGAAAGAAATATTTAAGTTGAGAATACACTAAAAACCACCAGCAGAAAGTACCAAAGCTAATATTAGAGTCCTCAGTTCCCCCATTGTTTTACATTATTAGAAAATAACCTGTCTTTTGTGATTTTATTTTTATTATTTTATCATAAATACTTATTTATTTGTATGCTTGTTTGTTCATTTTTAACCTGGGTTTACAGTATTTTGTGTACTGGGTAAAACAAAAGGTGAGATGGGAGAATTCTGTTTCTCCTGTTCCTATAATCAGCCCATATCATACCATCCTGTCCAATCCTCCCAGGATCTCTTGAGTATTTAACCTTCCTCTAATAAAGTCACCCTCTTTGCTAGTAATTTAGGCCATGATTTCAGCTACCCTACTTTTCTTTTTTCACCATAAGTTTAAAAGAATTGCATGAACTAAATTAATCCTTTTGTTCTTTCTACCATCTTGAATAAAAATTCCTCAAGTTTCTACTGTTAAATTCTCTAGTAATCTATTTATACAGTTTAAGAAAGTAGTAAAGCACATCTTTCCACCTCTTCATTACTCCCCTATGTAAACAATTTTAATGTGTTGAACTATGGAGAATAATTATGAGAATGATTTGTATTTAAATTTGAAAATGCCTTCTGGAAACAAATAGGAAGACTGCTTAAAGCTGTTCGATTGTCATGGCTTGATTAAAAAAGCACCTAATAGCACTCTAAACTCAATGCACTTTTAAGTTCATCCTGTCAGTGATAAACAAAGCTGGATATCTGTTTTCACAGACTTTACTCAATGCTTAAGACACTACAGAAAAATCTGAACTCCATTCTGATTTGTGTAGAGAGGACAGGACATTTTAAAAGGAGATCAAGAGAGCACTGAAGAGAATAAAAGAGCAAGGAAGAGAACGAGTTGGGTAGTTGGAGAAGAGAAAAATACAAACTGGTTAGCGTAAATGTCATTACACCAGCTGTGTCTGTTAGTTGACAATTATCAGATTAGGATTCTATCCTCCCAAAGAGCCTGGGAGACTGATGGTCCTATACTTCCTGATAATTATGTTTCAAAAACTTGTTTTCAGATCACTGAGAAAGATGCTCCTGAATTGGAAGAGATACACATGTATCTCTAAAGGACAGAGGAATATTTAATGATTCAAGTTTTTTGTTTGTTTTTTCTTTCAGTAAATGTTTTGAGAAAAGGAGGGCAGGGGTCTTTCGTCAGGTATTGGCTAGAACAAACAAATGCTTTTGATGGCTTGGAGCCAGACAGCAGCTCCAAAGGAGCCAGAGTTGCCCCAGGGCCTTGGCCTCTGGCTATCTTCCCAGATGGCTCTAGTGGTAAAGAACCCGACTACCAAAGCAGGTAATATAAGAGAGGCGGGTTTGATCCTGGGGTCGGGAAGATCCCCTGCAGGAGGGCATGCAAACCCATATTAGTATTCTTGCCTGGAGAATCCCATGGACAGAGCAGCCTGATGGGATATAGCTCATACAGTCACAAAGAGGTGGACACAACTGAAGTGACTCAGCATACATGCAAGCATGCTCAGATTATCAGTTGCATTTGCTTAACTTTCTTGCAATAAGAGCTATCCAAGTGAAGAGAAACTAAAGAGCCTCTTGATGAAGGTGAAAGAGGAGAGTGAAAAAGCTGGCCTAAAACTCAACATTCAAAAAACTAAGATCGTGGCATCAGGTCCCATCACTTCATGGCAAATAGAAGGGGACAAATTAGAAACAGTGACAGATTTTATTTTCTTGGGCTCCAAAATCACTTTGGATGATGACTACATCCATGAAGTTAAAAGACTCTTGGTCTTTGGAAGAAAAGCTATGACAAACCTAGACAGCATACTAAAAAGCAGAGACATTGCTTTGCTGACAAAAGTCCATACAGTTAAAGCTATAGTTTTTCCTCTTTTCCTTTTGCCTTCAATCTTCCCCAGCATTAGGGTCTTTTCCAATGAGTCAGCTCTTTGCATCAGGTGACCAAAGTATTGGAGCTTCAGCTTCAGCATCAGTCCTTGTTGGGTCTCCTTGCAGTCCAAGGGACTCTCATGCCTCTTCTCCAACACCACAGTTCAAAAGCATCAATTCTTAATCCAGTAATCATGTACCAATGAGAGATTGGACCATAAAGAAGGCTGAGCACCAAAATATATATGCTTTTGTACTGTGATGTTGGAGAATACTTGAGAGTCCCTTAGACCACAGGGGGATCAAGCTAGTCAATCCTAAAGGAAATCAGTCCTGAATATTCACTGTAAAGACTGATGCTGAAGCTCCAGTGCTTTGGCCACCTGATACGAAGAACTGATTAATTAGAAAAGAGCCTGATGCTGGGAAAGATTGAAGACAAAATGAGATGGAGATGGCAGAATATGAGATGGTTGGATGGTATCACCAACTCAGTGGGCATGAATTTGAACAAAATCCAGGAGACCACGAAGGACAGGGAAGCCTGGCATACTGTAGTTCTTGGGGTCACAGAGTCATCCATGACTGATCAACTGAACAACAACAAAGTGAATAAATGCCAACTAACTAGACACAAGAACCTGGTTTCTGGAGCTGGTTAGGAAAGTTTTGCTTTTATAATATGTCTAATTTGTCACTTCCTCATCTTCTTGTGTAGCACACAGGAAAATAAAAAAAAAAAAAATGTTGAGGAGAGGGCTAAGAAGCCAGACCAGAGTGAGAGAGAAAGGCAGGATCATAGAGGGCCCGGTAGGCCCTGGAAGGAGCTCGGATTTTAACTCGTCTTTACTACTTTGTTAAGCACGTCAAGTGTCTCTCTCTTCCTTTACTTTTCTACTCTTTCTCCTTACTCCTCCCTTCCCTTCCCTTCCCTTCATATGTGAAACACAGTGATGGACATTCTAATATATAAGCCCTTGTGTATTTCTTGAATTAGTCAATTAGGAGAGAAATTCCTAGAAGGAAAGTCAGACAGCTTGGGTTTGAATCCTTGCTCTGCCCTTAACTCGCTGTGTGACCTTATACAGGTTGCTTTTCTGTGTGTTAGTCTTCTCATATGTTGAATGGGATGATAATAACAGTACCTACCTAACAGGATAGTTGTAAGGATTAGATGACTCGCGGTATATAAAATGCTCAGAATACTACTTGGTACACAGTAAGTTCTATACTCATTAGAATAAAAAATGAAACTTTTTCTGTATTTGCCAAAGTGTTTTTTTTAAAGGTTATACCCAATTATCTTTTTCTGAGAGTGCAAATTGTAAATACAACACAGAAGGACAAATACTGTATGGTTCCACTTATACGAGCCATCTAGAATAGGCAAACTCATGGAGACAGAAAGCGTAGAGGTTCTCAGGGGCCAGAGGTAAGAAGGAAAAATGGGAAGCTAGTTTTAATGGGAACAGAGTTTCTGTTGAGGTTAATGAAAATTTCTGAAAATGGAAAGCGGTGATAGTTATGCAACATCATGAATATTCTAATACACTGAACTGTACACTTTAAGTGGTTAAATGGGTAAACTTTATGAAATGTATTGGGTTAGCCAAAAATTTTATTTGGATTTTCCCATAAGGTGTTACAGACAAACCTGAGCAAACTTTTTGGCAACCCGATATATTCTACCACACACACAAAATTAATACACAGGGATGTGGGTGTATTTTACTTCCCCCAGTACAGTTGCTCACAGTTCATCTTGAGCAAGTCAGCTAGTAAGTAAGGTCTGGGATGAGTTAGATTTGGTGGTTGTCAGCCTTCCCTGATCTTTGCATTTCGGGGTTCCCTGAAGGGTGTTTCCTGGCTCTCTTCGTCTCCAGTGGAAGCATTCCATACCCCTGCTCCAGGCCTTGGCATAGTTCTGGAAACCTGATGCTCCTGGGGACTAGTACCACAGTGGCCAAAACCCTGTAGGATTAAGGATGATCTAAAGATTGAAACTGGGCTCTGCCCTTGTCCGGAGACCTTCAGCAAGTTATTCCTCGTGGCTAAATCGTGGTTCCCCATCAGTCATATTAGATCCTGTAAGGCTATCCCCGCTGATTTATCGAGCAGGTCAGGTGAGGGAATACATGTAAATGTGCCTTTGTAACCTGTCAAGTGCTATAAAGATGTTACTTCTCTTTTCTCTAATTCCAGGTGCCACTGATTCCCAGAGCTCGAAGTATTTCTGAGAGTTCCACCATGTCAGTCAAGGAGGATGAGGAGGAGTCCCCCGAGGGGGCAGATAAAAAATCTTCCCAAAATACCGTCCAGAGAGAAGAGCTTGGAAACGTGAAGGAGAATGCAAAGGTGGAGGGATGTTTTTCTTCCCAGATGGTGGTGCAGAGCTGGGGAGCTGGGCTCTTGTGGGGTCCTCTCCTGTCTCACCACCGTCACAGTGCGGGGGGGGGTTAATCTCCACCCTACGGACCACAGACCACACCCCCCCCTTCCAGAGCTCAAGGTTTGGCTGGCTCGGCTGGTTCCGCTCGAAGCCCACCCACAACGCATCCCCCTCTGAAGATGAAGACTCCTCCGACAGCCCGGATTCTGAGGTGACCTGGGCGGAAGGTTCCGGGGACTGGGCAGGGAAGCTCCCTCTTCTGTGGCCCCTTCTGAGGAAGTTTCCTCAACTCCAGGAGGACCTGGAGCTGGCCTCTCCACCCTGGTCTGGATGACACTGGTTTTGTGATGGGAGGTTGTGGGAGACAGATTGGTCTAGTGAGGGGAGAGGCAGATGACAGAAGGCCTTAAAAGTTAGGATGTAGAAGTTTACCTTTCGAGAGCCAGCAGTGACTTGGCTTATTGAGCAGAGCAGGTGTGAAGAGAATGGAGTGTGGTGGAGAGGAGGCCAGCCCTGGTGGAGGGTGGAGGCCGCCATGTGGGTGCTGCAGGAATGCAAGCAGGCGGCACGGACGTGTGGACCATCGGCACCACCCTCCTTTCTCCACTAAGCAGGAGATGCCCAGGGCAGCGTCTCCCCCTCAGCCCAGCCCGAGCCTCTCACTGACACCTCCCGCAGATCCCCAGTCTCTGCTGGGTGCCAGTGCCTTCTCCAGGGACACAGGTATGCCAGCCTCCTGTCCTCTGGGCCCGGTGTGGTCCTCTCTGCAGTTTCCAGGGGGGCTGGGGGAGCCTTCTGGGAGTGGGGGCTCCTCTGTCCTGGGAAGCTGGAGCACCCCCGACGGATTGCTTCCTAGGTGGAGATGAAGGCCGAGGGTCAGCGTCTGGTGCGGGGACAGCTGAGGGCCCGGGGAGTGGAGGCTTGTCGGGACCTGAGGTGAGCAGCCCACCTGTGTGTGAACTGAACTTTCATGGGGGCTGGAGGTGCTGCCCCGTGAGGGCCTGACTCGTGGAGAGAATGGAGAAACCCTCTGTAGTAGTTTTCTAGGGCTGCCAGAACAAGGTGTCATAGACTGTGCCGTTTAAACACCAGACGAGTATCTCCTCACAGTTCTGGAGGCTGGAGAGCTGAGATGGAGGTGTCTGCAGAGGAGGCTTCTCCTTGGCTTGTAGATGGCCGTGTTCTCCCTGCGTCTTTATGTGGTCTTTCCCTGCTGTGTGTCTATGTCCAAATTTCCCCTTCTTACAAGAACACCAGTCATAATGGGTTAGGGCCCACTCTAATCACCTTTTTAAAAAAATATTAATTTCTATTGTGTATGGGGCTTTCCTGGTGGCTCAGATTGTAAAGAATTTGCCTGCAATGCAGGAAACGAGGGTTTGGTCCCTGGGTCAGGAAGATCCCCTGGAGAAGGGAATGGCCACCCAATCCATTATTCTTGCCTGGATAGCTTTACAATGTTGTGCTGGTTTCTGCTGTACAGCAATGTGAATCAGCCATAAGTATACATATATCTGCTCATTTTTTGGATTTCCTTCCCATTTAGGTCACCATGGAGCACCAAATACAGTTCCCTGAGCTGTGCAGTAGTTAATCACCTCTTTAAAGACCCTGTCTCTGAATACTTTCTGAGGTCTCTGGGTTAGGACTTCAAGACAAGTCTGGGGCAGGAATATGAGTTAGCCCACCACTGCTTCCTTACGTGATGTCTAGAGAGTGGTCTTGGGACTTCCCTGGGAGTCCAGTGGTTAAGACTTTGTGCTTCCAGTGCAGGGGGCACAGGTTCAATCCCTGGTTGAGGAACCCAGATCCCACATGTCACAAGGCACAGCCAAAAAAATAAAGAAATGAAAAAAGAGAATGTCCTCTTTCCCTGTCCCCAGTAGGAGCTAGAGTTCACCAGCATCCCTTGAAAGGATTGTGATAAAGCCTTGACAAATTGTCCAGTATGGATTTCATGCCAGTTGCTAGGAAAACAATTTTATTTCTTGGGGCCTGGTTATGGCACTCTTGTAGTATTTTAGGCTTTTCAAGGAATATGAGGTTACTTTTTATGATGCTATTAGTACATTTTTTGTGGCCTTTTCTTCTCACACAGCAGCACCTGAGCCTCTGCAAAGCTCCCACAGGTCCCGGGGGTGGCTGTGCCCACTGGAATTGTTTGTTTGCTCAGAATTCCCTGAGCTCTATCACATTTGCATCTTTCTTTGAAAAATTTTTAAACTTTATTACCTGTTTATTTTGAGTGTGCTGGGTCTTTGCTACTATGTGGGCTTTCCCTAGGTGCAGTGAGTAATATACAATATTCTTTAAGAATATATTGATATTTAACATCTTCTAACCATTTTTCCTAAAATTTTAACAGATAGGTATAGATTGAAGAGTCATATTGGAAGTAATAACTTATAGCCACTTAAAGAACTGGGTGATATTTCTTCCTCTTGTAAGGATGCTCTTTTATAAACATATTGCAAATTGTGTGTGAATTACATGATTTTAATTAAATAGCAATTGTTATGATTATTACCTCTTGCCATCAAAAATACTTCTTATAATTATTTTCATTATTTAAAAGAGAGTTTCATGAGATTAAATTAGTGCCTATTTTGTGTTAGAGGGCATCCTGCTAAAGCAAATACCAAAATTTTGAAATCCTCTGATGCCTGACATCAAAGAGTTCAGAATTCTTCAGTGAAGTAGCAAAAGATGACATGAAATAATTAAATGCAAAATAATACCCTAAATATACTTCAGGGGATAATATGTTTTTTTAGTGTGTCTCATTGTGTACAGCATTTATTTTAATAACAGCTAAAGAACTGGAATAGAAGTCATTTACAATTTCTTATATTTTATTTATTGGTGGAATACTCAAAGCTCATGGTAACTCATAGACAGGATGGGAGTGAAATTGGAGTGAATTGTATTCCTGGCTCTTATTATCAAGGAATTTCACTACACTCAAGCCTGTAAATAAGGAAGTAAATCTTAAGTGCCTGAGAGTAAAGCACGCAATGTTTAAAAATTAATTCTAAAACTAGGATAAATTATAATTTTTTCCCTTTGATTAACACTCTACAGTTTGTCAAAAGCATAAGCCAAAAAGAAAATGAGGTATGAAATCTCTGTATAAAGATGCATCATTAACTGTGAGCTAATAGTAAGAAAGAAGGCAATAAACACCTTGTTAGTGAGAATGTGTCAAGGAGTAAATCAGACATCTAACCATAAGCATGGGACCTGTAAATGTTGTCATGTTCTCCCTGACAATTATCTTCTGTTCCATCTATCGAGAAGATGGGTACTATCATTTCCATGTTTAATGTCAATGATAAAAAACAAAAATTAACAGCTGCTAGGCTCATTCTCTATTCTTTTTCTTTGCATTAAACTATGATTCCTAGAATATTATATGCACCAATTTTTAAAAAACAAATATGAGGGTGACTTTCACCTAACTTTTATCAAAATTTAGTTTTTTGTCTTCTTCTAGCATTCTAGAATCTAAGGAATCTGGGTCTAAAGCAAAAACATACAAAAAACAGAGCTAAAATAATCTTGATCTAGTTCCTTAAAGGGTAATCGGTAAGCACTGAACAGAACCATTCTTACAAATATCTACCCTTTCAATTTCACTGATTAAAACTGATTGTATTTAATATACATTAAAATATTAATGACCAATCAGAAATCTTGTCTATTGATCAATCAGATTGCTTATGGAATTGAGTTTAATCATTTCAGTTTAATCATTAATTAAGATCAACAATCATCAAGAAATGAAAGTTTAATATGAACCATGAATAGAGATCTGGGGAAAATGTGGGCAATGCTAGTAACTGGTATTTCCAAAAGTCTTCATATGAGTGTTGGTGTCCATTGGATTTAAAAGTAAAGTAAGGAAGGACCAAGGAACCTTGTTTTGACAAATGAAAGACTAGCAACTCTAGACTGCTTACCCTGGCAGTAATCAACATATTATTAACAAATGACAATTTCGTTATTGATGTTGATGGTTAGATATTAAGAAACTCGGAAGCTTTAAATCTCAGATTGCATCTCCTGCAATGGAGACGCAGACATAGAGAACAGATTTGTGGACACAGTTGGGGAAGGAGAGGGTGGGATGAAATGAAAGAGTAACACTTAAACACATACATTACCATATGTAAAATAGATAAAGTTTTAGTCGTTCAGTCTTGTCCAACTTTTTGCAACCCCATGGACTGGAGCCTGTCAGGCTCCTCTGTCCATGGAATTATCCAGGAAAGAATACTGGAGTGGGTAGCCATTCCCTTCTCCAGGGGATCTTCCCAACCCAGAGATAGAACCTAGGTCTTCTGCACTGCAGGCAGATTCTCCACCATCTGAGCCACCAGGGAAGCCTATAAAATAGATAGCTAATGGGAATTTGCTGTATGATATAAGGAACTCAAACATGGTGCTCTGTGACAACCTAGAGGGGTGGGATGGAGTGGGAGGTGGGAGGGAGTTTCAAGAGGGAGGAGGCATAGATATATATGCATACTTATAGCTGAATCATGTTGATGTATGGCAGAAACTGACACAATATTGTAAACCAATTGTCCTCTAATTAAAAATAAAGTAAATAAATAAAAAGGCATAGAAAAGAAATCTCAGACTGCAAACAAAATCAGTCTTCTTGAATGAGGTGGGTCCAGTATACTTCAGTAGTTAATAGGTATTTATTTGTCAAATTTGCTTCTTCCTCTTAGAAAATTTTCTCTCAACTTTGGAATGGGAAGCAAAACAAAGGAAAAAAATCAGCAACACAAATTATTTGCCAATGTATTTTATCTAATTTTTACCTCAGAATCACTTTAGGTGATGTTTTACAAATATCCAGAAGTGACTACTGATTACTCTGAACCAATAGTTTTCCTCAGGTTGTAGGTGCTAAGGAAAAACAAATTTTACTGTGAAAAAAAGACTTTAAAAGTTTTAAGACACCTGAATTCTTGCAGCTGTCTAGAATAAATGAGAAGTTCCAGCCAAGAGGCCAACAAAGGTGGAAAAAATAACAAACACATTTGGATCCTTGATAATATCTTTGAATTAAAGAGCCTCCAAATTACCTTGCCTTCTTTTTCTGTGAGTTAATGCAATGTACTTATTTTAAAATCATTTTTTAGTGTATTCTTGGTATTTGTAGCTGAAAGTCTCTTATCCTATCTTGTCTTTATTGTTATTTATTTCTAAGGAAATTTAGTAAATGTTTATCTCTTGTATATGACCAGGTATGAAAAAATTGAGAAATAAAGTAATAAACTGAGAAGAGAAGAGGAATGGAATTCAAAGTTGTCAAAGTCTTTAGGTAGAAAATAAGACCAAGGACTGTACTTGATAGATGAGAAGATAGGGAGAAAGTGAGACAAGGAAAAGGCTGTATGTCTGACTGAAAAGCCTGATTTGACAGCCCATCACAGTACATTTCAAATATATTGCTTATATGTGAATGTGGCCTATTTTCATGTCTTGACAGAATTATTCATAATCCCCATTACTCTTAGTTGATACTTTAGAGTTTCTGAAAGTAGACTTTTCTTTATCCCATATAAAACAAATATGCCAATATTTGTTTAGTTACCAATTTTAGTCTAGATTTTCACACTAGTAATGATGTTTTATTTGTTTCAAACCAATATTTATTACAAAAATTATGATAAGTAGATTATATGAACACAAATGTAAAACTCAACTACTTCTCTCATGAAAATATTTTCCATTAGTCATAGAAAAATACAGTAAAACAGCAATAAGACTTTGGTTTTTCTAATAATAGTTTTTTTTAGTGAGTCTTTGAAATAAAAAAAAATTGGCCAATTCTGGTAATTTGAGAAATAAATTTCAATTATCTAATGTTAGGATTAATTTAGTGTCCACACTTCATAGCCTACATATTAGTGTTTTATTACACAGCAATATATTTATCTATTAATAAAGACATTTAATTGACATATTCACAATCAACACTTTTAAAATTAAGTTGATATTTCTTACATATGCATTTCTGTTTGTGTTATAGGGTATGTTTATAGATTTGGCAAATCAGACCATATGTAAGGTAAAAACATTAAGTAATTTTCCTGAAGAGTGACAAGTAAAAAATTTTGTTTTATTGAACTTTTATCATCAATGATGAGTTTCCTTCTATTAACCATAAAACAAATTTTACTTTCCAAAATTGTGGCAATATTATATTTATGTCACTTCTGTTCAGTTCAGTCACTCAGTCGTGTCTGACTCTTTGCAACCCCATGAATCGCAGCATGCCAGGCCTCCCTGTCCATCACCAACTCCTGGAGTTCACTCAGACTCACGTCCATTGGGTCAGTGATGCCATCCAGCCATCTCATCCTCTGTCGTCCCCTTCTCCTCCTTCCCCCAATCCCTCCCAGCATCAGAGTCTTTTCCAGTGAGTCAACTCTTTGCATGAAGTGGCCAAAGTACTGGAGTTTCAGCTTTAGCATCATTCCTTCCAAAGAAATCCCAGGGGTGATCTCCTTTAGAACAGACTGGTTGGATCTCCCTGAAGTCCAAGGGACTCTCAAGAGTCTTCTCCAACACCACAGTTCAAAAGCATCAATTCTTCGGTGCTCAGCCTTCTTCACAGTCCAACTCTCACATCCATACATGACTACTGGAAAAACCATAGCCTTGACTAGATGGACCTTAGTCGGCAAAGTAATGTCTCTGCTTTTGAATATGCTATCTAGGTTGGTCATAACTTTCCTTCCAAGTAGTAAGCGTCTTTTAATTTCATGGCTGCAGTCAACATCTGCAGTGATTTTGGAGCCCCCCAAAATAAAGTCTGACACTTTTTCCACTGTTTCCCCATCTATTTCCTGTGAAGTAATGGGACCGGATGCCATGATCTTAGTTTTCTGAATGTTGAGCTTTAAGCCAACTTTTTCACTCTCCTTTTTCACTTTAATCAAGAGGCTCTTTAGTTTNATGACTACTGGAAAAACCATAGCCTTGACTAGATGGACCTTAGTCGGCAAAGTAATGTCTCTGCTTTTGAATATGCTATCTAGGTTGGTCATAACTTTTCTTCCAAGGAGTAAGCATCTTTTAATTTCATGGCTGCAATCACCATCTGCAGTGATTTTGGAGCCCCCCAAAATAAAGTCTGACACTGTTTCCACTGTTTCCCCATCTATTTCCCATGAAGTGATGGGACTGGATGGCATGATCTTCATTTTCTGAATGTTGAGCTTTAAGCCAACTTTTTCGCTCTCCACTTTCACTTTCATCAAGAGGCTTTTTAGCTCCTCCTCACTTTCTGCCATAAGGGTGGTGTCATCTGCATATCTGAGGTTATTGATATTTCCCCCAGCAATCTTGATTCCAGCTTGTGTTTCTTCCAGTCCAGTGTAGGTGCATAATAAATATCCATTTAATGATGTAATAGTGATTAGATGTTTCATTTTTTTTTCTTTGCCATGCCACCTGTCTTGTGGGATCTTAGCTCCCCTACCAGGGATTGAACCTGTGCCTCATGTAGTGGAAGCACAGAATCCTAACCACTTGACTGCTGGGGAATCCCCACAAAAAAATTGAATTTATTCTTTTTCTATCTTGAGTCAAAAGTTTTAGTTTAATTGTTTATACTCATCTGCTGATTTAAACAGTGGCATTGCAATACTATGTATGTTGAGCTTTTTGAATTTATTAAACAGATCAGTAAAATTTGGCAACTAATTTGTTAATTTAACTTATGCAACTATGATATACTTATCAACCATAATTATGTTTATAAACAAAATGATCATTCTTATCATATTCAAAATGTCTGTGCTAGGGCAATTGCCTCTATATAGGCAATGATCTGTGGTATAAAAAAGTAAATACTGTTTCTTCTTATTTCACACAACTGACACTGGAAATCTGGCAAGTTATAGTCAGTTTTTATGAATGGTTTTGTCAGATCTTGTTTTGTAATGTGTCAACTTCCTGTAAAATCCACTTGTCTTCTGATGCAACATGCCACAATTTCTTTAACACATATTAGCAGTAGTGTCTATACAAAGCACAGCTTCTATCCATAGTTTTTCTTGTCATTGCTCTTGTAGTCTCAGTAAAACACTACTTTTACCTATTTATTTAATAGTAGATAAGAAATCTGATCTCAATATATAAAGTTACTTTCTTCTGTTGAGTACCTATCAATCACCTTTGTATTTACTCATCTGAACATAGTGTAGCAAAATGGAAAGATTTTCACCAGCCATCCTCCTGTTGAGTTTGAGGTGGAAGATACTTTAAAGAAAGAAGACACACAGATGGCTAATAAACACATGGAAAGATGCTCAACATCACTCGTTATCAGAGAAATGCAAATCAAGACCACAATGAGGTACCACTTCACGCCAGTCAGAATGGCTGCGATCCAAAAATCTACAAGCAATAAATGCTGGAGAGGATGTGGAGAAAAGGAAACACTCTTACACTGTTGGTGGGAATGCAAACTAGTACAGCCACTATGGAGAACAGTGTGGAGATTCCTTAAAAAACTGGAAATAGAACTGGCTTATGACACTGCAATCCCACTGCTGCGCATACACACCGAGGAAACCAGAACTGAAAGAGACACGTGTACCCCAATGTTCATCGCAGCACTGTTTATAATAGCCAGGACATGGAAGCAACCTAGATGTCCATCAGCAGACGAATGGATAAGAAAGCTGTGGTATATATACACAATGCAGTATTACTCAGCCATTAAAAAGAATACATTTGAATCAGTTCTAATGAGGTGGATGAAACTGGAGCCGATTATACAGAGTGAAATAAGCCAGAAAGAAAAACAGCAATACAGTATACTAATGCATATATATGGAATTTAGAAAAATGGTAACAGTAACCCTGTATGCGAGACAGCAAAAGAGACACAGATGTATAGAACAGTCTTTTTGACTCTGAGGGTGGGATGATTTGGGAGAATGGCATTGAAACATGTATAATATCATATATGAAACGAATTGCCAGTCTAGGTTTGATGCAGGATACAGGATGCTTGGGGCTGGTGCACTGGGATGACGCAGAAGGATGGTACAGGGAGGGAGGAGGGAGGGGAGTTCAGGATGGGGAACACGTGTACACCCATGGTGGATTCATGTTGCTGTGTGGCAAAACCAATACTATATTGTAAAGTAATTAACCTCCAATTAAAATAAATAAATTTAAATTAAAAAAAAACAAACAAAAGAATGAAGATGGTGACCAAGAAGGATCTACTTTAACAAATAATTTTTTAAAGGAATACATCTAGAATGTGACTAAAAGAATATTACTCTTTAAGTCNTGAAAGAGACACGTGTACCCCAATGTTCATCGCAGCACTGTTTATAATAGCCAGGACATGGAAGCAACCTAGATGTCCATCAGCAGACGAATGGATAAGAAAGCTGTGGTACATATACACAATGGAGTATTACTCAGCCATTAAAAAGAATACATTTGAATCAGTTCTAATGAGGTGGATGAAACTGGAGCCGATTATACAGAGTGAAATAAGCCAGAAAGAAAAACAGCAATACAGTATACTAATGCATATATATGGAATTTAGAAAAATGGTAACAGTAACCCTGTATGCGAGACAGCAAAAGAGACACAGATGTATAGAACAGTCTTTTTGACTCTGAGGGTGGGATGATTTGGGAGAATGGCATTGAAACATGTATAATATCATATATGAAACGAATTGCCAGTCTAGGTTTGATGCAGGATACAGGATGCTTGGGGCTGGTGCACTGGGATGACGCAGAAGGATGGTACAGGGAGGGAGGAGGGAGGGGAGTTCAGGATGGGGAACACGTGTACACCCATGGTGGATTCATGTTGCTGTGTGGCAAAACCAATACTATATTGTAAAGTAATTAACCTCCAATTAAAATAAATAAATTTAAATTAAAAAAAAACAAACAAAAGAATGAAGATGGTGACCAAGAAGGATCTACTTTAACAAATAATTTTTTAAAGGAATACATCTAGAATGTGACTAAAAGAATATTACTCTTTAAGTCAACTGATAGAACTAAGACCTTAAAAATGCACACTGAGGTGTTACCCAGTTTCTAATCTGACATCTACTAGTGAGGTTAGCAGTCCTGGTGATCTCCAAAGCATTATCATTTTGTCGCCTCTTATTTAACACTTTTGGTGAGCATGCTGAATATTATCACAACATTTTAAGCATACACAAACACAGTCTTTCTCTTGCAGACATCTCAAAAATCTCTGAGATACCTCTCTGGTCTCCTACTGTTCTTTCTGTTAGAGGTTGAAGACCGCTGAACTAGAAGTCCTTTCCCTGGGACAGAGTATTGGGAAGTAACAAAAGGTGGTCAGGTCTATCTTCATTCTAACCCCAGAGCTCTCAGTGCCCTGGATGCCACTGGCCAACCATGAGTTTCAACAATGTATTGTGACCCTAGAGAATGGCCTGGCCCAGCAGCCTGCACATGTCTCTTCTGCAATAACACGCCTAATAAATAGTGTTCATGTGTGAGACCCACTCCACTGCATGAACCCAGATGTTTTAGTAGTTGTGTGGCTTGCTTCAACTAAGCTGGGACTAGGTACAGTTTCTAGAGGACTGACCGTAACTCCATCTTTTGTCTCTCACCAGCCCAAAGGGTAACCATATGTCATGAAACTGTGGTGAAGATCCAGAGTACTGGACTAGATTGGGAGTTTGGGACTGACATGTATGTACTACAATATTTAAAACACTTAAAACAGATATGCTAGGCACTTCCTTGGTGTTCTAGTGGTTGAGAGTCCACCTGCTGATGCAGGGGACATGGGTTCAATCCCTGGTCCAGGAAGATTCCACATGCCACAGGGCAAATAAGCCCGTGAGCCGCAACTGCTAAGCTGGTGCTCTGGAGCCTGTGAGTTGCAACTGAGCCTGCACATCAAGAGGCTCAGCTCCACAACAAGAGAAGCTACTGCAGTGAGCAGCCTGCGCACAGCTACTAGAGAGTCACCACCACTCGCTCCAACTAGAGAAGGCCCATATGCTGCAACAAAGACCCAGCATAGCCAAAAATAAATAAAATAAAAAATAAAAATACTTTAAAAAATAGAAGACCAGCAAGGACCCACTGTATAGCATGGTGAACTCTGCTTAATATTCTGTAATAACCTAAATGGGGAAAGAATTTGAAAAAATAAATACATATATAAGTGAATCACTTTGCTGCACATTTGAAACTAACACAACATTGTTAATCAACTCTGCTCTATTATAAAATAAACATTTAAGAAGAACCACGGTGCTGGAGGAAGGGCATGAGTGTTACTGTTGCCTGCAGCCCACTGTTAGTCTGGGAAAAATACTTTGAGAGCTTGCTCCCCAACCCATGCTCCTTGTCCCATTAAATAAAAGAAGGAAAGAAATGACATGGGATGAAAAGCAACAGCAAGACCTGAATGTCTCTCAGGGGTATTGTGCTCACTGGACCTCGATATATATTCCCACCAGATTCTGGCACCTCAGTGAAGAGAAGGCGTGAGGGGCTAGGTCAGGCAGATTTGCTCAGAGAGAGTCATTTTCATGGCTTTCTGAACTGAGATCTGGAAACTATGAGTACCTCTGTGACATTTCTTTCTTAAGCACATGATTACCCCAGATAAGGATCTGGAGGCTGAATTCTGGGGCTGGGAAGTAGTGTGTCCTTTTTTGAGTAGGAAGAAACTTCAGTGATGGTGGTCATGATACTCTGGGGACACCCCTCTCCTATTTCTCTCTGGATCTTTTTTTCACAGCCTCCCAAACCGCTCAGACCCAGGGTCTACCTAAGAGGAAGTGTCCCACCTGGTGTCTCTTTGAGGAAGTCTGCTTAAGGAATCCAGATTCCTGGGAACTTCTCAGAGCCGAAGCCAGGGACATCAACAAACACCAAGAAGCTCTGGGTGCCAAGAGAGATAAGCTTTATTTTTGCACACTGATAATGCTTTGAGAAGCAACCTTTACTCCAGTATTTGGATCTTCTTGACCTAAGACCAGAGCTAAGGCTAGGAGGTGCAGGATTTTTGGGAAAAAGAGGAATCCATCCCAGCAGCTTAATTCAGGAGGAGAGGGAAGGATAAGACCAAGAACTGACACTGGGTCCAGACTGTTCCTTGGCTGTGGCTCTTTGGAGCCTCAGCAGTTGCAGGTCAGCTGTAGCCCCCAAAACCGCGGCAGCAACTGGAACATCCAGCAAGCTCCACGTCTACGCAGCTGGAAGGCCGGGGCTGGCATCGGTTGTTGCTTGGGAACCGATGGGATACCAGAGAGCTGCAGCCTCCAATGCCACAAAGAGAGCAGCTGGAGACATAGTGGGTGCGGGCGGGAGGCAGGCAGGGAGCAGAGGCCTGAGGGGCCTGAGGAATCTGAGGGAAGCGCTTAGGCGGATATTTGGAGAGGCTCTTGGTGGGGAGCTGGCACTTCTGCTGGTTTTGCTGGCAGAACATCTTGGAGAAGGTTCAGTTGCTCTGTAAAGCAGTGCAGATATTCCAAAAGTTCAGTGACTATAACCCTCATTTGTGTCAGTATTTCCCCAGAGTCTGATGTCCTGTGATCGATTCTGTGGCTCCAGGGCCCATAACTTTACAGCAGAGTACCCCTACTTTCCTGCCATAGGGGAAATCAGCAGTGGCTAAGTTAGACTTTGGTAACGCCTTGTCCAGGTGGCTAAGTGGTTAAGACTCTGCTTGCAAGGCAGGAGACATGGGTTCAATCCCTGGGGCTGGGAAGATCCCCTAGAGAAGGCAATGGCAACCCACTCTAGTATTCTTGCCTAGAATATTCCATGGACAGTGGAGCTGGTGGGCTGCAGTCCATGGGGCTGCAAATAGTTGGACTCAACTGAGCGTACCCATACACACACACACACCTTCTCTGACCTGTTCTCGTTCTCCTAAGTCTTTTGAATTCAAAGGCAGCAATGTAGGGCACTAGATAGTTCCCCAAATCTTAAATTTTTAAATAACATTTTCTGATTTAAGAACCCGAGAAACCACATGTTTAGCCTGAGCCCACGGTCATACTAACTGGTTTCATCATTTGCCTTTTTTTCCTTTCTTTACATCATGGGCTCTGCCTTAAGCCCTGTGTGACTATCTCTTGTCTTTCAAAGTAAAGACCCCCCCCCCACCCTGGCCCAATTTCTGGTTACCATTTATCCCCCACCCCACTCAGGACTGCTTCTTCTGAGCCACCTCAGTGATTTCCATGAGCCTGATTGTCCTTCAGTTACAAGGTAGTTCCCATTCTCTCCAACCTGGAGTGGCTTGTCCAGTTGATGTGTGGCAGTCCTGACCCTCCCCAAATTGCCATCAGTTCAATGAAGACACTCACCGTGTTCTTACCTCAAGCAAGTGATGGTATATCAAATGCAGTGAGGAGACAGCGTGATCTGAGGCCTTTTATACATATCCTGCCCCCAACTCGAGGGAATGACCCATGGTCACGTGAAAGCTGTTCCCAAATAGGTCTTTATGTGCGTGTGTGACCATTTCACACATTCCAGGGGCTCTGTCACTCTGTTACACTGGGTCATTACTGGATGCTCGTGAACATCTTTCCAGGGCATCCTCCCCACCATAAACCCTGGAAGTATTTCCATAAAGATGAGAAGATTGTGATTTCCAAGGGGTTTATAATGGAACAGAACAACCTAGGGATTGAATTTAGGTTTTATGGAGGAATCCAATGCATGCTTGAGATGAAAATCTGAAGCCACAAATGTTGGGTCACCCAGGACATATGTAGGAGTTTCTGAAAACTCTATTAACAGATTAGGGACCAGTCATCCAAACACCCTGGGGCCACAACCAAAGGATCGGTGTATCTGATTCAGATCCCAAAGTGTCTAAAACATTGACCAATGATGTAGCCTTGTAGAAGAGCCTACCTGGACAATATTTCAGGCCACTTCTTACCCTCCACACATGGATGAAAAAACTGAAAGCCAGAGAGGATGAAGGAGATGCTGAGTCTTACAGAGTCTGAATGAGAAACCAGGTCTCATAACTCTCTAGCTAGTTCTTTCTTTGATCATAGTTCCTTGTTTCTAACTTGCTTGAAATCTACTAGCTCCCATCCCACCAGCAACCTTTCCTAGTTTGCTTTTCTTAGTTCATCATTTCAACCACATTTTGGCCAACATATTGCGTATGTGAGAATTGGACCCTAAAGAAAACCAAGTGCTAAAGAACTGATGCTTCTGAACTGTGGTGCTGAAGAAGACTCTTGAGAGTCCTTTGGACTGCAAGGATATCAAACCAATCAATCCTAAAGAAAATTAACCCTGAATATTCAATGAAATGACTGATACTGAATCTCCAATACGTTGGCCACCTGATGCAAATAACCAGCCTGCTGGGAAAGATCCTGATGCTGGGAAAGATTGAAGGCAAGAGGAGAAGGGGGCGGCAAGGATGAGTTGGTTGGATGGCATCATCGACTCAATGGACAAGAGTTTGAGCAAACTCTGTGAGATGGTGATCGATAGGGAAGCCTAGCATGCTGCAGTCCACGGGGTGACAAAGAATCAGGCATGACTTAGCAGCTGAACAACAATAAATAAGCCTTCTTGCACCTTTAGCTTGTCACTGCACTTGACTGACAAAGCTCCAACCTTGGCTGAATCTTCCCTGCTATGCCTTGCTGCTATAAAAATAAAAACACAACAGATACTCTGGATGGTTGGCATCATCACTAGATCATAATCATCCTCTCAGTGTCTTGCTGCTGCTGCTGCTGCTGCTGCTAAGTCATTTCAGTCGTGTCTGACTCTGTGTGACCCCATAGACGGCAGTGTCTTAATTGAGCCCAAAACACTGCTTGGCAATCCTGTATACGTCTCTGTATTTACTCTGCACACACATCATGACTTTTCTCCTCTCCTGAACCTTCAGAACATTCGCTGTTGCCTCTAGATAGATGCTGCTGCCTCCACTTCTTGGGGCAGACAGGAGCTGTCAAGTGTAAAGTGTTCCACTTCCCACCACCAAGTCTTCAAGCCTATCCATGCCTGCAACTATCTCCTGTGACTTCCTGTGTTAGAGAAGAATCAGCTCCTTTTCTTTTCTAATGCCTCTCTACTACTTTCCTCTGGATTCTTCTATCTCCTACAAAGTGTCGTTGCAGTTTCCTGTACTTCTCATTGCACCATGCCTGCATTTATTTTTCGATATCTGTCATCCTGGATCAGCGACCCAACGGACATGAGTTTGAAGAAGCTCTGAGAGATGGTGGAGGACAGGGAAGCCTGGTGTGCTGCAGTCCATGGGGTTGCAAAGAGTTGGAGACGACTGAGCGACTGGACAACTACAGCCTGGATAGAATGAAATCTCAGTATTTGCTAGTTCACTGTTTATCCTCAGCACCTACAATGCCTGACATCTTGTAAGGCCTCAAAAAAAAATTTTTGCTCAGTGAATTAATGACCTATTTGTGGTTGAGGCAAAGGTCTCCCTCCTTTCACTCCTGGAGAGAGAGTACCTTGGGAGGCCAGGTCAGTGGCAGGTAAATAGGTCAGATATGGAGGCTGCTCCCAAGGTGGAGTCGTTAGTGCCAATCAGCCATAAGAAATTGACAATGGAAGTCATGCCTCTGGTCCTGGCTCTGCTACTCCCCCTGGGTTTTAAAGGAGACTGGACCAGATGGTCTCTGTACATCTTCAAATGTGTATTTTACTCATTAGCATCAGACCTTCAGGGACTTTTCCTGACTCGCTATTGTCCCTGAACTTATTTTGTCTGGGGTTGTGAGTGGTGGTGAACTTGATGAAGAAGGAGGAGATGATGGCTAGTGCTCGTGTGAGGATGTGAAACGCTGGAAGGTAAGACACATGATGAGGAAGCAACTCCTTATAGTCTGTTTAGTTCAGCCCATTTAGTAGAGGAACTTACTTAAGTCATCTGACTGTGACAAAGCAGAGTACTGTGTATATATGTGACTCTTGCTTAGTCATTTCTCTCCTAGCTAAGAATTTGAGCCATTGAAGCCCAGATCTGCGGGGTGGGCAACATTATGCCCCTTCATGGCATCCGATCCCATCACTTCATGGCAAATAGATGGGGAAACAGTGGCTGACTTTATTTTTCTGGGCTCCAAAATCACTGCAGATGGTGACTACAGCCATGAAATTAAAAGAAGCTTACTCCTTGGAAGGAAAGTTATGACCAACCTAGGCAGCATATTAAAAAGCAGAGATATTACTTCATCAACAAAGGTCCATCTTGTTTAGGCTATGGTTTTTCCAGTGGTCATATATGGATATGAGAGTTGGACTATAAAGAAAGCTGAGAGCAGAAGAATTGATGCTTTTGAACTGTGGTGTTGGAGAAGACTCTTGAGAGTCCCTTGGACTCCAAGGAGATCCAACCAGTCCATCCTAAAGAAGATCAGTCCTGGGTGTTCATTGGAAGGACTGATATTGAAGCTGAAACTCCAATACTTTGGCCACCTGATGGGAAGAGCTGACTCATTTGAAAAGACCCTGATGCTCGGAAAGATTGAGGGCAGGAGAAGGGGACAACAGAGGATGAGATGATTGGATGGCATCACAGACTCAGTGGACATGGGTTTGGGTGGATTCTGAGAGTTGGTGATGCACAGGGAAGCCTGGTGTGCTGCAGTTCATGGGGTCACAAAGAGTCGAACACGACTGGGCAACTGAACTGAACTGAACTGCATGGCCCCCACTAAAACATTACAAATGATTTTCAAAGGTTGAAAAACTTTGTTCTATGGCATTGATCTAATATCATCAAGGACCCATTGGTTCAATCATGAAAAATTATTTATCCCAAAGAAAGTCCTTTCTAACCATAACTTGGAAATGACCATTTTAATGACATTAATTTGTTCACTGAGTACCTATTGGGTGCAGGGTTTTGTGAATTCACAAAAAAGGTTAAGATACTTCTCTGCCCTTAAGGAATGATACAAGTGGGTTGATATGAGGAAAAGGAAGGGAATTAAGATTTGTTCTTAACTTGCTGTCCATCAGACTTGTTATTTTCACTGAGTTTCTTGCTGTTAACCCATGTTACAACATCAAATAAGACGGAGGCTCAAAACCAGAGTGGGCGCTAGTCAGGGGGTGAGAGGGAAACTGATCACACGCATAGGCACAGATATGTGAAAGGGCTTGATCTTTTCTGGGAACAGTGTGGCCATACTGTTGGGCAAGAGCCAGAAGCACGACACTAGGGGACAGAAAGGAAGGGAGGGCCCGGAGCGTCAAGAGAGCTGCATACTGGCTTGTGTACTTTAGCCTGTAGATTAATGGCTTTCAAAATTATATCCCTTGAAACCCTGTTGCCTGGGATGCTCAAACAGCACCTCCTTGGAGAGCCACACCGGCAGACAGTATGAGTCGTTCTGTCTCGGGTCCCTTCCAGCCCTTCCTCCCTGCCGCCACCTTTGCTATCGTGTTCATTTCATGTCTTTGCAGGCTCAGAAGCTGGAATAAGATGGTTCTCAGAGTCAGAGCACTAACCTTTGAATCATAGGTATGCTATTTACTGTTTTTGAGCCTCATCTCTTTTTCTTAATCTATAGAATGGGGTTAATCTGTAAAATAAGAACTCCATAGAACTATTTGCTATGATAATGAGGGTAATGTTTAACCGGTAGTAGGTTGAAAATACATTTTTGTTTCCTTCCTTTCCCTCACCATCTTACTGCTAAGAGGATTCCTTAAAAACTTTGAGTCAGGTTTTAAAAGATTGTTTATCTTTAATTCTTGACTATTTGGGCTATGTGGGGGTGGGGTGTCTGAGGAGACAATAGTCTGGACCCTCCATGAATCCCTTGATGCAATCAGAGTCTTTATACCTTTACCTGCTGTATATATTGTAGGTAAGCAATCAATTTCATCTGATAACTAGATTATGCTGCCTAAAATAGTTTGACCTTTTTAAGAGACAGTTGGGGCATCATTGACCATTTAAGCAAAGAAGGGACATGGTGAGATTTATATTTTAGAAAGACGCCTCAGTTTAGGTGGCCTTAGGTGCCTTGACTTGATGACATGAGCTGATGTCTGTGGTGACAACCAGGCTACAAGTCTGATATGAGGATCAGGGTGGGACTAGGGGGAGCTCTTTTGTTAATGAGCTTGTAGCTAAAGGGACTGGTTGAAAGGTGATTGAAGCTCTTCCCTTGGCAGAGGCCTGTCTGGACTGGAGAATTCCTTGTGCATTTCTGGACTCTACTCTCATCTGCCCAAACACCTCCTCACCATCCTGCCTGCCTGAGGATTCAGGCATGCTCAGGATTCCTTCTGTCTTGGGTGTGCCCTTAATAGAAGGGTGAGGAACCAACCAGGCCAGCACTGGCATGTATGAGATTCTTATCAAGTTAATTCCTAAGAGATGAAATAAAGGAAAACAAGGATCTTCATTATGACTGAGCAGTGAGCTCTTTGAGCCGTCTTCCTATGGGCCAGAACATCAGTGGGTGGGCAGACTGGTGGCAAACAGCCTAAGGAGAGGATTCATGGTCCTCTCAAGGGCAATGGGATTCACATTTGGACTGTTGAAGGACCCAGGATGCTTGTGCTTGGCTTGGGATGAAAGTCATGACCTGCATTCAATGATGGACCTGTGGGTCTGAACTCATCCCAATTAGGGTATAGAAGAAAGGGACACAGTCTATTCAGCATAACACATCTTCATCTCTTGCTTCTGGGACTGACATGGCCTCAAATCCAGTCTGTACAGTGTGGACTAGAGACATAGGCCCACCTCGTCATACAGGATGGTGGTTAGAAAGAAGAAAACAACATCAACATTGAGTGGGGCTCTGTGAGCTGTAGGTCCAGCATAAGTGTTATCATTCTTTATTGCAGTTTCCAGTGTTCACCAGCTGCTGAGTCTTATTCCTGTGGGACCAGGGGACACACAGCAATGTCATCTGGTACCAACATTATAGCCCCTCTTTTCTTTAGGCTCCCATTGTAGAAAACTCCCTTGGAATGAAGTAGCAAGTCATTCCTAGGGCACAGGCCCAGTCCTGACATTGACCAGCTGTGGGTCACTTGCCTCTTCCAGGCTGCAGTGTCTTCACTTGTAAAATGAGTGTTGTTGTTCTTATCTTGATCTCTCAGCTAATGATGGGGGCTGCTTGATCTTTTTAGGACCTGAGTGACTTTCTGATTTATCATCTTTGATGGTTGTGTTGGTAACAAGTGTAAGCATCCTTCTTTGAATCCTGGGCTCCACTCTGACCCTCAGTTGACCTCAGTGAGTCGAGCAATAACTAAGACCTCCTGAGGATGTGCTCTATCACTCACCTGTGTCTGACTCTTTGCAACCCTATGGACTATATAGCCTGCCAGGCTCCTCTGTCCACAGATTTTCCAGGCAAGAATACTGGAGCGGGTTGCTGTCTTCTCCTCCAGTGGCTCTTCCTCACCCAGGGATGGAAAACTGCATCTCTTGCATCCCCTGCATTGGCAGGTGGATTCTTTACCACTGAGCCACTGGTTAGCCTACTAAGACCTCTAGGGCTTACATTTACAAATGTCACCATCAAATGACACCTTTTAGTCCTAAGGTCAGAAAAGATACAAAGAGACCACCTTGCCTACTCCTTTTCCTCCAGGCAATGACACCAAGAAGATATTTCTGAATCTTCCAGGAAATGAGACACTGCAGCTTATAGTGACAGAGCTTTCCTGCTCCTGTATTAGCTTCATCCCTTTCTTCTGATGCTCACCAAAGTGAAAAGAACAGATCTTTGACTCTGTCATCCTACCATTCTTAGAGATTTCTGTACTCATAATATCCCTGGTTCATCACAACCCCATGCAAAAACTTCACCATCATTCTCTCCACTGTGCCAAAGAGACATAGTCCAGTAGATCATATCCTTCAGCTTGCAATGAACACATCTTAAAAAAATCCAGTACAATATTGTAAAGCCACTAACCTCCAATTAAAAATAAATGATTATTAAAAAGAGAAGAAAAAGGCAGGGATAGTGATACCATCCCTCCATAAGAAAGTCAGCTTCAATTTGGATCAGGAGGTTATCTTTACCTAGGAAGGCCTGTAACTCTAAACTGTTAGAGGATAGGGCTCAGGCATTAAGAAGGCTTAGGCAAGTTGCTCAGAATGTGGGGCCTGCAATTCCCCTCTGTGGCATTAGGAATTTCTGCTCTGCCAGTCTGTGAACCTGGAGTTCTAAGCCATTTAAGGTTTAGGGAAGTAGTCCCACAGGGGAAGTCTGTCACATTCCTCCACATTTATACTACATTTCATCAGTTTTTTTCTCTCCCCTGAACAATGCTATGAGTTTAGTGTTACTGGCTATGAAAAAACAGAATATTGGAAAGTTTATGTGTAGTGAAGATCACACAATTCTAGGTTTCTGAGTAAGAAGGCCAACCCAGCAAGGAATCTCATGAGGCAAGGAAAGAATTCTTTCAGTCTTGACCTTGGTGCTGTTACAGATCAGAGACTTGAAACCTGGCTGTGCATGTGAGCCATTTGTGGAAAGGACTTTTAAAACACACATTCCCAGCTATGACCTATTGAATTGTCTCTGAGAAGTGAGTCCTAAGCATTCTCACTGCTTAAATATTCTCTGGGTGATGCTGCTAGTTTGAGAAACATAGTTCTAGAGGGTTCTGGTAGTACCTTGGAATGAAAGTCAGCCCTTGGAACATTCTGGCAACACTGCTACCTTTCTCCAAGCTCCTCCAGGGATCTTTGTAGGCTATTATAAGATATAAGGAGCACAGGTAAGTCACAAACTCATTCAGCCTTGGAGGAGTCTTAGCAAACATCTAGTCAGGTGCCTACATCCTCTCTCCCATTTGCCTGGTGCTGCACTTTCTGGCCACAAATAAAATGGTTTCATTTGGATGACTCATTACCTCACAAACTAGGCCATTACTCTTCTGCTATTTTTGTTAGAAAATAACTCTGTAAGCCCATCAATATATCTGACTTGGCAAACCAAAAACTTACAGGTCCCTGCCTTTATTTACCATCTTTGAATCTACCAAATTGTGTTGTTTTATCTCCACAGTAAATATCAGTTGAATATACAAATAAAATTGGTAATGGGCTTCCCAGGTGGCTCAGAGGTAAAGAATTCACCTGCCAATGCAGGAGATGCAATTTTGATCTCTAGATTGGGAGGATCCCCTGGAGAAGGAAATGTCAACCCACTCCAGTATTCTTGCCTGGAGAATTCTATGGACAGAGGAGCCTGGTGGGCTACAGTCCCTGGGGTCACAAAAGAGTCAGACACAACTTAGCAACTAAATAGCACAACAACAATGCAAAAAGAAAGAAAGAAAGAAAGAAAGGAGTAATGATAGTACCTCAAGAAGCATTTCTTGATATATTAGTTGGTAGAATGAGTGAATTAATTACAAATAAAATATGTCATTTGACTTGGTTAAGTGTCTATATTTCACACCTGAGAGGATCAAATGGGTCATTTCACAGAGTTAAAACTGTGACAGAATTAGGATGAAACTCAAGGTCAGTTGATTCTACCCAGTGGGGTGGAGAGATGACGCAGGGTTGAGAGGGAGCACCGTCATTTTAAGAGCATGGCATAGGAGCTAAATGTCTAGTATCTGCACTCAGACCACCCACATTTGAATCTGGGTTTCATCACTTAGTAGTTATACAGTGTTAGTTTTGTCACTTCTCTGTAATTCCATCACTCATTTGTAAAAGGATGATAAAATTACATCAGTTTCAGAGAGCTGTGAAAAGTCGCTCAGTCATGTCCAAATCTTTGTGATCCCATGGACTGTAGCCTGCCAGGCTCCTCTGTCCATAGAATTCTCCAATCAAGAGTTTGCAGGTGGATTCTTTACCAGCTGAGCCACAAGGGAAGCCCAAGAATACTGGAATAGTGTTCCTTCTCTAGGATAACTTCCCCACCCAGTAATTGAACCTGCATTGCAGGTGGATTCTCTGCCAGCTGAGCTACCAGGGAAGTCTAGCATGCTGACTCCATGGGGTCACAAAGAGTCGAACACCACTGGGTGACGAACAACGGCAACAGCTTAGAGCTGTCTTGAGGATTAAGTAAATAAAACGTGTACAGGGATCAGCAATACAGATTGTTGCTGTTGCTTTTTGCATTGCTGTTCTCATTATATTATTATCTGACTAGTCCAGTGTCCCTCAGTAATTACGATCTATATTTTCATTTCTCTAAAGATTTATAAATACTAGTGGATATCACGAGAACCTGTCAGTGACTGGTCAAAGCTGGTTTCACAACATTCTCCCACAGCCTCTATCAGGACCACCGCCACCTCCTACAAATAGCCCCATGAGTCATGCTTGGGTTGGGCCATAGCTGTGGCAGTGGACATTGGGATGGATCAGGCAAGGATTCAGGGTTGACTGGAGCCATATATTTGAAGAATAACGCTCGTAAAGCTATAATGAGATAAATTCCCTAAAAATCATTTGCCTGTATTCTCTGAGAGCAAACTTATTAACTCAGCACTAGAGAAATTAGTAGAGTTAGTGGTAGATCCAGGCAGGGACTGAGTTTGCCTGGGGTTCAGAGTGTGTCAATCCCTCCACTTCATGGGCAATCAAAGCAGGGCAGAGAGAACCTGTCAGAGAAAAGGGGAGAACTTCTAGGACCTCAATCAGAAGAAGAATGGAGACATCTAAAGATCCATGTTGGGAGGGTATATTGAAGCTCCAGAGAGGAAGATTGGGATCAGTGAGTATCTAAGGATTTTAAAGGACTGGCAGAGCTGCTGAAGACAGAGCAGTCTAGGAGTTAGATTCTGTGCTTGGGTTTTAGATGATGTCTCAGCAGGATGGTTAAAAGAGCGGAAATGATAATCCACTCCATTATTCTTGCCTGGAAAACTCCATGGACAGAGGAGTCTGGCAGGTTACTGTACATGGAGTTGCGAAGAGTCAGACACGACTGGCATGCATGAACAAAAAAGATTTATTTAGACCCCTTTATCTTTTTAGAGCATCATTTCACACCAGAATGAAGAACAGGGGTATTTTATTATCTGTATTTCACATATGGATGAATTACAATCCTTGTGAAGCAAGCAATGACTAGACTTGTAAGACCTCCTGTTTTCAGGTTTCCTTATGCTTTCTTTCCATTGACCCTCTCAGCATTTTGCTTTAATATGATTTGCTTTTCTCAGTGGGAGGTAAGCAGTACTGGTTGTTATTCATCTGTAATTTTGTTCTAGTAATGTTTTTAAGTGTATCACTGATCATTGCAAGCAATTTCTTTTAGAATCCATTGTTAGGAAGAACAAGCCTTCTCTTGAAGACTATATATGTCAGATAATCTGTATCTAGATTTTACCTACTAGGAAATTCAGAACTACCCACCATGCTGAGATATAGTAACTACTTAGGTCTCAAGTTTAATACTTGTGTTCTTTTATCTACCCACAGGCTCTCGCGTACTTGTAGTTTAATGACAGAGATGCCATGTCCTCTCTTGTTCTAGTTCATAGAGAGAATCCAGACTGGTCCTAACCCATGCCCAGGAATGGAATGAGGCTTCCTCATGCCCACAGTCCCACACAAGCTGTTTGTGATCTCATGCTTTTTGCCCAAGCCATGTGATGAACTTGTTCACAGAAAATGAGTATGCTAAGGTGGGATGCCAGGAGGAGGAAGTTGAGCCATCTATGTTTGGCAGATGATTTCTAGGGGTGGAGAGTGGAAGTCCTCTTGGAATGACAATCCATTTCAGTTTAGTCCCTTGGGTTTCAGGATATCTGGTCTCTGTCTTGACCCACACTTATACAACTTCAAGGACTCTGGCTTACCATTCTTTCCTCATTAATCAGTAGTTTATATGGCCTCCAGAGGCAAGAAAAAAACAGTTTCTTACATAGCATGAATTTCCTCCTGGGCTTTCATCATTTTGTTTTCAAAACAGAATGCACACTATTCTTGCATACTAGGAATGAGCAAATAAGTGAACACGTGACAAAAGGTGGGATCTGGATTTCCCAGTGTTGGAGGAGAAGATTATAGATAAGTGAAAAATGAGGCTAGGACAAACCATGTGATACTGAATTAGAGTTGAAGACATCGGTATGAATTTATAGTCAGTTGAATATAGAGATAAATGGAAAATTATTGGAAGAATTACAGACACATGTCTATACACTAGTTAGTATACACATATATATTTCAAAGCTCCATCCATTGAAAAGGATAAGAAGCAGTGATATCCCAGTAGTACTGAACACAACCAACACTCAGATCTTAGTTTATAATATAATTTCCCAATAAAACAGACTAAAATTCACAAGACAAACAGATGAATCTAGGTCTGGGATAAATAATACACAAATGAACCTGAATCATCTTAAAATGTCATAAAATAAGGAAGTGCTTAAAAAAGAGTCCAGTAGCTTGTTACCAAAGTAATATTGAAGCTCACTGAAAGAGCTGCCAAAGTTGGAATAATATGAACAACAAAATAAATAAATTGGCAATGGATTAGAACTCAAAGTATCATATAAATAGATACCAATATCTGTGAGTACATACTGATACAAATTAATGATTGAATAAACTGGTGGGGGGGAGTAACTCTTCCTACATAAAAATTCCAAAGAATTGATATAGATACTGCCCCCTCAAGAAGATGAGCCCAAATCTCTACTCCTTTGAATGGGTTGCTCATAATGACTTCCTTCTAGAGAGGAATATAGAAATGGAAGGAAAAAGAGTAACTTTTTTGGATATAAATTTATTTATTTTAATTGGAGGTTAATTACAATATTGTATTGGTTTTGCCATACATAACATGAATCCACCACAGGTGTTCACGTGTTCCCCATTCTGAAACCCCCTCCCTCCTCTCTCGCTATACCATCCCTCTGGGTTGTCTCAGTGCACCAGCCCCAAGCATCCAGTATCATGCATTGAACCTGGACTGGCGATTCGTTTCATATATGATATTATACATGTTTCAGTGCCATTCTCCCAAATCATCCCACCCTCTGCCTCTCCCACAGAGTCCAAAAGACTGTTCTATACATCTGTGTCTCTTTTGCTGTCTTGCATACAGGGTTATTGTTACCATCTTTCTAAATTCCATATATATGCGTTAGTATACTGTATTGGTGTTTTTCTTTCTGGCTTACTTCACTCTGTATAATACACTCAAGTTTCACCCACCTCATTAGAACTGATTCAAATGTATTATTTTTAATGGCTGAGTAATACTCCATTGTGTATATATACCACAGTTTTCTCATCCATTCATCTGCTGATGGACATCTAGGTTGTTTCCATGTCCTGGCTATTATAAATAGTGCTGCAATGAACATTGGGGTACACGTGTCTCTTTCAATTCTGGTTTCCTTGGTGTGTCATATGCCCAGCAGTGGGATTGCAGGGTCATAAGGCAGTTCTATTTCCAGTTTTTTAAGGAATCTCCACACTGTTCTCCATAGTGGCTGTACTAGTTTGCATTCCCACCAACAGTGTAAGAGGGTCTCCTTTTCTCCACACCCTCTCCAGCATTTATTGCTTGCAGACTTTTGGATCACAGCCATTCTCACTGGCATGAAATGGTACCTCATTGTGGTTTTNGTGTCTCTTTCAATTCTGGTTTCCTCGGTGTGTATGCCCAGCAGTGGGATTGCTGGGTCATAATGCAGTTCTATTTGCAATTTCCTAAGGAATCTCCACACTGTTCTCCATAGTGGCTGTACTAGTTTGCATTCCCACCAAGAGTGTAGAGGGTTCCCTTTTCTCCACACCCTCTCCAGCATTTATTGCTTGTAGACTTTTGGATTGCAGCCATTCTGACTGGCATGAAATGGTACCTCATTGTGGTTTTGATTTGTGTTTCTCTGATAATGAGTGATGTTGAGCATCTTTTCATGTGTTTGTTAGCCATCTGTATGTCTTCTTTGGAGAAATGTCTATTTAGTTCTTTGGCCCATTTTTTGATTGGGTCGTTTATTTTTCTGGAATTGAGCTGCAGGAGTTGCTTGTATATTTTTGAGATTAGTTGTTTGTCAGTTGCTTCATTTGCTATTATTTTCTCCCGTTCAGAAGGCTGTCTTTTCACTTTGCTTATAGTTTCCTTTATTGTGCAGAAGCTTTTAATTTTAATTAGATCCCATTTGTTTATGTTTGCTTTTATTTCCAGTATTCTGGGAGGTGGGTCATAAAGGATCCTGCTGTGATTTATGTTGGAGAGTGTTTTGCCTATGTTCTCCTCTAGAAGTTTTGTATATAGATCAATGGAACAAAATAGAAAGCCCAGAGATAAATCCACATACCTATGGACACCTTATCTTCGACAAAAGAGGCAAGAATATACAATGGATTAAAGTCAGTCTCTTTAACAAGTGGTGCTGGGAAAACTGGTCAACCACTTGTAAAAGAATGAAACTAGAACACTTTCTAACACCATACACAAAAATGGACTCAAAATGGATTAAAGATCAAAACGTAAGACCAGAAACTATAAAACTCCTTGAGATTTTTTTTTTTAATTATTAAAGCAGGGTTTTGAATTAATGGCAAATCCTTATACTGTTCTTGCTATAGAGCCCCTTGGAAAATATTTGTATGTTTTTCTGCTTACTTCTCACCTGGTTTGAAGATCTCTACCTAGTTAGGAGATAAAGATCTAACCAAAGACTGTAATGGCAGTATTGGATTGGAAGGCTGATTGGAGACATATCTAAGACATACTAAAGAAACTTAGTGACTCAGTAGACTTTGCAGTGAGAGATGAGTCAAATATAATTCTTAAGGTTTTCAGTTTAGGGAGTTAGATAATTTGATGCCATTCATTGATTGCACAGAGAAAGCAAAATAATCTTGTACAGATGGGCTGGATTTCTTTTTGCCTGTGGAACTTTAATGTGTAAATTTTCAGTAAGTCTGAAACACAAAAGAAATATCAAAGATAAAGTGGCTGTAAGTTTGGGAGACCTGAGTGTGTAAGTGGATGATACTATCTAAGGGAAATTTTTTGAAAGAGAGGAAAAGCTCTGATGATGGAACTTGGGGAAAACCCAACTTTAGAGAATGGGGAAAAGGAGGGAGTGTGCTGGGGAAATGCCATTAAAAATGAATCTCCTTGCAACCCAGAAAGCCTCTCCCCCAAACAGAAAGAAAACAGTTCATTACTGAATAAACATTAATCCAGAAAGTAATGTGCATCATAAGCAGTCTACTAAGAGATTGCAAAAAAACAGAGAGAAATCTCACTCTTGGATATGGCCAAGCCAGTTCAACTCGTTCCATATATGTTCTCAGGATAAACAGTAACTAGTCCTCAAGTAGGGGGAAGGCAATGGCACCCCACCCCAGTACTCTTGCCTGGAAAATCCAGTGGATGGAGTAGCCTGGTGGGCTGCAGTCCATGGGGTCGCTGACAGTCGGACAGACTGAGCGACTTCACTTTCACTTTTCTCTTTCATGCATTGGAGAAGGAAATGGCAACCCACTCCAGTATTCTTGCCTGGAGAATCCCAGGGATGGGGGAGCCTGGTGGGCTGCCGTCTATAACCCCAGTACTCTTGCCTGGAAAATCCAGTGGATGGAGTAGCCTGGTGGGCTGCAGTCCATGGGGTCGCTGACAGTCGGACAGACTGAGCGACTTCACTTTCACTTTTCTCTTTCATGCATTGGAGAAGGAAATGGCAACCCACTCCAGTATTCTTGCCTGGAGAATCCCAGGGATGGGGGAGCCTGGTGGGCTGCCGTCTATGGGATCACACAGAGTCGGACACGACTGAAGTGACTTAGCAGCAGCAGCAGCAGCAGTCCTCAAGTAAGAGGACTCAGCAGCATCATCTGTCACACTTAAGTTCATCCTAAATTCACTTAGTAATAGGAGTGCCCATTTATGTTAGCTAATTGGCTTTATCCAACGGAAAAATAAACTTCTCCTATCTTTATGATAGAAGATAGTTTTGAAACTTGCAGAAGGTACCAGCCCAAGTTAGGCTCCTGCCCTCCCACTTAAACTGGGATGTAGGGGCATGATCTTCCTTGGTAACTGCATTCTGAAGAGATGGTTTCCAGGTTCTTGAGAAAGACATTGCTATATGTAAACCTGGGAAGAGGCTTTTAAGCAAAAACTTTTAAAAAGATTTTTACATATATTTCAAAGAGAATTCACAATTCTCAATTTTCTACAGTAAATGAGAGAGTCTTTCCCCTCCTTTTCTACGTGGGCTTCTTTTTCCCTTTGTATTTATCCTTACATATGTAATGTGAAAATGAAGGGGAGAAATTACAGAGTTCATGAAAGCCAAAGTAAGAGAATATTTTGCAAAGGTTGAGGGAGTAGTACTCCTCTTCAAGGAGGTTATATTCCATTTGTGGGATAAACTAACATAACTAAATATGTGAGTTTTAAAAATAAATATAAAAGTAATAGAGCATTACATGGTTAATTGTGTAGTATAGACTGAAAGTACTATAGGAGTTCAGTAGCATGAGATCATTAAGACCTTAAGTAGTTAGAAAAGGATTTCTGGAAGTGAGGAACCATAGGCGGAAGGAGAGAAGGAGATTTTGAAGGAGAGATTCAGTTTATGTAATTCATATTTTAAATCTCAGTTTAAAACAGATCTTTCATTATTCTCTATAATGAATATAAACAGAATATAAACATTGTAGACCATGATGTTCATAATCCATTGGCCAAAATTCTCCCTTGGTAGTGTTAATACTTGAGGGAAAGGATGACACCATTTTCTCCTGTGACTTTCTATTTTCTATATGCCCTCTTTTAATCACCCCCTTTCAGATTAACAGTTATTTCTTTTATATGTTAATAGCTTCAAGTCTTCTCCAGCTTAAAAGGCACTTTTTTCTCTAGATACTTACATACATGCCAAGTCACTTCAGTTGTGTCTGACTCTGTTTGACCTTACGGACTGCAGCCTGCCAGGCTCTTCTGTCCATGGGATTCTCTGAGCAAAAATACTGGAGTGGATTGCCCTGTCCTTCTCCAGGGAATCTTCCCAACTCAGGGATCAGACCCTAGTCTCCTGCATTGCAGGCAGATCCTTTACCATCTGAGCCTCCCTAGGATACTTACCTGGATTCATTTTAAGCTTACCTTGTAAAGATCAGGGTTTTTTTTTTTTTTTTTTTTTTTTTTTTTTTTTTTTAAATTTTTTTAATTTACCCTGGGATTTAGGGAGGAAAAATATTTTTTTTTTTTTTTTTTTTTTTTTTTTATTTTTTTCT
>SJYX01002908.1:0-17493 GCA_006410675.1 Oreotragus oreotragus | reverse complement strand
TGTTTTTTTTTTTTTTTTTTTTCATTTTCTTTGAAACTGCTGTTCAATTAACCCTGGTGTTAAGGAGACAAAATTTATTTTTTTTTTTTTTTGGCTTTTAGTTATCTTTGTGTGTTGTGGTTCCCAAGACCACCCTCAGGTTTGATCATTCACTGGAAGGACTCATAGGACTCAGCATACAGTCATAAGCATGACTATGACTCTTACAGAGGAAGGATGGAAAGCAAAATCAGCAAAAGGAAAAGACTCTGGTAGTGCCTGGAGGAAACCAAGCACATGTTTTCAAGTGTCCTCTCCCAGTAAAGTCAAATGGGTCACACTAATTCCCCCAGCAATAAATTCTGACTACATGTGTGAAATGTCATCTACTAAGGAAGATTAATAGAGACTCAGTGCCCACAGTTTCTGTTGGAACTGACCCATGTAGATATTTCTGTCTGGCATATACCAAAACTCTAGACTCATATTGTCTACAGAAATGGTTTAGGTGCAGTAAGCCACTTCTGTCATTTAGGGAATTGTGGAAATCCTCCTGAATCTAACATCCCAGGTACCAGTCAAATGTCAGCATTCAACCAACAGACCTTTTTGATGATTGCAAACTCAGGCCTGATGTGTTAACCCTTTTCTGTACACCTTGTTTTTTGCTTTGTTTTTAAATCCAGTGATTTGCAGGTGAAATCAAGAGTTGGCACATCAAGTAACTCTTAAATATATTACAGGTATGCACCAGAATCACTGACAGAGAGCAAGTTTTCTGTGGCTTCAGATGTTTGGAGCTTTGGAGTGGTTCTGTATGAACTTTTCACATATATTGAGAAGAGTAAAAGCCCACCAGTGGTCAGTATGCTTCTTGTTTACTTTCAATTTTTTTTTAACAAGAGAAAAGCTTTTCCAAAGAGTAATAGTAAACTTAGGGTTATTTTAGAGTTCCTATTGGTTATTCATAAGACGATAAGCAACAGAGTAACCCTCAAACTAACTCATTAAATTAGCTTGAGGTTTTGGAAGGTGGGGATTGTAGTACTGTTTAACATATTCTGTTAATACTGTTTTTAGTAAAGCCAATAAACTCATTCATTCCAGGAATTACTGCAAATGTTAAACCTTTTAAAGTAATGCTTTTTCTATTCATTGTATAATTTTAATATAGGACAGTATAGAAAAGAAAATGAAAGTGATCTCTAATTCAGCTACTCAGAGGTAACCACTTTAATGCTGTATATGTTTTCTTTCAGGATTCTTTTAATTTTATATGTAAAAATTAAATTTTATTTAAAAATTTTATTTATAAAATAAGTCATACTGTACAGTTTTCTTTCCTGCTTTTTCATTACAGATTATAACATGGACATTTTCCTATGTTAATAAATATTTACTACAAATATGACTTCTAATTTCTCGGTGTTGTTTCAACATAAGGACATAGTTTCTGGACAATCATTTTCCGTTTTTCATCCTTATAACACTCATTGAACATAGTGGCTATCCTTATATATAAATATTTATGTTTATCTCTGGTTGTCATCTTAGAGTGAA
Source organism: Oreotragus oreotragus (assembly GCA_006410675.1). NCBI lineage: Eukaryota > Metazoa > Chordata > Mammalia > Artiodactyla > Bovidae > Oreotragus > Oreotragus oreotragus. The sequence goes on along the minus strand of SJYX01002908.1, from coordinate 15,954 downwards.
AATGTAATTATATGTGAAACATTATGAGCTCTTACATATAAAAGATTTCGATGATTTCAAAATGCTCTCCAGGTAATCTGTATCTCAATTAGACTCTCAGTAGCTGTGCATAGGGGTATATATTTTATCATTTGTCAGTGCCGACTGTTACATTTCCACACAGTTTTGCCAAATTGATGGGAGAGAAGTTGTACCAATTTGATTTTAATTTGCATTTCTGCCTTTAGTGTGATTGAGTACATATTTATTGGGCGTTTGGGGTATGTGTGTGTTTGCATTGTGTCCTAGTGTACTTTGCCCATTTTATATTGGTAATTTTTCTTACCAATATACAAGAGTCTTCTGTATTTAAATGAATGTGTTCATTGTAAATATTCCTCTGCCTTATGGTTCAGACTTTAATCTTATGAAATTTAAACATATGAACATCTCTCCATTGCGTTTATGCTTTAATATTCATTCTGCATTTTTAAAATGACCTCTTCTACATTCAACTTTTTATTTCAACTGAAATGTGATATGATGTGTTAGTGTGTGTTTTTAGTTCACTGGTTTTGAATTCTTCTCAGGGGATTTGTGTTGAGGGTGTTATAGTTACAGAAATGGCATTATAGAGGTTCCACATTTAACAATCTTTTATGAAGTATGACTGAAAAGGAAGTTTTTAAAGTTAAAGTAGTCTTGTTTTTAAAAGTTTCAAGGTAAGGAAACATACATACATGGAATTTTTCCCATTTACTGGAAGAAATTGAGAATTCTGCTTCAAATTAAATGTACGAAAAATATGTCATTAAAAAGTAGGTTTGTGTTTCAGGAATTTATGCGTATGATTGGCAATGACAAACAAGGACAGATGATTGTGTTTCATTTGATAGAACTCCTGAAGAATAATGGAAGATTACCAAGACCAGATGGATGCCCAGATGAGGTAACAAAAATTTTTTTTATCCACAGTGATCATGCATTTTCATTCTCTTTTTACCCAAGGATTTCAGGTCAGTTTATGCAGTTCACTGGACTTTTAGATAAATAGCATAAACATGACTGTGGATGTAGGTATAGCCATGACATATGCCTCTATGAAAAAATTAGGTGGGAGTTCTGAATTCATGTCTTCACCAATTAAAAAATGGCGCTTTGTGTTCATTGTAATTTTGGTTTATTTTCCCTTTTACAGATTTATGTGATTATGACAGAATGCTGGAACAATAATGTAAACCAGCGCCCCTCTTTCAGAGACCTAGCAGTTCGAGTTGATCAAATAAGGGACAACATGACTGGATGAAAGAAATGAACTTCACTCTGAGACCAGAATAGATTTACAGAACAAAGTTTTGTATTTCACATTGCTGTGGACTATTGTTACGTATATCATTATTATGTATACCACAATATTAGCCAGCAAAAGTGTGGAAATACCTGCTTAAAACTTTCGAAGTTTAGTGAATTTTTCTTCATGAGGATACCAGCCAAACACATTGATGAAAAGTCCTTAGCAAAGAGTTTTGTAAAATATTTCGGGAACCTGATCAGTCAGTTAACATCACTTTTCTCTGGCAAAAAAGAAAATTAAAATTAGACATTTTTCAACTAAGAATTATGAGAGATTAAAAAATTGTAAATTTTAAATATATACAGAATATGTATGTACAGTTTTTACTATAGTGAATGTATGACACCTTGGCATCTTGTGTGATGTTTTACACAAGGGCTGGTATTCATAAATAATGTTTTATAATTTTTCCATAGTTAATCTATGATAACTTCACTCTATAGACAAATTAAGATACTCATATAATTGAATATGCACCTTTTTGTCCTTGTGCATCTATGTCACTGGCCAGCAATATAAGCAGGTGTATACTTTAGCTTGTTGTTCTGTGTACTGTAAATATTTTTCAAAGCAAAGGGAACAAATGTTTAGTTTTATTTGTATAGGGAATTTTCCTGACCCTCTAGAATACATTTTGAAATGGAACAAGTTTACAAAGATTAACACAATATATTTTCTTATTTGTCTCCCTTGTATCTATTTGTGGCACGTATGTTTTTTAAATAGAACTATCTCCAGATTTTTTCTAAGACCACCATGAACAATTTTCTTTTAAAATTTTGAGACTACAAATGCCAGGAATATTGTCATCCCTTGAGCTGTTGGTTGCCAATAAGATCCCTGGGACCTATGATCATGCATTAAATTTAAGTGTAAGCTGTAATATAGATTTTGTTTTTCATATATATAAGCCTGCTAAGATGCACAGTGGGTTAGGAATGTTTTCTTAAGCATGTATATTTTAGGGATTTCGGAAATCTGTTGTCATAAAAGAGATATTTTTTGTTGTTGTTAGATTCTTATGTACAGGGGAGAAATTAAATTGATTTTTTAAAATGCTTATTAATTTTATTCAAAAATGCCAGTAGGAAATTCTTAATGTATATCTTGAAGAAAAATGAGTGTTTGCAATTAAGTATAAAGGGTTGTTTATTATTATTGTCATTTTAGTGCTACTCCATTTTAGACATCATACCTAAAATATGGTGGGTTTTTGTGTGTGTGTGTGTGTATGTTATTTATACAAAGTTTAAAATACTTGGAATTTTAGTTAGAAAGAAAATAGTTCACTTTCAATGCTATATGCTTCTTTTTTTCTGTTTTTAACTTAAAGACTTTAGATTATCTTTCTAACTTTTGGAGCTGGTTTTTAAATGCATATTATATAAGGAAAAAAAAAAAAAGGCTACCCACTTCAGTATTCTGGCCTAGAGAATTCCATGGACTGTATAGTCCATGGGGTTGCAAAGAATCAGACATGACTGAGTAACCCTTCACTTACTTTAAAACATTTTACCAAATGTAGTTACCAAACACAGAAACCTTCTAAAATGATAATATATTAGATTTAAGATTTCTAGTAAATATTTTGATGAAAGTTGACTATACTTTTTATTTAATTTGTAGAAAGACTCCTCCGGGATGTGTATATGTAATGTTAACGCACTTAAGAGATCTTCCATTCTGCTACTTTTCAAGTCAAAAATAGCATATCATATATGTTTGATTTCAGATTATTGTACTAAAACTTAGGTACCTGAAGTAGATTCTTAAAGGCTGATAACATTTTGTTTATAAAAATAAGGATGTTAACTAGATTTCTTTTAAAATAGTTTTTCTTTTAATGCTTCAGTTTTTAGTTTTAGGAGAAAATTCCATATATCTAAAGTTTTTAGATGGAATGACTGCTTTATTGTAAAATTCTAAGTTTTCAAGAGAATTATTGTTCACTGAGTGTTTACGATGTTTTAAATTTTGATTCAGACCTTACATAAAAGGAAAGTAAACTTGCTGCTGTTCAGTTGATTGTGCATAAGACACAGGTAAGTATTGTACCAGTTAATGCCAGACAGCTTCTTCAAATTAATATTCTTCAGAAATGAGGGTAAAGATTTTCTTTAAAATCTGTGATTCTGTAAATATTCCAGTATTTTTAGTTACACAATCTTTATATAAATAATTCCCTATATCCATGGCTACCTACTTTGGGAAACAGTCACTTTTTCATGTTATTTATATATGCTGCCAGTAGCACTATAATTTGCTATGGAAGAGTGCTTTCTTATAAACCAAGACTTCTTTAAAATCAAGTGAAATTTTTATCACAACCATAAATTGATATTTAAATTTCATTTAAACAATTTTGTTATGGACATAAGATACTGCAGTTTTATACATGGGGACTCATTTTTTGGCGGCATGATGTGGTCAGATTGAGACTGTATTATTTTCATCGTTGTGCCTTTAGCATGTTCCTACAAAATTGAAATACTGATGTAATAAATCAGAAGTGAGTGATCACACCATCGTGATTATCTGGGTCATGAAGATCTTTTTGGTACAGTTCTTCTGTGTATTCTTGCCACCTCTTCTTAATATCGTCTGCTTCTATTAGGTCCATACCGTTTCTGTCCTTTATTGAGCCCATCTTTGCATGAAAATTTCCCTTACTATCTCTAATTTTCTTGAAGAGATCTCTAGTCTTTCCCATTCTATTGTTTTCCTCTATTTCTTTGCAATGATTGCTGAGGAAGGCTTTCTTATTTCTCCTTGCTATTCTTTGGAACTCTGCATTCAGATGCTTATATCTTTCCTTTTCTCCTTTGTTTTTCTCTCTCTTCTTTTCACAGCTATTTGTAAGGCCTCCTCAGACAGCCATTTTGCTTTTTTGCATTTCTTTTTCTTGGGGATGGTCTTGATCCCGGTCTCCTGTACAATGTCACGAACCTCATTCCATTGTTCGTCAGGGACTCTGTCTATCAGATCTAGTCCCTTAAATCTGTTTCTCACTTCCACTGTATAATCATAAGGGATTTGATTTAGGTAATACCTGAATGGTCTAGTGGTTTTCCCTACTTTCTTCAATTTCAGTCTGAATTTGTCAATAAGGAGTTCATGATCTGAGCCACAGTCAGCTCCTGGTCTTGTTTTTGCTGACTGTATAGAGCTTCTCCATCTTTGGCTGCATAGAATATAATCAATCTGAGTAATACTCCATTGTATATATGTACCACAGCTTTCTTATCCATTCATCTGCTGATGGACAGTCTAGGTTCGATGCAGGATACAGGATGCTTGGGGCTCGTGCACTGGGATGACCCAGAGGGATGGTATAGGGAGAGAGGTGGGAGGNATTCAAATGTATTCTTTTTAATGGCTGAGTAATACTCCATTGTGTATATGTACCACAGCTTTCTTATCCATTCATCTGCTGATGGAAGGTCTAGGTTCGATGCAGGATACAGGATGCTTGGGGCTCGTGCACTGGGATGACCCAGAGGGATGGTATAGGGAGAGAGGTGGGAGGGGGGTTCAGGATTGGGAACACGTGTACACCCGTGGTGGATTCATGCTGATGTATGGCAAAACCAATACAATATTTAAAAAAAAAAAAAATATATATATATATATATATATATAATCAATCTGATTTCATTGTTGGCCATCTGGTGATATCCATGTGTAGAGTCTCCTCTTGTGTTGGAATAGGGTGTTTGCTATGACAAGTACGTTCTCTTGACAAAACTCTATTAGCCTTTACTTCATTCTGTGCTCCAAGGCCAAATTTGCCTGTTACTCCAGATGTTTCTCGGAGAAGGCAATGGCACCCTACTCCAGTACTCTTGCCTGGAAAATCCCATGGACGGAGGAGCCTGGTAGGCTGCAGTCCATGGGGTCGCTAAGAGTCAGACATGACTGAGCGACTTTACTTTCACTTTTCACTTTCATTCATTGAAGAAGGAAATGGCAACCCACTCCAGTGTTCTTGGCTGGAGAATCCCAGGGACGGGGGAGCCTGGTGGGCTGCCGTCTGTGGGGTCGCACAGAGTCGGACATGACTGAAGTGACTTAGCAGCAGCAGCCAGGTTTCTTGACTTCCTACTTTTGCATTCCAGTCCCCTATAATGAAAAGGACATCTTTTTTGGGTGTTAGATCTAAAAGGTCTTATAGGTCTTCATAGAACCATTCAACTTCAGCTTCTTCAGCATCACATTACATACCTAAATATTAAAATATTTTCTAAATTACCAATTTTGTTTCACTTTATTGCAGTATGTTCATCTTAGGTTAAAATGTTAATAATTTCTGTTGTGTTTATGCCAGATGTTATTGCATAGTACAGGGCCTAAATATTTTTCTCTTCCAGTCTTACAAATTTATAAGGAAAAGCCTTACCTCTAAATGAAACATCAATCAATATTAATGTTTCTTAAAAGTTTTTAATGAGCATTTTCCATTATAATGCCTTTCTTTGCATAGCAGTTTGCTTAACATCTTAATTTGAACTGTAATAGACTCGTGAAATCATTAAGAGTTCTAGGAGTCTCTGTTCTATTTATCCATAGTGTTAGATTTTGTAAACAATTATGTTTTTAATAACTGTACCAGGAAGAACTCTTAATAGATGCTATTTATTGAGGTCAAGCATGTCACCTCTGAGCAATGTGAACAGAAAGTAGCATAGCTTTTAGGTCTGACTACAGGTAAATAGCATTAATAAATGGTGCAAGGTGGTAAGGAAAAGGCACATAGCAGGACATTGTAGAGGCAGCTGGATAGGAACTTATTAGTTGCAGATGATAAGACATTATCAGATACAGCTATACTGAAGACACAAATGAAAGTATGCAACAGTAAATTTTATCAGCTATCCTTTCAAGAACAGAGTTGAAAATGTTTAGGTGCTTCCCACACACAAAGAGATAATTAAGTAGGTAGTATTTTTAATGAAAAAGTTTGAGGATTTCAAACTCTTGGAAAAATATGAATCTCAAAGCATGAGTTTTCTAGTAGTATTGAGTATAAGCTTGTGAGTTGGACTTTATTAACTGAAACTAAAAACATTAGCAAAAAAATCATAGACACTATAGAAAATAGAAATAAAATGAGAAATATAAACCTAAACACATAAACTTAAGAATTATTAAAATACTTGAAATTTTTTCAACTTCAACAACGTGAAATACACATGATACTTCTGCATAATTTGTTGAAGATTGCTGTAAACCTTTATAACTATCCCAAATTTTAAGTGTTTAAGAACAAAATTTATTTTATGTCCTTAGTAACATTTAAAAGTTGTTGGATTAATTTTGGTTGGAGAAGAAAGAAAAGAAAGTTGTTTGCAGAATCTTGATTCTTAACAAGTAACTGAGTTCTCCAACAATATTGATTAAAATACTTTCAATCTTCATAACCCAGGTAGTAAGCCCTTGACTGCAAGCTGCAGGTAGCCCAGATCTAAATGACAAATCTAATGTAGTTTCTGTTGAATGGTAGAAATTATTGTCTACTGTTCACAAAGCATTTTAAAAACAAAAATAGTCACTATTTCCCACAAATTCTGCCAGAATGTTTTCTTTATTTCCTTCTTTTAAAAAATGTTTTAAATACTTGTTTCTATCAGTAAGTTTGAGTACAGCATGAATCCCCTGGCACCACTTCTTTTCCTTTCTGTTATTAGATTTATAACATTATAATGTAACTTACTGAATAGAAATTCTTGATAATATAGTAAGGGTGTTGGTGATTTAAAAAATTGAAACAAAATCTTACCTTTTTCTTGAAGGACTTTGAGAAACGTTGAATTCTAAACCCTGAGTATATCATTATAATTCCTTAAGGTAGCCCCATTTACTTCCCAAATTACTATTATAGAGGAATAAAAGTCCAAAAACTGAGATTACTGTAGAGGACGGTCTTTTTCCTAATAATGATTTGGAAATCTGAGACCTAAGGAGCAATGTATGTGGTAAGAGGGAAAGGAGATTTCTAGAGTCTGTCAGATCTCAAACTTGCATTTAATGGGAATTTTTTTCTAACATCTTGAATTTGTCTTATTTTAGGATTACTATAATAAATGTAGAAGGTGTTGACTTAAAAAAAAAAAACTGCACAACATGAGAGTTATTTGGGGCAAAATGAGGACCCAGGAAGCAGCATCTCAGACAGCTCTAAGAAATTGTTCCAAAGAGGCAGGGGGGAAGAAGGTCAGTATATATGTGATTTTGGTGGAAGGGGATACATTCAGATCAAGCACACTTCTTTTTTTTTTTTAGAAAGTTTCTGCTAGTCATGAGCAGTTGACATCATGAAGGATTTTAGTGCTTTCCTAGATAGGAGATTCAAGAATTGGGCTCATAAAATCTGCTCCCAAAAATATCTATCTGAAGACCTGTCCTGCCACTTTTCCCCCCAGCACAGTGCCTCATTTCTGCTCTCCATCCTAAACTCCTTTAAGGGGTGTTGAAAATAAGCAGCTGCAGCAGCACAGGATTCAGTCTTTATAGAAGTAGATGGCAAGTGCCACTTTGTAGTAGACAGAGGTTAGGGGATGAGTAGTCAAATGCCAAGTGTTATGGCTCTAGCGGTTACCTAGACCATTTCTTTACAGCTGCTCCAACGTGGGCACGTAATTTTCAGATTCTTAGTAGAGTCATTTTTCTTTTCTAAACTTAAAAAATAAAAGATCATATCCATATTGTATACCCCTTCAGACCTTCCTACATATACACTCACCAACACTGACACATGCAGCCTCCCTGCGACTTTAAATTTGCATCAGATAATGCGAATTAATGGTTGCAGTAGTGAAGACATAACCTCTTGATAAAATCCTAAATCCCATTCATGTGTTGAGAATAAAGAAGAGTAGATAATGCAGTTATGGATATAGACAAAGGAGGTCTGAGTAATCTTATGTGAGGGTCAATCCTGATGGTATTTCAGCTTATAATTCCCTGTTAAATAAACATACAGACAAAACCAAGAGATTTAAACTTTCAGTTCTGCTGCAGCTTTCAGATACCAGCCGTAATCATGATGGTTTTAGAGAATCTAGTTTGGTGTGGCCCCAAATATAAAGGATCCATAGAAAGACTATCTTGGGCCTGGGCCTAATATGAGAGTTGGAGTTTCATATATAAACTTCTCTTTAGAGCATGCTTTTTCAGCAGAATTGATACCAACTCTCAGGGGTGAACAGTGACCAAAAAAACCCTTACTTTAGCGGTTACCTAGACCATTTCTTTACAGCTGCTCCAACGTGGGCACGTAATTTTCAGATTCTTAGTAGAGTCATTTTTCTTTTCTAAACTTAAAAAATAAAAGATCATATCCATATTGTATACCCCTTCAGACCTTCCTACATATACACTCACCAACACTGACACATGCAGCCTCCCTGCGACTTTAAATTTGCATCAGATAATGCGAATTAATGGTTGCAGTAGTGAAGACATCACCTCTTGATAAAATCCTAAATCCCATTCATGTGTTGAGAATAAAGAAGAGTAGATAATGCAGTTATGGATATAGACAAAGGAGGTCTGAGTAATCTTATGTGAGGGTCAATCCTGATGGTATTTCAGCTTATAATTCCCTGTTAAATAAACATACAGACAAAACCAAGAGATTTAAACTTTCAGTTCTGCTGCAGCTTTCAGATACCAGCCGTAATCATGATGGTTTTAGAGAATCTAGTTTGGTGTGGCCCCAAATATAAAGGATCCATAGAAAGACTATCTTGGGCCTGGGCCTAATATGAGAGTTGGAGTTTCATATATAAACTTCTCTTTAGAGCATGCTTTTTCAGCAGAATTGATACCAACTCTCAGGGGTGAACAGTGACCAAAAAAACCCTTACTTTAATGTATAAAGCACAGAAATACAGTATATAAGTAGGCATATTTTAAGTAGATAGTAATATAAAATTTTCATGGTGGAAGAGACTAGGAGAAAATAACTAAAAAGTTCTTTGTAGATACTGGGGATAATGCAAAGAATGTTGAGAAACACTGCTCTTAAGTGTACTCGTGTAGACATGGGCCAAACCAGTACTACCTGAGAAATGACTTCAGTAAGAAAGGGAAGATATGTCTGTGAGAACACTGTGTGTATTGGATCTTTAAGCATGCATGCATGCATGCTAAGTTGCCTCAGTCGTGTCCGACTCTGTGCAACTCCATGGACAGCAGCCCACCAGTCTCCTCTGTCCATGGAATTCTCTAGGCAGGAGTACTGGAGTGGGTTGCCATGTCCTTCTCCAAAATATACTAAATAGTGTATCTGAACTAAGGAAAATTAGTTGGTAAAGTCACCTAATTTTAATCTCTCTAGAATTTAAAGTTTTTCCTTCATAGATGGAAAAATCAAGGCTTCTTCAATGGAGTACCTCCATGAGAACCATTTTGTTGTCTTTGATTTTACATTTCACAATAAATCAGTTAAGATATAATGGTCTCAAAAAACTTAGGGTATCTTAATGATATGCAGTGTATTAGCAGTTTTTCTTCTTGATCATAAAAGGAGGTAATAACAAAGATATTAAAACCATGTCATAGTACTGTATATTAAAGGCAGAAAAGGGACTTCCCTGGTGCTCCAGTGGCTAAGACTCTCTGCTCCCGATGCAGGGGACCTAGGGTGCTCCATAGTCAGGAAACTAGATCCCACGTGCTGCAAATGAGTTCTCAGGTCACAACGAAAGATCCTACTGGCCACAACTAAAAGATTGTGCATGTCCCAACAGAGACCAAAGATCCCACGTGCTGCAACTAAGACCCGGTACAGCCAAAATTTAAAAAAACCTCAACGTTCAGAAAACTAAGATCATGGCATCTGGTCCCATCACTTCATGGCAAATAGATGGGGAAACAATGGAAACAGTGACATTATTTTCTTAGGCTCCAAAATCACTGTAGATGGTGACTGTAGCCATGAAATTAAAAGATGCTTGCTCCTTGGAAGAAAAGCTATGACTGGCCTAGACAGCATATTAAAAAGCAGAGACATTACTTTGCCAACAGGTCTGTCTAGTCAAAGCTATGGTTTTTCCAGTAGTCATGTATGGATGTGAGAGTTGGACCATAAAGAAAGCTGAGCACCAAAGAAAAATTGATGTTTTTGAACTGTGGTGTTGGAGAAGACTCTTGAGAGTCCCTTGGACTGCAAGGAGATCCAACCAGTCCATCCTAAAGATCAGTCCTGAATATTCATTGGAAGGACTGATGCTGAAGCTGAAACTCCCAATTCTTTGGGCACCTGGTGCAAAGAACTGACTCATTGGAAAGACCCTGATGCTGGGAAGGATTGAAGGTGTGAAGAAAAGGGGATGACAGAGGATGAGATGGTTGGATGGCATCAGTTTGATGGACATGAGTTTGAGTAAGCTCTGGGAGTTGGTGATGGACAGGGAAGCCTGGTGTGCTGCAGTTCATGGGGTTGCAAAGAGTTGGGCAAGACTGAGCGACTGAACTGACCAGCCAAAATAAATAGTAAAAATAAAATATTGAAAAACAGAATTTCTACACAGAAATAGTAAAGAAACAACACCAAATGAAGATCATATCTATTCTATGTAATTTACCTAGAAGTCAAAGCATTTATCTTTGAAAAATGCTACAACTTTTTACATTCTATGATATCCATTGTAATGGTTGTGATGTTATTTAACGTTTTTCATTTGCATTTCACTAATGATTAATGATCTTTTCTAAATGATTTATTTTAATTGGAGGCCAATTACTTTACAATATTCTGGTAGTTTTTGCCATATATTGGCATGATTCAGCCACAAGTGTATATGTGTCCCCCTGTCCTCAACCCCCCTCCCACCTCCCTCCCCATCCCATCCCTCTGTGTTGTCCCAGTGCACTGGCTTTGAGTGTCTTGTTACATGCATTGAACTTGGGTTGGTCATCTATCTCACGTATGGTAATATACATGTTTTAACGCCATCCTCTCAAATCTTCCTACACTTGCCTTCTCCCACAGAGTCCAAAAGTCTGTTCTTTACATCTGTGTCTCTTCTGCTGTCTTGCATATAAGTTCATCATTACCATCTTTCTAAATTCCATATTTATGTATTAATATAAGGTATTGTTTTTCTTCCTGACTTACATCACTCGGCATAATAGGCTCCAGTTTTATCCACCTCATGATCTTAAGTATCTTTTAATATGTAATTTTATTGGTCACTTGTTTATCTTTGGAGAAATGTCTCTTTAAGTCCTTTGTCCATTTTAAGATTGGGTTCATTTTTTTAGTTGTAGAAGTTCTTTCAATATTCTGGATATTAACCCCTTATCACATATTTTAGATATTATTCCCATTCTGTGGATTGCCATTTTATTCTGTTCATTGTATCCTCTTATGCACAAAAGTTTAAAATTTTGATATTTTCCAGTTTATTTACTTTTACTTTCAGTGTCATATTCCAGAAATCATTGCCAAATCCATTGTCAGAAGAAAACACTGGGAAAAACTTCCTAAGTGTTTTATACCTTTAACTCTTAATATTTAGATCTTTGGTCCATAATTTTTCTATATGTTGAAAGATAGTGTCTATCTATCTATCTATCTATCTATCTATATATATATATATTTTTTTTTTTTTTTGGCATGTAGATTTCTAGTTTTTCCAGCACCACTTCGTGAAAAGAGTATCTTTCTTCTACCGAATGACTTTGGGATACCTTTGTTGAAACGTGTTTGACTGTATACATTAGAGTTTATTTCTGAGTTCTCTATTATATGCTATTAGTTTATATGTTTGTCTGTATGCCAGTATCACACTGTTCTGATTACTGTAGCTTTTATTGTAAGTTTTGCAGTCATGAAGTGTGAGAGTTCCAATTTTGTTGTTGTTTGTAAAAATTGTTTTGGCTATTTGGTGTCCCTTGAAAACGCATATGAGGTTTAGAATAGGTTTTCTATTCCTGGGGAAAAAAAATCATGAGGATTTTGAATGGTATTACATTAAATCTGTAGACTGTATTTAGGGTACAGGTAGGGCTTCCCTGGTGGCTCAGATGGTAAAGAATCTGCCTGTAATGCAGGAGACCCAGGTTCAATCCCTGGATTGGGAAGATCCCCTGGAGAAGGAAATGGCTACCCACTCAAGTATTCTTACCTGGAGAATTCCATGGATGGAGGAGCCTAGCAGGCTACAGTCTGTGAGGATGCAGAGAGTCTGACACAACTGAGCAACTAACACTTCATTTCATTTCCAGTATCCTCTTAGATAGTTATCTCATTTTATCCACACAACTCTATGAGGTAGATACCATTATTTTTCTTGCTTTAAATATGTAGACACTGACATTTAGCAAGATACAATAAATTTAGAAAGCGGAGAAAGAAGGGATGTTAGAGTTTGAATTTAGGCAGTCTGACTCCAAGAGTTTGCCTGCGTTTATAATCGCTTCACTATGCTGCCTTTCACAGCTTTGGTAGCATACATATAAAGCAGCAATAAACTAGATAAGCTTTCTTCAATGATCCATGATTATATTTCTCGGATGGCAAGATGACAAAATCATTTCAGTTTCCAGTGAGAATTATTTGAACATATTTTTAGTTGGACTGTCACTTTCTGTCCCTCAATAAAAAAAATACCCTAAAAGTGCACAACAGTTTGATAAAATGTAGAAAACAAGTCTTTGTAGAAAGAACAACGTAAGTTTTTGCTAGATGATGAGAGAAAGTTGAAAAAATGAACTTTTAAAAAAAAAAGCTTGGGAAGGTACAATATGACTGTGAGCTGAATAGGAAGGAGCAGGTGTAGCAGCTGCCAGAAGGGCTAACAGAAGGTTTCCTGTTCACCAGAACTCAGGGCAAAAGCAGTGACTTCATAGGTGCCTAGGCCAGACTTACCTGTGATCTGTTGTTCAACAGTGGTCTGGGAAAGCAGGGACGGCTGTGACTCTCCCTGGGGTAATAAAAACTGGTGTTGGAAATACCAGGGAATGTTCATCTACTAGAGCTCTTGGGGGAGACAAGTATTTTGCTTGGGTCTATAGTACCAAGATAATATCCTTTAGGCTCCAGTGCTGGAAACACTGCCTAACTGGTTTAGTCACCATTCATTCCTTCAAAGTATGTTGCAGCTTGTAAAAAAAAAAGCTTGGGAAGGTACAATATGACTGTGAGCTGAATAGGAAGGAGCAGGTGTAGCAGCTGCCAGAAGGGCTAACAGAAGGTTTCCTGTTCACCAGAACTCAGGGCAAAAGCAGTGACTTCATAGGTGCCTAGGCCAGACTTACCTGTGATCTGTTGTTCAACAGTGGTCTGGGAAAGCAGGGACGGCTGTGACTCTCCCTGGGGTAATAAAAACTGGTGTTGGAAATACCAGGGAATGTTCATCTACTAGAGCTCTTGGGGGAGACAAGTATTTTGCTTGGGTCTATACTACCAAGATAATATCCTTTAGGCTCCAGTGCTGGAAACACTGCCTAACTGGTTTAGTCACCATTCATTCCTTCAAAGTATGTTGCAGCTTGTACTAGAGAGATGGGGACAGAAATGGAAAGAAGTCGGTATGCTATTGTGGTTTGGATGGGAAGGCTAAGAGAAGAACAAAGCAACTAGATGGAGTTTAAACTAGAATTCCACATTGGAGATGTTAAATCTGAGATGCCTAATAGATATCAAAGTAGAAGGAAAGCCCAGAAATGTTACACAGGTAGTCATTTAAAATAATGGATATAGTTAAGCTAACTAAGGAAGTGTTAGATAAAGACAGCAAGTAGACAATCAGGACCTGAAACAATCTTAACATTTAAAGGTTAGATTGAGGATGAAGACTGAGCAAGGAAAGACAAAGAGCAGTCCAGGAGGGTAAGGAACACAAGAGAATTCATCATCATTTTTACTTCAAGAAATAATGTTCATTTGCTAAGCCATGTCTGACTCTGCAACCCCATGGACTGCAACACACCAGGCTTCCCTGTCCTTCACTATCTTCAGAGTTTGCTCAAACTCATGTTCATAGAGTCAGTGATGCTATCTAACAATCTCATCCTCTACCACCCCTTTCTCTTTTGCTTTCAGTCTTTCCCAGCATCAGGGTCTTTCCCAGTGAGTCTGCTCTTCGCATCAGGTGGCTAAAGTATTGCAGCTTTAGCATCAGTGCTTCCAAGGAAATCTCAAGAATCTTCTCCAATACCACAATTCAAAAGCAGAAATTCTTTGGGCCAAGCTTTCTTTATGGTCCAACTCTCATATCTGTACATGCCTACTGGAAAAACCATAGCATTGACTGTCTGGACCTTTGTCGGCCAAGTGATGTTTCTGCTTTTTAATATTCTAAGTTTGTCATAGCTTTTCTTCCAAGGAGCAAGCGTCTTTTAATTTCAAGGCAGCAATCACCATCCGTAGTGATTTTGGAGCCTGAGAAAGTAAAATCTGCCACTGTTGCCATTTTATCACCATCTATTTGTTATGAAGTGGTGGGCTGAAACCCCAGTACTTTGGCCACCTCATGTGAAGAGTTGACTCATTGGAAGAGACTTTGATGCTGGGAGGGATTGGGGGCAGGAGGAGAAGGGGACGACAGAGGATGAGATGGCTGGATGGCATCACCAACTCGATGGATGTGAGTCTGAGTGAACCCCAGGAGTTGGTGATGGACAAGGAGGCCTGGCGTGCTGCGATTCATGGGGTCGCAAAGAGTTGGACACGACTGAGCGACTGAACTGACAGGACCAGATGTCATGACCTTAGTTTGCTGAACGTTGAGTTTTAAAGCCAGTTTTTTCACTCTTCTCTTTCAACTTCATCAAGAGGCTTTTTAGTTCCTCTTTGCTTGCTGCCATTAGGGTGGTAGTATCTGCATATCTGAGGTTGTTTTCTGTCCCAGCAACCTTGATTCTAGCTTATGATTCATCCAGCCTGGCATTTCACATGATGAACTGTGCATATAAGTTAAATAAGTGTGATGATATACCGCTTTGATGTACTCCTTTCCCAACTTTGAACCAGTCTATTGTTCCAGTTCTGACTCTGATTTTTGTTTCTTGACCTGCATACAGGTTTCTTAGGAGACAGGTTAAAGTGGTCTTGTATTCCCATCTCTTTAAGAATTTTCCAGTTTGTTGTGATCCACACAGTCAAAAGCTTTAGCATAGTCAATGAAGCCGAAGTAGATGTTTTTTTTGTTTTTTTTTTTGTTTTTTCTGGAATTCTCTTGCTTTTTCTATGATCCAACAGATGTTAGCAATTTGATCTCTGGTTCCTCCCACTTTTGTAAATCCAGCTTGTACATCTGGAAGTTCTTGGTTCACATACTGCTGAAGCCTAGCTTGAAGAATTTTGAGCATTAATTTGCCAGCATGTGAAATGAGTACAATTGTATGGTAATTTGAACTTTCTTTGCCATTGCCTTTCTTTGGGATTGGAATGAAAACTGACCTTTTCCAGTCCTGTGGCCACTGCTGAGTTTTCCAAATAACAGTATCATCTTTTAGGATTTGAAATAGCTCAGCTGGAATTCCATCACCTCCACTAGCTTTGTTTGCAGTGCTTTTTTTTAAGGCCCACTTGACTTCACGGTCCAGGATGTATGGCTCTAGGTGAGTGACCACACTATCATGTGGGTCACTAAGACCTTTTTTTTTTTTTT
>SJYX01002907.1:205417-245928 GCA_006410675.1 Oreotragus oreotragus | reverse complement strand
TTTGACCACTTCCAATTTGCCTTGATTCATGGACCTGACATTCCAGGTTCCTATGCAATATTGCTCTTTACAGCATTGGATCTTGTTTCTATCACCAGTCACATCCACAGCTGGGTATTGTTTTTGCTTTGGCTCCATCCCTTCATTCTTTCTGGAGTTATTTCTCCACTGATCTCCAGAAGCATATTGGGCACCTAATGACCTGGGGAGTTCCTCTTTTGGTATCTTATCATTTTGCCTTTTCATACTGTTCATGGGGTTCTCAAGGCAAGAATACTGAAGTGACTTGCCATTCCCTTCTCAGTGGACCATGTTCTGTCAGACCTCTCCACCATGACCCGCCCATCTTGGGTTGCCACACAGGCATGGCTTGGTTTCATAGAGGGCCTAGAGGAGTTATCCCATGTTGAAGGTCAGGAACGGTGGCAGTAAGGAGATGCCTCTCGTCCAAGGTAAGGAGCAGCGGCTGTGCTATGCTGGAGCAGCCGTGAAGAGATACCTCATGCCCAAGGTAAGAGAAACCCAAGTAAGATGGTAGGTGTTGCAAGAGGGCATCAGAGGGCAGACACACTGAAACCATACTCGCAGAAAACTAGTCAATCTAATCACGCTAGGAACACAGCCTTGTCTAACTCAATGATCACCTCAAGGATTTCTTCATTTAGTAAAAGATAAACAGATTAACAAACTGAAATTCATAAAAATCATACAAATGAAAATTTATATTTTATGATAGTTTTGAATAAGACTTTTTGTTCATTTGGAAGACAGATGTATAAATGGCATTGATAGTAATAATATTTTAATGCTGACTGCTCAGGGTATCCTGGGGCCGTGGTGGCTAAAAGTTGGCTTCCCAAAACAGAGCAGTGCATTTTACCTTGGCAGCTGGATTAGACTGCTTGAGGAACCTAGACAGTGGAGGTAGCGCAATGGGTAGGTGAGAGGGACACAGTGTCAGAAGTCTCGGAGAAAGGGGACAGACATTTAGAAATAGCCAGAGCATTGCTGAGGAAGAAGAGTAGGCCTGAGAAAGGTATTGGGCAGATTCTTTTGGCCTAAGTGACAATAACACAATCTGAATGTACTTAATCAAGACATGTAAGCTACTGATTTGCATAACTGAAAAGTATAGCCAGGCCATGCTCATGAAGTTATTACGAATCCATTTTTCACTGACTGCTGTGGTCTCCATTCCTGTGTTAGCTTCTGCTACAGGCAAGCTTAAGCCAGTGACAACTAGGGACTACTAAGTCTCTAAATTTATAATCTATGAGATTAACTATCCAAGCAAAGATACAGAATTTTCTTTCTCCAATGGTCTGGCAATTAAACACTGATAAATCAAAGCATTGCCTGTATCATCCCCATCTCAGAAACAATCTTGCTGTATCTGTTAGTCATTTTAAAAATGATGTTCATATGCTATAATGACAATGATTAAAGTAAGTCCAAGGATTATTTCTCCCTCATATTAAAAGACCAAAGGAAGGTATAAGTTTAGTATACCAACCCTATAGTGTAAGATGTTAAGGATTGGATAGAAAGACACAAAACTGTCATTATTTGCAATTTATAAAGTTGCCTAAATAAAAAAAGATTCAGCATACTCTACACAGAAATCATTATAAGTAATGTAACTGGCAAGATTGTGGTATATAAAAATAACAGACAGCAATCAACTGCATTCCTATACAGTGACCACATAGAGTAGTAATATCTTATTAAGTGAAATAAAAAATCTTATTAGATAAGTCATTTTTATAGCAATAGAAGTATAACGTACTAGACTAAACATAAGTGACATGAATAATATTAACAAAAATCACTGTGTTTTTTAATGTTCACAGATAAAATGATTCAATAGCATAAAGTTATCAGTATGCCCCAAATTAACCTAAAATTAGATGGAGTTCCAATCAAAATTCCCAATGGATTTTTTTTTTCTCCAAGAAACCTGAAAAATGTATACAGAAAAGCAGAGAGCTAAGGATTTTTTTTTCAAGAAACCTGTCAAGAAAATGTATATGAAAAAGCCAACAACCAAGAATAGGCAAGATACAAAATATTTGTCCTACAGACATCAGGCTGTTATCAAACTAAAGCAATTAAGAAACACGGCATTGTCACAGACACAGGGAAACTGACCCATGAAACAGAAGATTCATATAGGTAAGTATATTACAGAAATAAACAATGAAAAATCATGGGCAGGGGAGACTAATTATTTAATAAATTATTATGATTAGTGAATAAGTCAGGTAGAGAAAGACAAATATATGTTA
Source organism: Oreotragus oreotragus (assembly GCA_006410675.1). Classification (NCBI taxonomy): domain Eukaryota; kingdom Metazoa; phylum Chordata; class Mammalia; order Artiodactyla; family Bovidae; genus Oreotragus; species Oreotragus oreotragus. The sequence continues at coordinate 243,643 of SJYX01002907.1, read as the reverse complement.
TCAGTTATATGTGGGATTTTAAAATTGAATGACTATACCAGAAGAGAAACAGACTCACAGGTACAGAGAACAAACTGCAGTTTCCAGTGGGGAGAGTAGGGGGGAAGGTAGGATAATGGTAGGGAAGTAAAAGGTATAAGCTAGTATAATATATAAGATAAATAAGCTGCAAGGATGTTTTGTACACAAAGGGAATGTAGCCAATATTTTATGACTTTAATAGAGCATAATCTATAAAAATATTGAATCACTATGTTGTAGTCCTAAAGATAATGTTGTAAATCAACTCTACTTCAATTAAAATGAATTTTTTAAAAATGACAAAATAAAATCTTTATGAATCAGCTCCTGAATTTACTTAGGGATATTAAATAGGAATGCCATACATAAGGAGACAAAAGCAAAATGTAGATACAATAATCTGAATCAGAGGTCTTCAGACTGCAGCCCAAAGGCCAAATCCAGACAATCACTTGTGGTTTTTTAAATAAAGTTTTATTAGAACACAGTCTTATTTGTGTACATATTGTATTTGGCTACTTTTGTGCTACAACAGCAGAGTTGAGTAGTTCTAACAGAGATGATACAGCCATCAAAACAGAATATTTACTATCTTTCCCATTACAGAGAAACTTTGCCAGTCCTCTAAATGGTTATTGACTTTGCTTATTGCATATAACAAATTTTAGCTTATTGTATACCAGTATAAATTATTATTGTAAATATATCATCTCAATTTTTAATATTTGAATATATTATCCCCATATCAGATGAAGAAATTGAAACAGAGAATTTAAGTACATTTTTATATATCATTCTGAATAGCAGACAAAAATAGGTTTCTCTGACTCATATATTGATTTAAACCCCACCAGAAAAAGACAGAGATGGACTCCAGAGCTCTTTATTTTCAGACTATACGCTTTTACTTTATCACAACAGAGGATATTAAATCAAAGATTGGAATCAAGAGAATAAGACCTAAGATGCAATATATATAAAATCTGAAATTAAAAAGAAATATAAATTTTACCCCAAATGATCAGCTTAAAAAATTTCCCTCAAAAAAGGAATGACACAAATATACTCTGTCCCAGTTTTTCTTTTTGTCACTTTTTATGAGATACTGAAAGATGTGTGTTAACTTAAAGAGTCAATTATATGACATGATAGAACTCAACAATTCTGTTGGATATCTGATCCACAGAAATCACTGACAAAATGTATAAAAATCACTGACATAAATTGAGCTTTTATAATTATGTAGAAGAGATAAAGAAAAATATCTTCATAGACTGTAAATGGCTTAAGGATCATAACTATAAGTGTACTCAATACAAATGGCCAGGGAATTTATCATACTTAATCAAATCCATTCAAGCAGTATTTTAAAAAGTGCTTTGCCTAATACAGAGTCTCATCCTAGTTCAAAGCAAAGAAAAGATGAGAATTAGCAAAATCAAGGGATCTTAAGAAAGTGTACCACCCGTCCGGACTATCCAAACAGTAAGAGAAGACATTTTAAAGCAAAACATGAGAAAGATGCAGTCTGGAGGTGATTTTAATATAACTGTGAGCTTTGAAACCTTGAAAGGGTTGCATTGTGTGTATGAGGGAGGGCCATCAATGTAAAGGGGAAAAAAATATATATATATGAAATCTTGACAGAGGAAATCAAAGGGATAACAGTGGTCAGATTAAAGTAAGTTTTACTTGACCCTTTCATATATGCATTCTATTTTGATTTGTTGTGAATATTTCTAAACAGGAACCAGTCCTCGCCACATGTTGAGAAGAAAGATGGAAAATAACAAAAATCTTGAAGTTGGTCAGACATTTAAGATCACCCAACCTCTGCTGCTATATTATAAGAGAACTGGAATTTGGGAGAACCCCAGATTACACTGTAGGAGAAAGTCCATGAGGGTCTCTGGACCTGTCCTGTAATAAGGACCTTCCTCATGCAAAGCCTTACTTTGCTGTTGCTATTGAAGAACAGGGAAGAACCTGCCAATCATCCTTGACTTTACTGCCTTTGACACATGGATTCAGAAGAAACACCAAATTAGCAATTGCCATGTTATTAGTCATTTATTATTTACAGTTACAGAAGTCAGTTACAAGAAGAGATCTACTTAAACTCAAACTTCAAAACAATTCCTTTAGATGGACCTTTGAAGAAGAATGTGTGGGAGACAAAACTGAGTTTGGGTGCAGGCTCCCTGATAATGTTGTCTTTGGAAATTCTTGCAAGTTCTGCAGCGACACCCAGACCTTGGTAACTGAGCACACAGTGACTTAGGCTTCTGGAGTATTAGCAAGTTGTGCTATTGTCATTGTTACATATCACACACCTTCTTTGATTTCCAGAAACTCTTTTCTTCATAGACTGTAAATGGCTTAAGGATCATAACTATAAGTGTACTCAATACAAATGGCCAGGGAATTTATCATACTTAATCAAATCCATTCAAGCAGTATTTTAAAAAGTGCTTTGCCTAATACAGAGTCTCATCCTAGTTCAAAGCAAAGAAAAGATGAGAATTAGCAAAATCAAGGGATCTTAAGAAAGTGTACCACCCGTCCGGACTATCCAAACAGTAAGAGAAGACATTTTAAAGCAAAACATGAGAAAGATGCAGTCTGGAGGTGATTTTAATATAACTGTGAGCTTTGAAACCTTGAAAGGGTTGCATTGTGTGTATGAGGGAGGGCCATCAATGTAAAGGAGAAAAAAAATATATATATATGAAATCTTGACAGAGGAAATCAAAGGGATAACAGTGGTCAGATTAAAGTAAGTTTTACTTGACCCTTTCATATATGCATTCTATTTTGATCTGTTGTGAATATTTCTAAACAGGAACCAGTCCTCGCCACATGTTGAGAAGAAAGATGGAAAATAACAAAAATCTTGAAGTTGGTCAGACATTTAAGATCACCCAACCTCTGCTGCTATATTATAAGAGAACTGGAATTTGGGAGAACCCCAGATTACACTGTAGGAGAAAGTCCATGAGGGTCTCTGGACCTGTCCTGTAATAAGGACCTTCCTCATGCAAAGCCTTACTTTGCTGTTGCTATTGAAGAACAGGGAAGAACCTGCCAATCATCCTTGACTTTACTGCCTTTGACACATGGATTCAGAAGAAACACCAAATTAGCAATTGCCATGTTATTAGTCATTTATTATTTACAGTTACAGAAGTCAGTTACAAGAAGAGATCTACTTAAACTCAAACTTCAAAACAATTCCTTTAGATGGACCTTTGAAGAAGAATGTGTGGGAGACAAAACTGAGTTTGGGTGCAGGCTCCCTGATAATGTTGTCTTTGGAAATTCTTGCAAGTTCTGCAGCGACACCCAGACCTTGGTAACTGAGCACACAGTGACTTAGGCTTCTGGAGTATTAGCAAGTTGTGCTATTGTCATTGTTACATATCACACACCTTCTTTGATTTCCAGAAACTCTTTAAAAAAAAAAAAAATCACACAGCAATCAGTAGCTGGGTGAGTTGAGTTTTCAGTGGTCATGTTTCAAAACTGTCACCTTACTTCATTGGGTCCTGGTTTCTGAAACTAGAAAGTGAATGGATTAAAGATGATCTACCTTTGCAACCCTCAGTTTCTAGGAACTGAAATAGCTTGTTAATAATGCAAATACAGCTCAGCATAATTACAAAAAAGGATAAAACTTCTATAATGTAAAATCATCTCAGACGTCCCTCAGGAGCAACTGCCGGCTTGTCATTTAATTGCAATGGCACACAGAGCACAGAAATTTCAAAGCAGGATTCTGAAGGGCTGGAGGGCAATGTTGTGCTAATCTGTGCTCCAGGCATTAAAACCCTTTCAGGGATTATTTTAAAGAAATAGGAGATTTAACTAAAATGTGGAAATAAGATTACTTGAAGTGGAAGAGGACTGAAGAAGTGGGGGAAAAAAATACCTTAGGTGGAATTAATTTAACTGTGGGTAAAATCTGTGTGAAGGGATAAGGGAAGATGGAATGGGTGTTATGGCCCATGGGAAAGAATTAATTCTCTTGAAAGGTGAAAGAGTAGGCCAAGTACATTTTAATGAACTCTTTCCAAGAGGAAAGGGGTGAAATATATTTCCAGCAAGTCCATGTATTAAAAATATATTATGGAAAACTACATTTAGGCATAAAAAGCACCATCTTCTATAGGATTAATTTTGAAATATACTTTGGGCAGTCATTACAAATTTAATAGTTAAATTTACTTTTCAATGTTTTAATTTTTATTCTAATAATCTCTAAGAGTCACTGAATTGAAGTTTTAGAAGAAGAAACAAAATTTTGTGAGTGGAGTAATAATTCAGTCATTAGAATGGCCACCCCTGTGACCCAAGAATATAATGATAAAGCTTCATTTGAGGATGTATGGAGACTGCAGTTCTAGACTTGAACTAACCAGAGAATATCTGCTAACATCCAACTTTCTCAACTGAAAGAGTGCATTAGGCCGTCAATATAGACTGCTTCCCAGATGTCAATTAGAACCTTCTCAACAGAACTTGCAAAAGGCAGTATTTCAAACCAAAAGAACCAAAACATTTCCATAAGTTCTAAGACCATGGGCATACTCTACATTCTTCCAGAATTTCCACTGCTTCAGTCTATCAAATAAATGCTGGGTTGCTCTTCAGGTTCACTTCTGGATCATACCTTCAGTGCCTCGACCTGCCCAAGGATGCTGACTCCCATGGGTTATGTCAGCAGGAGCCACCGCTTTCAGACTCTGGTTGGATGTGGCAAAAGGGAGGCTTGGGTAGCAGAGCAGGGGTTAGGATCCCAACCTTGCTGCCTGTGTCCGCTTATCATCAGTGGCTGCCCCAGCTCACATGCCTTTCTTGATAGGGCACTCTCCTTCCAAGTTCTGCTGCTTACAGCCCTCCTACCTTCAAGTCTAGGGGTGGTAACAGTTTCTCTTTTGTCATCAGATCCCAATTTTTTGCACTAAGTGTGGGTTCCCTACCCCATCTCCATAATTATAAATCGCCCCTTTGTAAAAAAAAACAAAAACAAAAACCCTCTGAATGATCCCAGTGGGACAGGACCGCGTTTTCTGCTAGAATCTTGACTGCTTCATTTCATCCAAGATGTGAATAACGTTATTAATCATCTCATAACTTTGTTATGAGGGTTACATAGCCAAGTGCTGGTGGTATAAAACTGTCAATTAATGTGCTGTTTTCTCTAGCGAATAGAGCTTGAGGCAAGACCTAAGTGTGAATGCTTTATTGACGGGAGACCAGTATCAATCAGTAAAAGTAAGGGAAGGAAANATAACGTTATTAATCATCTCATAACTTTGTTATGAGGGTTACATAGCCAAGTGCTGGTGGTATAAAACTGTCAATTAATGTGCTGTTTTCTCTAGAGAATAGAGCTTGAGGCAAGACCTAAGTGTGAATGCTTTATTGACGGGAGACCAGTATCAATCAGTAAAAGTAAGGGAAGGAAACTGGGTCCAGAATGGATGGGAAGATATTAAAAGATGACGCATTACCTCCCTAGTAGTAGTAGTGCTAATGGCTCAGTAATGTCTGACTCTTGGCAACTCCATGGACTGTAGCCCGCTAGGCTCCTCTGTCCATGGAATTTTCCATGGAGTGGGTGGCCACTCTATTCTCCAGGGGATCTTCCCAACCTAGGGAGCTAACCTGGGTCTCCTGCATTACAGGCAGATTCTTTGCCATCTCAGTCACCAGGGAAACCCCATTTTCCCTAGCTATTTCAGAATAAGCTGTGAAGAAGAGAGTCAATTTTTGGCAGGTGACTCCAGGCACAAAAATCTCCTCATAGGCTATATGAAAAAGCTATCCCTTAAACCATCCTACAGAGAGAAGATGGAGAGGAGGCCTTTTCTGAATGCCTCTCATGTTTTCCACTTGGTCCAGTTTGTTCCCCCAAAGCATTAACTCCCCAGGCTTTCAGTTCACATCATTAGCCACACCAGTGGCTGCCTAGGAACCCAGATTTCAGGGTGTGGGTTTCGCCCTTATTTAGAAAGAACAAATAAGGAGTTAGCAGTAGATGTGAGGCAACAGTTGAGGCAGAAAAACTGTTTGTGAGAGGGGAATAAAAATGAGGCACTGAGAATCTGAGAAAGTGTGTAAAATCCACCTGGTTTCTAGATAAAGACATTATAATCGTCATTGCTATCATCATCCATATCTTAGACACTAATCATTGCTTTCCAACTATGCTACAATGTTTAGATATCACAGTCCTTACTCTTGGAGGACCCAGAGAAGCTAGTATATCATAGAATTCCAAGCAAATAATGGCGAAAGGAGAAAAGAGATAAGAGCAAGCATTACCAAGAGGATCTAACCAGGTTTTCTTTTCTGGAAATTTTAAACTAGAATATTGATTTTTGAAAGTGGTGGTGGATACCCAGAAAATTACTGAAGAAACTAACAGTGGCTACTCAAACTCAAAGTCATAGAAATCTAAGACAACAAGCTACATAGCACTTTGAGGAACGGTAGTAAACCTGTTTCTCACTCTAAGTTACAGGGTAGGTATAAGCCACTACTGGGAAAAAGTAGAGAAGGCATATGGATACCTACAGAGCAGGTTCACAGGACAGAAGTAAGTGGAAGCAATTTATCAGCAAGCATCAGAGGCCAGAGGCCACCGACTCAACAGGGAATCAAATGGCTTCAGATATTCTATATCGTCCAACTGTACCTTGCTTCCCATTCCTGGATTTTTTTTTTTTTTTTTTGAAGCCTTCATGATGTCCCAAGTAAGAGTCAAAGATTTTTGAGGTTCTAAGCAACAGATTCTGTTGAAACAAGCTTAAACAAAAACAAAAGTAAAATATTGACACCTAAGTTTGGAATAGCTATGAATGTTAATCATCAGGTTACAGCTAGATCCAGGAATTTAACGATGTTCTTGTGTGTGTGCGCACTCAGTGGTGTCTGACTCTTTGCAACCCCATGGACTTAAGCCTTCATGATGTCCCAAGTAAGAGTCAAAGATTTTTGAGGTTCTAAGCAACAGATTCTGTTGAAACAAGCTTAAACAAAAACAAAAGTAAAATATTGACACCTAAGTTTGGAATAGCTATGAATGTTAATCATCAGGTTACAGCTAGATCCAGGAATTTAACGATGTTCTTGTGTGTGTGCGCACTCAGTGGTGTCTGACTCTTTGCAACCCCATGGACTGTAGCCAATCAGGGTCCTCTGTCCACGGAAATTTCTAGGCAAGAATGCTGGAGTAGGTTGCCATTTCCCTCTCCAAATGATGTCCTTAGTAAATCTAAATAATCTCTTCCGCCTTGGCTCTCTTTATCCCTCATAGACTTCACTTGCCAATTGTTCTGCAGAGTAGCCCCAATGATAATCCTCAACAATCTTCAATAGTCTTTATCTCTAGAGAAAGAACTTTAAATTTCAATGTTGATGTCAGTCTTTCAAAAGGAATTGACTGACTTGTCCTGAATCAATCAAATAGTCCAGAAGGATAGGGTGCTATGGACAGTCTAGCATAACCGCCTGGCACTTTAGTACTTAAAGTGAAGTGATGTGATTGTCAGCTCCAACAGGTAGTGAACAGAAAATCTCTAAATGGGCAAGATTCTCAATGGACCAAGAAGATAAACGCTGTCTACTATATTCCTCTATTTTATTTTGGGGAAATCAGACAATCTCTGACTGTGAGATCCACACCTTCTTCAGTCTCTGACACACTTAATCCTTAAAAACAAACAAAAAAGTAAAACACAAAACATTTCTGAACACTGAGTAGTTGCCACCTTTATTAGATGGACTAATAAACAGGTACAAAATTAAAATACAGTGTAATTAAGTCTGATAGCAATGTGTGTAGAGGATACAGAAAGGTTAGCCAACTAGGTTAGACAGCTAGGTTTTCTCTAATTATCTTCATTAAACTGGCTTTCAGATATGTGCCATAAATGCCAACTTAAGTTATAAGGGTTTCTGGTTTAATGTCATTTTTGAGAAGAATCAAACCTAAAATGGATGATCCTATGAACAGATAACATGATGGACATTAATTACCTGGTAAGACTGAATGTTGACAAGAGACAAGTATTTACAGGAATAGAAAGGAAAGGCAAAGAGTCTGTTATTGGGGATCTTCTAGATTCTTGCTAGTAGGCTGTCTGCTCCTCACACTGGCCCTAATTTCTGTTACCAGAAATCTGTGAACAACCCTAAACACTGGGGATTCCCAGGTGGCTCAGTGGTAAAGAATATGCTTGCCAGTGCAGGAGACCCAAGAGAAACAGGTTCAATCCCTGAGTTTGGAGTAGGAAATGGCAAGCCACTCCAGTATCCTTGCCTGGAAAAGTCCATGGACAGAAGAGTCTGGTGGGTTACTGTCCACAGGGTCACGTAGGGTTGGACACAACAGGGATTGAGTAAACATGAGAGCTCGTGGCTTATGGTTTCTATTAACTTGACTGCAGCCTCTCATGGCAGGAAGTGTTTTAATTGGTTGTGCTATCTCTGGCCCTCTGAATGTTTCTGGAAAAGAGGTAGAAGAATCTCCCTTATTGTCTCAAAGCCTCTTTATTCTCTGAGTAAAGCTTTTGTTTCTTTGGGTCTTCAGCTACCAAATTCAGATTTTCCAATTGATATTTAAATTCTTTTCAAAATTCTGTGACTTATTTTAGAATTTTAACTATCTTATATATTGTAAATGTATACTGAAATTGCTTAATAAGCCTGATGTTGGGAGGCAATGACAAATCTTGTTAAATAGAAGCTAAAAATAATATGGCTAATTTTGTAATCTATGATTTTATTGGCATTTAGCAGGCACATGGTGGACATCCACAAAAGGTAGTTTCCTTTTGTTCTTGAGACTTATTTAACTTGGAATGTGTGTGTGTGTGTATGAATGGGTTTGAGTGTTCATATATTGCAGAAGTTTTATTCTTCTAAAATAACTGTATTTTATTTGTTGGAAAATAAAGTATTTCTGGTATGTTTATTTTTATAATTTTTTGAAGAGAAAAAATGCACAGAAACTTCCATTGTCTGCTAGTATTTTGAAGAATATAACACATGCAAATCTTCCTGCTTATGTATCATGCTATACCTGATGCCGGGAGGGATTGAGGGCAGGAGGAGAAGGGGATGACAGAGGATGAGATGGCTGGATGGCATCACTGACTTGATGGACATGAGTTTGAGTAAACTCCGAGAGTTGGTGATAGACAGAGAGGCCTGGAGTGCTGCGATTCATGGGGTTGCAAAGAGTTGGACACTACTGAGTGACTGAACTAACTGACTGATACCATAATTAATTTAATAACAAGTCCATTTATAATAGGATTGTTTTATATCTTTGCAGCCCAGGGTGAAATTCTATACTAAGATTTAATTTAAGCCAGTGTTTACATTTCATATCCCCAAAACTCTTGAAAGGCCCAGGAGCTATAAATCTCATTTCTCCCTTATCTTCATTTGAAAAATAATGTTTAATTTCTTCTTAGAGTCATCAATGCTATATTGAAATGCCTAAGCATAATAAAGGAAACCATTTGGTAAGAATACAAAAGTTGTCAGATAAATGTCAATTTATGACTCTATAAACATTTGATCTGTCCAGAAAGTGTGTACTGATTGAGTCAGTTTTGACAGATAAAGAGGGCTCACTGAAAATCCTTGCCTGAGAAACATCCTTCATTAATATTTACATTTCTCTTGACAGCAAAGTTGCTGCAAGCAGAGGCTGGGTAAATATAGCCTGCATTTGACAAACATACATAGTCATAGGCCTGCATTTGTCTAAAAATTCAAATATTGGCTAAGAATTCAAATACTTTGGGTTAAAAATATCCACCTGATTGTTTCTGTGGAATTTCTGGATCCAGAACCTGGCTGCACTGATGCAGGAAAAAAAAAAAATCCATAACACTTATTTTGAAGCGTGGGGACAGGGGGTACTTCCAGCCAGTTAATTTGTTATAGAAAAAGAACAAAGGATGCTTTCACTTCACATATCCTCTCCCATTTTTTTTCTCTTCATTTTTTATTCCACTGAAAACAATCACTAAAAATATATCTGGTCAATAGGGGCAGGTAAAATTGGAAGGGTTGCTATAGGAACACACAAAGTGATGCAGAGAGATAATCACTCTCATTTATGCTGTGTTTTCCTGTTGTGTTTTCATTATAGTTAAACTCAACTTCAAAAAGCATTCCTTAAGAAAGATGCTCCTTGAAATGCAGGGGACTCTTTCTAAGAGAATTTTATATACCAACTTTAAAAATAACAAACTCTCACTCGAGTAGAGCTACAAGGAGAAAACTGGCATTGCTTCCATTTACTCCATTATATTTTCAATGCACTTTGACTAAACTCACTTGTGCACAGTGAAAGGCCTGGGAATGCATTTCAAGAGTGAGGAAAGTGTGAGTGAGGAGGACAGTGGCCTGCAGCAGCCAAGAGTCCCTTCTCCCCAACTGCTCTCTCCCACTCTCGTAAGCAGCACCTCTACGCCAGTACTGAGACCCTCTTCATTCCAATCCTGTTGAATCATCCCACTCAGAAATGATGCTCTCTTCAAATCTTGTTTTTTCAAAAGGTGACAGACACAACTGCCTTGTTTCTGACCTCCATTCGATAATTCCAGTATAGTCACTGAAGGCCTTTCAGACAGACATGCCAAAATAACTTCACATTTACCAGACCCATGACTGAAAGGACAGGGTCACAGCCATCACAGTTGCTTGAAAACCTTCTAGAGGGAAAGAGGGGGCTTTCTTTGTGACCCTTATATGTGAGAGAGTGATTAGCTCAGCAAAGCTTACTCCTATCTGTTCATTTTTATATATTCAACTTATAAGCTCAGCTAATTTTTCTTTTTCTTCTCTCACCCAAAAGCAGTGGGTGTATCCCATGAACAGTAGATTCTCAAAATGTGAGTGCAAGAGCGGTTTCTAACCCAGTGATCAAAAAGTCCCAGAGACCAAGACAGCTCAGGAAACAAGATCTTTTACAAAAGCACAGAAATGACATAGCTAGATGCTTAGAGTGTTTTCTTTCCTTCTCCACTAAGTCTGAGGCTTAGGTCAAATGTTCATTCTTTCCTTGATTTTTTTTTTTTTTTGGATGGACTGTTTTTGGTTGACAGGGGAAGAACTGTTGTTAATTTAACAGTCTTAACTGCTCCATCTGAGTTAGTTCAGGAAAGTGGGTTTACCTGTAGCGTTTAGTTGAAGCCTAGGGTCTGAGGAGGAAGGGAGTAAGAAGGAAAGCAAACTCCCAAATGATATAAGTCACAACAAGTTTATTTATTTCTTAATGTAAATTAACTAATGGGAAAAGGATCAGTAATTAATATGTCTTCAAATTACGTTTTTGTTAGAGAACAAGCAAGCACATAATATTCACTTGTGGTAAAAACACTCAAGTTCAGCACTCGTTTATCCTGTCTGTTTAATGGCAATTTAAATGATGTCTTTTTTCTCTTTTTTTGAGAGTCTCTCTCTTATTTTTTTATTGAAGGACAATTGCTTAACAGAATTTTGTTGTTTTCTGTCAAATCTCACATGAATCAGCCTTACATAAGCATGTTTTGGGGATTGGGTAGAAAAGACACATAAAAGTAATTTCTCTCCATGTATTCCTGACCAATCTGCAAAGCACTAAGATCAAGGTGGCACAGTGGTAAAGAATCTGCTTGCCAATGCAGGAGACGTAAGAGATGTGGATTAGATCCCTGGGTAGAGAAGATCTGCTGGAGAAGGAAACAGCAACCCAACTCCAGTCCTCTCACCTGGAAAATCCCAGGGACAGTGGAGCCTGCTGGGCTACAGTCCATGGGGTCACAAAGAGAAGAACGAGACTGAGCGTACAGGCACATAAGACCAAGGTTATGTTTGTCAAATATCCAATTGTTGCTTTACTGAAGCACCTAGTATATATTGCAACATTGCCTCCTTTTGGTAAAACTGCACATAAAGTTCTGGAGTATCTCTTAAAGACTTTTCCAAGAACTGAAGCAAAGCATTTATCAAAAACCTTGGACTTCTAGTGTTTTCCAAAACACAAATATCTAAAGTAGAAACACTTCCCAAAATCCCACCAAAAAATTCAGTATCATAAAGGACAAATAAAATGCATCATTCTAAAAAATATTTCTCATGTTTAGAAGATCCTGTTTTAAGGTGAATAATTTTTTCACTTCAAGTCAGTGACAGGGAGAGTTGGCGGAAGGGATGGATAAGGGAATTTGAGCCTTCAAAGGCAAAGAGGGACCAGTTTATAAATGATACCTTTCATCTCCAGAGCTGTTAGCTGGAGGGCAACACCAAGTGTTTAGTCTCAAAAATGAATTAAAATCACTCTGTAGAATAAAGTTGCAGAGTTAACTAACAGCATTAGATACTGTGCTTTCCAATACAACCTATGTTTTTTGTTTTCGTTTTTGTTGTTGTTTTTAAACTATGCTCAATATGTATAAACACAAAAGAAAAACATCCACATTTTTAACATCTATCACTGCTGTCTACACAAAGCACTAATTTTAGAATTAATGAACTGGCTTGTGTACACATACAATTATTTACTATTTACAATTCCTCGTTGAGAGCACACTGCCCCTTCATCATCTGCAGCATGTTGCAGTNACTAACATGTAAGAAATGAATTGCCAGTCTATGTTCAATGCAGGATGCAGGACGCTTGGGGCTGGTGTATGGGGATGATCTGGAGGGATGATGTGGGGTGGGAGATGGGAGGGGGGTTCATGTTTGGGAGTTCGTGTAAAAAAATAAATAAATACAAAAAAAAAAATAAAACAAAGAAACAAAAGAAATCCCAAAAAGTTAAAAATAAAATAAAATAAAATAAATGGCCAGGTTAATGTAAAGCTAGTTCTGATGGAGTTTATTGTTCAAGTTTAACACTAGTTAACTTTTCTGTGGGTAGCTAATGAGGACATAAAGTTGACAAGGCAATTTCATATGAATTTTAGTCCACAGAAGATTCTATTCTCTTTTTCTCATTATCATAGTATTATAATCTCTTCACATTTTCTAAGTTATCTTATACTGATGACATTATCATAGGAAATAGTTGAATACTTTAGTTAGCTCAACATCAAGGTATAAAAGTTACTACAACTAAAATAACTATTTCATCTTCATGAAATCTGCTCAGCTATCTCTATCCCAATTTTTTGGATCCCACTCTCTTACATTATTCTCATTTTAAAATAAGATATACTGAAAGGGTGAGCATTCAATTTAGATTGTGATTCAGACACCTGCAGTATCAGACTTTGCATTTTGATTTTCTTAAATCTTCAACATACAAACAAAGAAGAAAAAGGCTTTGCCAGGGAATTCATAAAAGATTCTTATACAATTTGTGATGCAAGTTAATCTGGATTTGTCCTTAATAGCATTATACAGTACATATTCTCTTATAACTTGTTTTTTAGCTCAGTATTATACTTTTATGAGTCATTCTTATTGATGCACATAATAATATTTGCAAAATTTTGACTGATACTATTCTATTGTATAGATATCTGATTTATTATACATCTAATTATTAACAATTGAAATTCATTTGCATATACACTGTTTTTTAGTAAAAAAAATTCTATGGTGCAGTTGTTCAAACTGAGATAAGAGAACCATTAATGGAAGATGAAATCAAATTAGTAATATATAACATAAACCATATGAAAAAGTTACATGATAGAACTAAAAATATTAGAACATTAGACACAGTAGGAATAATGATTGTTTTATGACATTTTATCTCCATGTATGCTGTGTGCATGGTTACAATGTAAAGCTCATAAAAAGATGTGAAGAAGTTCTACATCAACTATACAGCTAGGAAGGTAATTGTACATGTTCAGCTTCAGGAAAATTAATGCACTGGTGTATACTTCCTGTATAATAATTTCCATTTCTCCATATGTTCACCAACATCTGGCAATGCAAATTTTGCTATTAAGAGGATGTATACTGCCTTCATAGAATGTATATGCAGCATTCCCTCTGTTTATACTTTTGGGTTGCTATATGATTGAAAAGATTCTATCTTGAGAATATCAATAATTTATCTGTAATATCAGTGGATTCTTCATTTCTTTATGGGAAGTTTTAAACAATGTATCCATTTCATCCAGGTTTCCAAATTTACTGGTAAAAGCATTCATAATTTTCAAATTTTTATAACTCCTGCTTCATCTATATCTGCTTATTTTTCATTCTTACTATTTTTATATATTATACCTCTTTTTCTTTGATTCATCATTCCAGGGCTGTATCTGTATTATGAGCTTTAAAAACAAACAAAAAAAACTTCTGCCATGTTGATTCTATCTCCTGTGTTTCTGATGTCTCTTTCATTAAGCTCTTTTATTTTTATTGTTTGATGATAAAAGTGCTCAATACTCTACTGACATATGACTTGGTGGTTCTGACAACATTCTCCCTATAATGAACAGTCCAGGTCACGTAATAAACTGAAGGCAGATTTAAGGGATATTAGATAGTAAAAACAGTGATTCTAATTAAGAAGCCAGAAATCAGAAAAAATATTAAAAAGAGACCATATGAGAGATACAATATTATGCTTAAAATTTCAAAGGAAACTCAATAACTGGAGACACCATGTTCTTACAAAGCTGAACACTAATAATGATTGAATATGTGAAGAAATGAGGAAATGAAAGTCTTTCAGTCGTGTCCAACTCTTTGTGACCCCAAGGACTATATAGTACATGGAATTCTCCAGGCAGAATACTGGAGTGGGTAGCCTTTCCCTTTTCCAGGGGATCTTCTCAACCCAGGGAACAAACCCAGGCTTTCCGTACTTATGCTCTGTATTTNGATATATATATATATGCTAGCAGGGTTAAAATTTGAGACATCAAAGAAATATAACAAGCTCTCTAATATTTGAAGTTTAAATTTAGAGGTAAATACTATGAAGTAAACAAAAGCATAAATTAGGATCTATCTAGAGTGACAAAAGGACTTAATTATCTCAGTTAGTACGGCTCTGTGCTCTCACTCTGAACCCTACAAAGGGGCATGAGATCAAAAGTCATCAGGATGAGAATTGTCTCATGATAAGCAATTTTGAAAATAAATTTTTTTGGATAAAAAATAAAATCACACTTAATGAGCATTCAATACAGCCCAAAATGTGTAAAAATAGCTCATCTGGAGATATTCTACCTGTTGTAGCAAGGAGGAAAAGTTAAGGAAAGAAAGATTCTGTACAACTGCTAGACTTAAATACCAAAGTTTTTTTGTTTAATTGTATAAATCTGTATAAAACTGATAGTCCACTCAGTGCCTTATTATCATGTAGTAATGGCAAATCCATAGAAAAGAGAAATTAGATAAAGCAGTTATTTCATCTTCTAGAAGTTCTTGTTGTCCAGTGTTGACAATAGGGATTGTACTGTACCAGGCACTGTAATAAATACAAGACAAGAATATGGGGCTTCTACTCTTAGTGAAATTAAAATAGTGTTCAGGGAGACAAGGCAGCCATGAAAATACACACGGAGGATACAAACAAGTTAACATCTGCCTGCCAGGTGAGAGTATCAACTATATTGGCAAAATGGTGACTCATGAAATTTGTCTGGTACAGGGTCTTCAGTTTGGTTGGATGGAGATTATATTACTGTGTTAATGAAGAATGAACTGGGTGATACACTTAATGGGAAAAATGCAGCATGGAGCAAGTCAGAAGACTAAAAAGTAGTGAGATACTTGAAATGCAGAAGTAACCTATCACACTTAAATGAAAGATTAAATAAGATTTTTGTTTTTGCCTCAATGGATGGACTACACATTAGTTTTGGAGGAGCAACATGACAGTATTTCAAAAACAGTTTCCTCCCTACCACTTTCATATCTTGGTACTAATTATAGACTATGCCCTCTAATAATAAACTAATACATATTATCCCACATAAGTATCACATCAATTCTATGAAAGAGAATTTTTTCCTTTTTAGACAGATAAAGGGACTGCATTTTATGAAAATGGCAAATGATGTAGCAACGAGATGGGTTAGAGGTAAAGAGACTTCACCCAAATTTTCCGAAAGCTTTTCTCAAAGTGTCTTTTGAAAAATCATTAAATTCTTAACATCAGACTTCTGCTTTGAAAATTGAAAGCCTTAGGCCTGAGGCCTCAAATCTCTTCCCAGCTCCCTCTTCCCCTTTGCTTCATTTAGACCCCTCTAAAAAAACAGAGTAGAAGAGATAGCAATGGACCAAATCTTTATATGTGTAAGGCAGTCAAGTAAATATCAACCTCAGTGTTTCTGGAGAATGCAACTCAATGAATAAGTTAAAAAGTTACAATAGAATTTGCAAACAGAGATGAGAACAAAACTTGCTGGAAATAAAGAAATAAACAAAATTGCTAACTGAAAAAGAGAAAACAAAAATACAAAATGATTGACAAGACACATCTGGTTTGAATTACAGAAAATTTGCCTTTTATATTTTTAAAGCAGAAAAACGTTAAGAAACTTCAAAAAGATGAAGTGAGAAGAGAGGGAGATGGGTAGTGTCAGGCTGCTGGTGTAATAAACTAGCTCGAACTTGTCCATAGCAGTGGTCTCAACAGTACTCAGAGGGAAAAATACAGTTCTAAACAAAAACTGGTTTACACAGTTAGATAGTCAAATGTAAAGAAAACATTTTAAAAAATGAACAATCTTAGAAATCATGATCCCTGTTTGAAAACAATACAACAACATAATTGATTCAGACAAAGTGTAAATGGAAAAGATGTGGGAAAGTAAAGATTAGAATTCAGTTGAACACAGCAGGGGAAATGTATGTATATGTGTATACACACACACACGTATATCTGAATACAAATTTATATGGAAAATAAAGAGTTTTCAAATGTTCTAAAATTTGATGGAAAAATCACTTAAAAATCTGACAATAAAAAGGCATAAAATATCCTAACCTTATACAAAGACTCACTGGTTCAAAAACATAAAATTCACCTTGTATGTCACACAAAACATGTAATGAAACAAGCTGCTTAAGAAAAGTTAAAAGCAAAAAGATGGGCAGATTTAGAGGAAACAAATGCTACTAGCAAGAAAGTTATAACAATATTACTGATTTCTAAGAAAGTTTAATACAGGACAAAAGGTTTTAAGGCAACAAGGAGAACAAACATGGGACTATAACTTTAATAAATTTTTATACAACAAATAAAGTATCCTAAGTAGTGAAATGTAAAAAAAAAATATGCAAAAAAATCAACAGCAAGAAGATATTAATTCATATCAATAAAACTGAAAAATCTAGTAAACAAAATAAAAAATGTATAGTATTTTTAAAGATATGCATTTATTTATACTTATATATTTTGACATTTGTTACATATCATTGATTATATTTAAATTTACTTTATTTGTATATGTATGTGTTTTAGATCAAATTCTATGCCTTCCAAGTAAAAGATATAAATTCTTTTCTAGTATCCATAAAGCATTTTTACACTGACCATATTTTTGGATATAATAGAAATGTTCGCCTACTTTCCAAAGTATAGGTAGTATACATGCTGTAATTATACTTCATTGTAAAAATTATCTTTAATAATAATAAAAGGTTTAGCAAAAATAATTTGGCAAAATATACTCCAAACATTCCCCAGGTTAAAGAAGAAACCAAATCTAAACTGCAAAATTGCAAATCCATATCACATTATATATGATAAGGGTAATGTTATGCCCCAGAAGTTAATGTGTAACTGAACCAAACAAATTAAAATCAATCAATTAAAGATTTGAATCAAAAAGGTAGCCTTAAAATGACCTATAAAACAAAAATATAGCCTGTAGAAGGAAGCTTATAAAGAAAATATAAAAAATTAATCCCAGGTAATACGAATTCAAGAGATTCGGGAATTCAAATTTGAAAAACACTGCAGGAGATGTTCATATAAGTTTTCCATGAACACCATCAACCCAAGTTTTTAGCCCACATTCATTTCTATTCATGATCAAGAACTACATGTGTCAATAAAAGCTTTAAACAATCATGTTAATATTAACAATTACCTCTCAAGTTAGTACAGTATAAAATAGAGGTCAATAATGCTATACCAGTGTCAAAAATCTATGTTTCCTTTGGAAAAATTTGCCTGAAAAAAAACCCAGGGTTATAATTTATCAAGCAAAGCATTTTAGAAAGAATAGATGTTAAACTAGTACGTCTATAATTTAAGATAAATAAAGGGTATACCTATCTAAAAGAGAGGCTTAATCGCATTCTGAATTTATAAGCAAGTATTATGATAACCCAGCAGAAAGGATCCACAAATTTCAGAGCATTAGGAGAACTTTCAGCTAAATCCAAAGGTCTTACACAGATTTATTGTTCCCAAGACTTTGTTTTGGCTTGCATTTTAATTTAATACTCAAATACTCTCTGAGGTTATCTAATGGTTCTAATGTAAACACTGTTAGGGAAGTAACTGAAATTCCTTTAATTTTAGGTGCCAGATACAAAAATAATGGCAATGCTAGTTATGGGTGGGCACTTATTAGAAGAATATGAATGTCTCTGGAAAAAACTCTAAGGCAATGTGTTTTTCTGTTTAACAATTAAGTGAAATTAAATTCTATGCTTGGTGACATCAAGTAAGTGTTGAGTTTATGTTTTAGTCACTCACTCGTGGCCAATCCTTTTGTGTCCCCATTGACTGTAGCTCACCAGGCTCCTCTGTTCATGAGATTTCCCTGGCAAAAATACTAGAGCAGGTTGCCATTTCTTTCTCCAGGGGACCTTTCTGAACCACGGATCAAACCCACGTCTCCTGTTTGGCAGGAGAATGCTTTACCACTGAGCCACCTGGGAAGCCCATTGAGCTTCTATTAAATATCAAAAACTGGTTGGTGATTCAAACCAAAAAGAGAATCTACTCACTATTATATTTAAAATGATAACCAACAAGGACCTACTGTATAGCACATGGGATTCTGCTCAATGTTAAGTGGGAGCCCAGATGGGACAGGAGTTTGGCAGAGAATGGATGCCTGTATACGTATTGGTGAACCCCTTCACTCTTTATTTGAAACTATCAAAACATCTTTAATTGGCTATGGTTTAGTTGCTAAGTCATGTTCAACTCTTTGGAGCTCCATGGACTGTAGCCTGCCAGGCTCCTCTGTCCAAGGGATTTTTCAGGCAAGAATACTTGAGTGGGTTGTCATTTCCTTCTCCATAAGTGGTATACCCCAATACAAAATAAAAAGGTAATAAATAAATAAATAAAGCTCAACTCCAATTTTTAAAAAATAACCAAAAAAAAAAAAAAAGTTAAGTCAACTCAAGTGTCTACTTTCAAAAGCTCACATTCTATAACTCAGTTATAACTGCAACATAATATAGGCACAGAGTGCCTAAGGCACTGTTCAACTACCTACCCAAGAATGGCACTATCTCAGGCTCAAAGAAAGGAATCTCATAAAATAACCCTAGAAGAGGTGATACTGCAATTAAGTCTTAAAGGGAGAATAGGCGTTAGATAGTTGGGGTTGGGGGAGACAACACAAGGTATTCCAGCCAGGGGCAGATGAACAGAGGAGGGAACAGCATGGAAGATTCATGGACTTACATCGATATTACATTATTGGAGAATTACATAAGAGTAGTCAAGTGGTGAGACACGAGGCTGGAGAGTCATAAACGAACCAGATCATGGTGTATTTTATCCTATATAATAAGGTTTTGAAATGTTAATATCAGGCATTGGAATTCTCAGAACAGGGAATCACTGCAAGGACAATGTATTAGGAACCTATTTCAATTAGGAAAGTACAAACTATCATGGATACTCTTTTCAGTTAGGAATTTTGATTCCCAAGAAAGGAAGATAAATAAGCCAATAGATTTTATTGCTACAATATGCAGTTATATCAGAAAAAAAAAAAAAAACCTGATCCTTAATGGAATAAGACAGAATTATGAAGTGTGATAATCACCCTTGGTTCTCATTTCTAATCTTTCCTCTAGAGACAAATGTATATATCAGGAATAAACTGTCATTGTCCACCTATCTTCCAGGGATTCCCAGATCAAGTGGGAAAAAAAATCAGCAACCAATATTTAAAGTATTATAACTTTTTGGAAAATGATGGGGTCAACTTGGGAAAGAAGAATGATATTTTCATAGTCATTGGGGGAATTTTAGTTCTTTGAAATGTTCTAACAACAGTATTTCAGGATTATTGGCTCTTCTTGACTCTTCCATTCCTGTGTCTCTGTACTACGTATTTTAGCAACATTCTGTATTATTACTCTGCTCACTTCCCACCCTTTTTTCATGAGATGAGCATTCTATTCAAATTAGAACAACTAAAAGCATCTTAAATTGAAGAATATCTTTCGATAGAACCATTCATTTTTAAAGAAAATTAGCTGGGGACAACAAACAATTAGAAAGGCAGTAGATATGCATTAAAGGGTATTTGTCCTCCAGATTTATCTTTCACTCGTGGATGACCCCATAATAAAAGGAAATTAGCATAATTTACATCAATAATTTGTTTCAATGATGTGTGAAGAAAATAATACCTCATGGTAAATTAAAGATGCCTTTACAACTGAATTTTATTAGCTTGTTTACCCTTATTTATATTTAGAGCTATAAAGTCATATTAATAGAGTTGTGAAAATGGCCCATATGAAAATACCCCGATGGTACAAACATACACTTGTATCCCAAATGTACCCCACATGGCCCATAGTAATTGTGAAAATGGCCCACAGGAATGTACAGGATAGTACCGGAATGGTACTATATTAACTAATAGAAAGGCTTTTACTCAATTTGACTTTCCTGATTGCTGAAAAGCTGCTTCTAATGCTCTGGTCTCCAATCTTGAGGTCATCTAAGAGGAGTTGCTTTCTTTTGTGTAAACTGGTCAGTCACTTTGCCAAGCAGATTCATTTGATTTGTCTTTTAAAATGACCCTATGACTTGTAATCAATCACATTCTCTTCATGCTTTATTTCATTTTATTTTGCTGGAGAGCATTTTAGAATTTTTGTCATGAAGAGAGCTACATAAATATTAATGTATTGATGATAGTGTTATGGCTTTTCAAACCTATATTTTATGTCACAGGTTTTAAGAGCTACAGAATTTACTGACTGCACAGAAAATAAAAGTATAAACAGACTTACTGAAATGCCCCAAATGTGATAAAATATATGAATTATTAACCCCCTGAAAGTTAGTGTGATTCTCTTTAAATGCCAAATTTTCTAAACTATTCTTGGATATATATATATATGCTAGCAGGGTTAAAATTTGAGACATCAAAGAAATATAACAAGCTCTCTAATATTTGAAGTTTAAATTTAGAGGTAAATACTATGAAGTAAACAAAAGCATAAATTAGGATCTATCTAGAGTGACAAAAGGACTTAATTATCTCAGTTAGTACGGCTCTGTGCTCTCACTCTGAACCCTACAAAGGGGCATGAGATCAAAAGTCATTAGGATGAGAATTGTCTCATGATAAGCAATTTTGAAAATAAATTTTTTTGGATAAAAAATAAAATCACACTTAATGAGCATTCAATACAGCCCAAAATGTGTAAAAATAGCTCATCTGGAGATATTCTACCTGTTGTAGCAAGGAGGAAAAGTTAAGGAAAGAAAGATTCTGTACAACTGCTAGACTTAAATACCAAAGTTTTTTTGTTTAATTGTATAAATCTGTATAAAACTGATAGTCCACTCAGTGCCTTATTATCATGTAGTAATGGCAAATCCATAGAAAAGAGAAATTAGATAAAGCAGTTATTTCATCTTCTAGAAGTTCTTGTTGTCCAGTGTTGACAATAGGGATTGTACTGTACCAGGCACTGTAATAAATACAAGACAAGAATATGGGGCTTCTACTCTTAGTGAAATTAAAATAGTGTTCAGGGAGACAAGGCAGCCATGAAAATACACACGGAGGATACAAACAAGTTAACATCTGCCTGCCAGGTGAGAGTATCAACTATATTGGCAAAATGGTGACTCATGAAATTTGTCTGGTACAGGGTCTTCAGTTTGGTTGGATGGAGATTATATTAATGTGTTAATGAAGAATGAACTGGGTGATACACTTAATGGGAAAAATGCAGCATGGAGCAAGTCAGAAGACTAAAAAGTAGTGAGATACTTGAAATGCAGAAGTAACCTATCACACTTAAATGAAAGATTAAATAAGATTTTTGTTTTTGCCTCAATGGATGGACTACACATTAGTTTTGGAGGAGCAACATGACAGTATTTCAAAAACAGTTTCCTCCCTACCACTTTCATATCTTGGTACTAATTATAGACTATGCCCTCTAATAATAAACTAATACATATTATCCCACATAAGTATCACATCAATTCTATGAAAGAGAATTTTTTCCTTTTTAGACAGATAAAGGGACTGCATTTTATGAAAATGGCAAATGATGTAGCAACGAGATGGGTTAGAGGTAAAGAGACTTCACCCAAATTTTCCAAAAGCTTTTCTCAAAGTGTCTTTTGAAAAATCATTAAATTCTTAACATCAGACTTCTGCTTTGAAAATTGAAAGCCTTAGGCCTGAGGCCTCAAATCTCTTCCCAGCTCCCTCTTCCCCTTTGCTTCATTTAGACCCCTCTAAAAAAACAGAGTAGAAGAGATAGCAATGGACCAAATCTTTATATGTGTAAGGCAGTCAAGTAAATATCAACCTCAGTGTTTCTGGAGAATGCAACTCAATGAATAAGTTAAAAAGTTACAATAGAATTTGCAAACAGAGATGAGAACAAAACTTGCTGGAAATAAAGAAATAAACAAAATTGCTAACTGAAAAAGAGAAAACAAAAATACAAAATGATTGACAAGACACATCTGGTTTGAATTACAGAAAATTTGCCTTTTATATTTTTAAAGCAGAAAAACGTTAAGAAACTTCAAAAAGATGAAGTGAGAAGAGAGGGAGATGGGTAGTGTCAGGCTGCTGGTGTAATAAACTAGCTCGAACTTGTCCATAGCAGTGGTCTCAACAGTACTCAGAGGGAAAAATACAGTTCTAAACAAAAACTGGTTTACACAGTTAGATAGTCAAATGTAAAGAAAACATTTTAAAAAATGAACAATCTTAGAAATCATGATCCCTGTTTGAAAACAATACAACAACATAATTGATTCAGACAAAGTGTAAATGGAAAAGATGTGGGAAAGTAAAGATTAGAATTCAGTTGAACACAGCAGGGGAAATGTATGTATATGTGTATACACACACACACGTATATCTGAATACAAATTTATATGGAAAATAAAGAGTTTTCAAATGTTCTAAAATTTGATGGAAAAATCACTTAAAAATCTGACAATAAAAAGGCATAAAATATCCTAACCTTATACAAAGACTCACTGGTTCAAAAACATAAAATTCACCTTGTATGTCACACAAAACATGTAATGAAACAAGCTGCTTAAGAAAAGTTAAAAGCAAAAAGATGGGCAGATTTAGAGGAAACAAATGCTACTAGCAAGAAAGTTATAACAATATTACTGATTTCTAAGAAAGTTTAATACAGGACAAAAGGTTTTAAGGCAACAAGGAGAACAAACATGGGACTATAACTTTAATAAATTTTTATACAACAAATAAAGTATCCTAAGTAGTGAAATGTAAAAAAAAAATATGCAAAAAAATCAACAGCAAGAAGATATTAATTCATATCAATAAAACTGAAAAATCTAGTAAACAAAATAAAAAATGTATAGTATTTTTAAAGATATGCATTTATTTATACTTATATATTTTGACATTTGTTACATATCATTGATTATATTTAAATTTACTTTATTTGTATATGTATGTGTTTTAGATCAAATTCTATGCCTTCCAAGTAAAAGATATAAATTCTTTTCTAGTATCCATAAAGCATTTTTACACTGACCATATTTTTGGATATAATAGAAATGTTCGCCTACTTTCCAAAGTATAGGTAGTATACATGCTGTAATTATACTTCATTGTAAAAATTATCTTTAATAATAATAAAAGGTTTAGCAAAAATAATTTGGCAAAATATACTCCAAACATTCCCCAGGTTAAAGAAGAAACCAAATCTAAACTGCAAAATTGCAAATCCATATCACATTATATATGATAAGGGTAATGTTATGCCCCAGAAGTTAATGTGTAACTGAACCAAACAAATTAAAATCAATCAATTAAAGATTTGAATCAAAAAGGTAGCCTTAAAATGACCTATAAAACAAAAATATAGCCTGTAGAAGGAAGCTTATAAAGAAAATATAAAAAATTCTAAGAAATGGGAAAGATAAAATTAATACAGGAATACTTATTTTAAAATAGACATAATGGATCATGGAAAGCACTAAGAAAGAATAAAAGGAAAAACAAAAGCAAAAAAATCAGTACATTTGTGGCAATAAATAGAACACTAATAATAGCTCATGAAGAAATTAAAATAATCATGATGGATCTATTTTAAAATTTTGCATTAAAGATTTTAAGCTGAATTAATAAATTATTTTCTTCGGAAACAACAATGTCACAACTGATCACTGAAGCATGTGAATAAAGCTTCAAAATAAGTAGTTTATCATAAAAATTTGTTAAAGATTTCAATAATAAATAATTCTGACACTGTCATACTACAGAGAAAAAAGTATATCTTTATACTTTGCTACTGAAGCCACATAAACTCTGATCTAATATGTGACAAATACACAATACTGACTAGTCTCAGAAATAAATGTTAGTTTTAAAGGTAACATTTTTAAATATTGGGAAAATGGAAGTCAGTGGCATATGAGAATAACTCAGAATCATGGGAAGTTTCTTACAGAAATACAACAGTGATGAAGTAATGTCTACTAATGTAATATCCAACATTAATATGCCAAATGAAAATGAACACACAATCTTCTCAATAAGTGTCGCTCAGACAGCTGTCAATATGGAGAAGGACATGGCAACCCACTCCAGTGGTCTTGCCTGGAGNTCACCCCCTCCCCAAATAATCAACCTGAGTGTGCAAGAGTGTCTAGAGAATTTACACATATTACAACCTAACCAAAAGTCAATCTCCTTTCTATCATCACCATGAACTAGACATTTGCAATAGTATCAGTGATCATATATTTTACCTGCAAAAATATTTTATTGGTCTAAGGTCTAAGTAACTGCTTAGATTTAAATAATAATTTTAATAATTATTATTTAACTTTTAATAATAATTATTATTTTAATAATTATTATTATGTTTTAATAATAATAATTTAACTTTCAAAGGGGCACATTTTTATTACTTGTGATCTACACAAGAGTCACTTTGGACAATTCCTCTTATGCTGTAAGCTATGACAGATAACAGGTGTGGACTCAGGTACTCACATGCACTGGAGAGAAGGTCTGTGATGACTCAAAATTGTTCAACCCTAAGTTGACCATAGTTCACATCTCCACCTCTGTGATACTAAGTATTCCTGAGCTCACTTGGTTTGCAATAAATATTGATAGAAACAAAATCTGAATACGTCAATTCTTTCTTTGAAACCATTTAGAGTTTTTAGTTGCCTTTTAAATGTAGAGTGGACTTTTGGACTCTGAGGGAGAGGGAGAGGGAGAGGGTGGGATGATTTGGGAGAATAGCATTGAAATATGTATACTATCATGTAAGAAAAAAAATAATAAAATAAAATAAAAATAAATAAAATAGTGAAATAAAATATGGAATGTGACATGTAAGACTTTCTTTGAGATGGATACATTTTAGTTAATTTTACTTAACTTGAATATTACCTGTAATGCTGATGTTGATTATTCTTATATAATTTTTAATTGCAAAACTGTAAGTGAATCCAGAAAAATTATAAATAATATTGGTATAATTATTGTTTAAAATATCATTTTCATACAAAAGAAGGAAATGTTGGCATATATATTAACTATGACACTGGTTGTAAATTTAATCTCATGTTAATTATAAAATAAACTACTTTGTGACTCTGATAAATCAAATAATATATTACTAAAAGTATTAAAGAAGCTACATTATGTAAAATAGTTTGCACAGCCAAAATCCTCTGTCTCCCAGAATCTGTGTTCTAGGCTTTTTTTGAGACACACGGCTCTTTCAGGCTTGCTGAATTCAGAGATAGCAACTTAATGGGAAATTACACTTAGTGAGAAAAATGAGACTCCTACTCCCCCTAGGCCATATGCACACACAGGCACACACATACACGCATACATGCACATTTACAATAACACAAGCTTCCCAGACTCCTGTCTTGGGGCTGACACCCTTGTTGCCCTTTAACACATTCGATAACAGGATTCCATTTTATAACTCTCCTTCAACTTCCTTTAATCTGGACTATTGCCTCATAACTCTGAATTATCTCTGTTTTTCTCCTATCCATCATATATACCCTTAAAAGAATCCTGGTAGTAATTAACACTAATTTGAAGCTGAACGCAGCTCAAGTATTGATTGCGTATATATTCAGTTCCTATAGATTACCCAAAGAAATTATTTCTGAAATAAACGGTTTGTTTTGAAGAAAAAGCTTTAGCAATCTTTCTCTACTACAAGTGACACAAAGGTCATTTTGCCTTTATAAACTATATAATTAAAGATTGCATGTTCTTGTGCAGTTCCATCTTCACGCTACAAGTGACCAAATTTCTAGTCTACTTACAACAACTTGGGAAATAAGAAAAACAAAACATGTCCTGATTATGACATGTCAGAAGGTTAGAGCCTTTCTACTGTGATAAGTCCAACACCCCAGAGCACCCCCATGCTGCCATCTCAGTTATGTCTTATATTATGTACAATCTGTTCTTAGTAATGAGATACAGAACAAGAAGATACACTTTCTTTGTTGGCATAGCTTATCACTTCCAAACGGGTCATCTACAGTTCTTTCCCAAAGCATGCAGATATTTTGCTAAAATGTGGACTATTTGGCCAAGGCCATTTTAAAACTGGGCATGTTAATGCCCCATAAAAACCTTAGAAGAGAATGTGTGGCCTTCAAAACCTGTTAAAATGTCATTACTGCCAAGAATGTGATATATGGGGTAATTAGTGACTGTATTCACCATGGATGCTATAAGCCTGTATTCTGGAATGTTATGGAGCAAGTCTTTTCAGCATAGTTGAAATAATTTGGCAACCTTCTTTATGACCAACTCTAAAATGAGTAGGCCACAAACAAACACAATGAAAATTAAATTAAAATAACTTCTTGTTCTTTCTTTGTTCACTTAGTTCATTCTCTGTCAGTTTTAGAGGAGGATTTTTTCTTTTTTTCCCAATCTTGAAGAGAATATAGTTGCTCTATTCTCAAGAAATAGATTAGTGTTCACTCTCAATGGCTGTCAATCTGCTCAGTTTCCAGTTATAATTGATCTAGGCAAACTGTTTCTGAGTAAGAAATACATCTCAATGAATTTTGAGGTAATCACTCCAGAAAACTAACATTTTCCTTAACTAAACCTCAAATGATCCTTTTAATGCCATTAGTATGATCTCCTGTTCTTTGTCAAAGTAAAGGAGTTGATTTTTGATTACTAAGAATTTATTAATTCAGACATGTATTGGTTTAGCCAAAACATTCATTCGATTTTTTTCCCATACCATCTTGAAGAAAAACCAAATGAGTTTCTTGGCCAACCCAGGATTAGACTAGCAGCTGGTAAACTAGAGCTCATGGGCCAATCCAGCCCACCTCCTGTATCTACAAATGAATTTTTACCAGGACATATTCACTCCCACTCATTTATGTATTTTCTTTAGCTGCTTTCTCACTACAGAGTTGAGTGGTTGTGACAGAGGTCACACAAAGCCTAAAACATCCACAAGATAGCCTTTAAAAATTAGTTTCCCAACCTGATATTAAATATTTACTGAACACCTATTTTATACTAAACACAGTGCTGGACACTGAAAATATAGCTGTAATAAAAGTTCACAATTAGAGTCTGGTATATTTGGTAGCAGAAAATATGAGTAGGAAGACTAAGGACAGTATAAAGTACTCAGAGTAACAGTGTAAGGTCAGGAAAGGAAGGCATTCTCCATAACAAAAATATTAAGCGGACCGATTACATATCCCTGAGCAGAAGAAAGGCTCAAAGCTTTAACTACTCTCTTAGTTCTGATGACTCCTGCTCTTATTGTCTTTAAGGACCACATGATTGGAGAAACTCTCTATCGGTATTCCACCAGGGATTATATTTCAAAGTGATATCTGACCAAGGAGAGAAAAAAAAAATCAATTTTTAATGCGATTCTCTAAGGCTTTTGTTATACCTGAAAATTATTTTATATATTTCTTTTACAGTGGTGAATCAGAATACCCAATTTTTCTTTGCACAGTGAAGGTTAAGCACAGAGATGTGGATGACATTGTCAACATTTATGTACAATTTATTTGTATTTTGTTTCTTTGAAACAATGATTATGTGGTTATTTCCAGTTAACTGCTCTCTAGGACAGTAAGCCAGCCTTCTTGTAGCTGGCTTGACCTAGCGCACTTTGAACCTAGACTTTGATGTTCACAGAGGGAGAGGATGGGATGATTTGGGAGAATAGCATTGAAATTTGTATACTAACATGTAAGAAATGAATTGCCAGTCTATGTTCAATGCAGGATGCAGGACGCTTGGGGCTGGTGTATGGGGATGATCTGGAGGGATGATGTGGGGTGGGAGATGGGAGGGGGGTTCATGTTTGGGAGTTCGTGTAAAAAAATAAATAAATACAAAAAAAAAAATAAAACAAGATGTGTATAAGAGACAGCCCTTAAGCTTTGGCATCAGTAACTAATCATTCTCTGGTGGGTCTTTCCACATCATCACTCACTGACATGAGAAGAGTTAAGTGAAAAAAGAGAACTTCATGAAATTCTGGTATAAGTCACTTTATAAATCCAAGAACAAGAACTCCACATGATATCAAAAATAACAGTCACCAGTCCTTACACCGATCTTAGAATTTGAATGGATTCCTTTTGTAATGTCGCAGTTGCTGGTCTGTGACAGTAAACAACCATGGAGAATTTGGATTCTTCTTCTTTCAAACAGAAGTCGCCTTTGTTATCATTCACTCCAACACCTCCACAAAGCAAGGTGGGAAAATACGTGGGCAAGGAAGGATGTTTAGAAAATGCAAAACAAGTAATTTTTGCCATATCACACACGACAGATGACAGCTAAGAGCTCACATGGTGGGTCAGGGGGCTCTGGCCTTTCCTCCCAGCTCCACTGTGACTCAGTGTATTGCCTGCAGCATCCCAGCACCCCTGTGTGTCTTTCCCCATCTAAATCAGGGACAATACAAGTCTCTTCATAGATTTGTTCTGAGTATTAAGTGAACTGCTGCAGGTGCTCAGCACAGGATCTGGGAGATAGCCAGCATCTGTTAAATGCTGGTCATAAAAAATTATATTAGAAATATACATAGGATCCAGCTTTTTACTCTATCAGCTATAATCTTTCAAACAGAAGTCGCCTTTGTTATCATTCACTCCAACACCTCCACAAAGCAAGGTGGGAAAATACGTGGGCAAGGAAGGATGTTTAGAAAATGCAAAACAAGAAATTTTTGCCATATCACACACGACAGATGACAGCTAAGAGCTCACATGGTGGGTCAGGGGGCTCTGGCCTTTCCTTCCAGCTCCACTGTGACTCAGTGTATTGCCTGCAGCATCCCAGCACCCCTGTGTGTCTTTCCCCATCTAAATCAGGGACAATACAAGTCTCTTCATAGATTTGTTCTGAGTATTAAGTGAACTGCTGCAGGTGCTCAGCACAGGATCTGGGAGATAGCCAGCATCTGTTAAATGCTGGTCATAAAAAATTATATTAGAAATATACATAGGATCCAGCTTTTTACTCTATCAGCTATATAATAAATGAAACAGATACCATGAATAAGTCCAAGGGATCATGCATAAAAATTTCATTGTAGTTGGCTGCAGGTTTGGGATAAAAATGATTATTTTAAAAGGAACAGACATGCACATTTAAATGATGTTAGAAATAAATTGTGTTGTGTTTTCTACATAACGGTTCCACTTCCACTACATAAAGCACATTTTAACTTCTGATTCAGAGTACATGAGGCCCAAATCAATAATAGAAAAACTAAAAAAATAAAATAAACATTATCCCATATTTCAACTCGAGGTTGTTCTTTTCACATAACTAATTCATGACTACATATTAGGCACTCTAGGAATGACCTGGATTTCAGCGACAAGATAAGGGCTGTTTGGCTTTCACAGTGCTGGTTCCCTTGCTTGTTTGCGTGTTTGCTTCGTGACCCCTGGTGATACTGCACTCCTGAGGGAGGTGATGTCCTGATAATCCACTGAGTTTATAAAAGTCATCTTATTTTTGCAGAACTAGCAGCTTGCAAGACCAAAAAAAAAAAAAAGGCCTCCTTTAACTTTTTTATACTGATCTTTAAAATCAAAATGATACTTACTTAACCTCTTCCTTGTATACATTCTTTTTGCATTTTAAAAGGACACCGTAAGCTGCCTGCATGAAACGGGGCTGTCACCATATCTGAGTAGAATTGCAATGAGATGCTGGGTGCCTGTGAAGAGTGACCAGGCACTTACAATATATTCTCTAGAGTAGAGACTTTTAAGGGTTGACAGACACCTCCACCCCCAAATTGGTATGTAACACTTTATGTGTATGTGCATCAATTTCATCAGATATTCAGGGGGGCTTGTTTATCTAAAAATGATTCAAAATTGCAGTTCTACAGAATATGCACACCGCAAAGTATTTTAGAGTGTTCAACCAAATGAAGCCCGGCAATGCTTACCTCTGAGGTACAAAACAGATCGAGAGATCAGTAACAGATAAAGTGAGCCATGAAACGATTTGCGTTTGGAATGAACCGTTTGATAATTCACTTGCGACGGGTAATGAAACCTCCATTCTAAATCTAGCATGGGGCTATTCACTGAAGGAAGAGGTCTTGGTTTTGCCCAGCTCACAGAGTATGGCAAATTGGTCACTAAGTAAGCTTAATCATGGTTGAAGGTTAACTTACTGTTTGTTTTTAATTCTGTTTGACTTCTTAGATTTAAGTTTAACAGACCAAGAACCATTTTGCAAACCTCAACTTCTACTTAGTCTTTCTTCTTTCTTACTTCTCCTTAGGAGAATTTAAAATGAATTTTCAGTAAGGGCAGGGAAATTGAAGTATAAATATCTGTATGTTTCTAACACCTTTGCCCCTGTAGCTGGATTTATGTGATTTCACACACTGGGAGAACTAGGTGCAAAATGTTCAAAAATGTTTAAAGAAAAACAAATATTAAATCATAAAGAGGCATGAGATATACAAATTTAATTTGTATCTGTATTTTTTGAATTAAATTATAGTTTGATATAATTAGAAAAGGCAAAGAAAAATAAAAACTTTTATCCTTTCATTTCAACAGTATATCATGGGGAAAAAAATTTGTAGGTTAGCTTTTAAATATTTTTTAGGGTTATGATGAATTTTTATTCTCTAGTATACAGACTTGGAATCCTCATTTAAGCTGTTATGGAATCTGATAGTAGTATATTCAAAACTTCTCTCTGAGGGTCTTTTAGGGAAAAGAGTTGGAGAACTCCATCTATTCAGGTTCAAATTATGAATGTTTTGACTCTATTTGAGGCATGTGAGACAAATTATGTATCCTGGTCAGCACACTCCTTTTGGGACGGGGCTGCCTATTTCTATGATTGTCAATGCACTCATAAACAAAAGAAGACATCTCTTCCAATAAAAGATTTTCAGTACACAATTTACAGTCCTGAGTGTAAAATGTACCAAAATAATGTGGATAGACAAAGCAACTTAAATTCCCTTCTGATTAGAGGTCATAAAATATGAACATGCTGTTAAATAGAAAAATGGGAAACAGACTAGATTTTCTTATGGTACAATGCTCAGCTTTACATACATTTGTGGAGAAAAAATTAAAAGCATGTAAGCCAAATGCATGCTAGGAACAGATGCCTATGAACTGAACCCATTCTTTGAAAAACATGCATAATCTTCCATTTCTCAGCTCTATGTGGATTAGAAACATTGCACATCTGATATGTCTTCCAAAGCTAGCTTCTTCTTGACTTTATCTTACCTCTTGGTGTTCACTGGACAAATTGTTTTTTTGTTCTCAGCCAATCGTCACTCATATGTATATGCACATTCTCACCACTTAAGAAAGCTTAGAAATGGTTTAAAATAATCGTCAGTGTATTGATCACCTAGCTGGTAAAGTATGAGATAAGATTCTAGTTCACTGGTAACAAAGACATCAAATCTGGCAGTTTTCTGTGAACAGCTAATAAATTCCGGTTCAATAGACACCTCCGCAGAATATAAGATTTTTATAATCACCCCCTCCCCAAATAATCAACCTGAGTGTGCAAGAGTGTCTAGAGAATTTACACATATTACAACCTAACCAAAAGTCAATCTCCTTTCTATCATCACCATGAACTAGACATTTGCAATAGTATCAGTGATCATATATTTTACCTGCAAAAATATTTTATTGGTCTAAGGTCTAAGTAACTGCTTAGATTTAAATAATAATTTTAATAATTATTATTTAACTTTTAATAATAATTATTATTTTTAATAATTATTATTAAATTTTAATAATAATAATTTAACTTTCAAAGGGGCACATTTTTATTACTAACTTCAATAAGAAATAGAAGAACAAGAATCAAGCCTGCTATATTTAAAGTTGAGTGTTTTCATTTTTTTCCCCTAAAGTGACAACCTAGGTCATGATCTACTTCATGAGGACTTGTGTATGTAGATCAATAAATGGTCAATTCTGTTTTTCATATCACTGTGAATGTGACATCATATTATTATCTGATTTTTTTTACATATGGAAAATCGTAGCCAATGATTGATTTGAGGTACCACTGAGAGTAAATTGCAGAAACATGATCTGAATCTCTGTCTGTATGTTCTTATAGACTAACATCATAGCCACTACACTGTAAAATCACTTCCCTCCTAAAATGTTCCCTTTGACATCCAGTTTATTGTGGTAATCTTGATTGAAAAGTTGGAGGTTCATAAGACAGCAATGTTTTAGTTAGGTAACGACAAAATGCGAGTGATGGCAAAATATATGGACACTCAAAGGAACAAAAATAGCCAAGACTTTCTTGAAGAAGAATAAGGGGATTAAGGACATCTATCAGTTATCAAAACTTATATCACTGTGATAGTTTTGGCTCAAAGAGAAACAGAAGAGTGGGACAAATTAAAGAGATGTCTAATCTTGATGGCAAAGACTAAATGATATGATATATGCAAGTTTTGCACAATGTCTGGTTCATAGGAAGTTTTGAAGTAAGTTTTCTACATTGACAGAAAATTAAAACAGAATTAATTTTCTTTTATAACTAATGAAGTTGGTTTTTTTAATAACAGGATAATATAATAAAAGGGACTCCTCATTTAACAAGCAGGTCAGGAGTTTGATTTCTTCTCTTCTCTGTGCTTCTAAGTAGAGAAGGCAAAAAGAAGGTCAGAACACCATAGACCAGGACAAGCTTATTGGGAATCTAATGGGCAAATCTCAGGGATCTCAGCATCATCAGAGCTGGTCCCGACAGGATGCCCAGAATGCTTTTCTCCTATATGATCTTTGTTTGCTCCCACAAATGTCCTGACCTCTACACAAATGTCACTTGATCAGAATGCTTTCCATATCTAAAACAGAATGCTTTCCATATCTAAAATAATGCACACCCATTATGTTTAATAGCTCTTTCCTAATATTAGAATGAAAAGAAAATTCCATTCCTCTATTAGTTCACTCTCATATCCCAATCATCTAGGAAAGTATCTAGAAACTATTCAGTGCCTACAATGTTTGTTAAAGAAGTGGCCTTTGCTACACAATACTGACCAGATTGCAAAGGAAAGGGCAGAAATCCAAGTTTTACTCTCTTTTTAAATCATTAGCTGTACTTTTTCACTTCATGTATTTTCAACTTTTTATTTTCTCTCACCCATTGTTCATTTTCTTCTCCTTTCTTCCCCTTTTCCTATCTATTATATTTTGACTCTGTTTGTGATGCTGTGTCTCTCCCTCCCTTTTTATGTTTCTCTCTCCTCTCTTGTTTCCTTCCTTTGGGTAAGTTTTTTAAAAGTTGTGAATTTCATAAATGTTTTAATACATGGACATTTGTAGGTAAACTTGCCTTTGGAGGGTCAGTTCATGACATATAAATAGGATCAGTTTAACCCAACAAAAGGCAGAGAACATAGCAGTTAAGGGCAGAATACCTGACTTCATATTCTGGCCTCCAGAAGTGGTTTAGCCTTTAAACAATGACTTTACTACACTGAGCATCAATTTCCTCAAATGTAGAGCAAAGATCATGCTATGATCTTATAGAATTATCTCGAAGACTGTGAGCTAATGAATTCAAGCTAATTTGCATGTCACTTTCTGGTACAATAGCAAGCTTTCATATGATGTTAGCTATTATTTTATTAAGCTCTATTGAGTAGGCTCTGGGAGTTGGTGATGGACAGGGAAGCCTGGTGGGCTGCAGTCCATGGGGTCACAAAGAGTCGGACATGACTGAGTGACTGAACTGAACTGAATAGAGAAAACAGCAAGGAATTAACCAAATTCGTAGTGTTCGTTGCTCAGTCATGTATGATTCTTTGCCACCTTATGGACTGTGGCCCACCAGGCTCCTCTGTCCATGAAATTCTCCAGGCAAGAATACTGGCATGGGCTGCCATTTCCTTCTCCAAACCAAATTCATAGCCCCTAATTAACTTGATGATTGAAGGACCATCCTTTCAACAAACACTGTAAAGAATTATTGTTCTTACTAGTTTAGCTTAACTGATATAAATCATTGAAATTGTAACCTTTGCTAAAATAATACTCTTCTACAAAGTAAACATCATTTTTAATTCAGGATATTTTGATCCAGTGTTATTATAATTCACTTTAATAACCAGCCACATGGTCATCCACAAAATATAGTTCATATTTGTGTTTTAGTTTTTAGTATAGAGGATATAGAACTTGGTAAGCAAATTTTGAGGTGTGGGGACCATCTATCATATTATTCTATAGTCTCAAAATCCTTGCAAACATATTTATACATTTTGAAATTTCCTTTTTTGTTTACCCATAGTAACATAAAGAGTGTCTGTTGTACACTATCTCTGTAGACAATGATGTAACTTATAATTAGTAGTTAAAGAATTCACTTTATATCCACATTGAAAATTTAAACAGCAAATGTAAGTCTTACAAATTGTAAGGCTTATGTATTTGGTAGGAAGCCACAGATAATATGAATAAGTTATACATAACTCACACTGATGATAGAATTCATTTACTCAATAAACACTTTTTCAGTCTTACTGGGCCAACATGCAAATTGCAGGATACAACTCTAAACAAGGAAAGGCACCAAAAGTTTAACCTACTAGTATAGAAGCCACAAAATTAAATAGCTCCAGAAGAAATGCAGGGTTTCTTAAAATTTTAGAGCAGAAATAAAAGAAAGGGAGAAGTGAAGACTGGAAAATGAGTGATTATATGCCCCACTTATGACATTGAAATGCAGAGTATTTAGTATGAGTTAGGGACCGTGCAGGGGGCTTCCCTGGTAGCTCAGTTGGTAAAGAATCCGCCTGCGAACCAGGAGACCTGGGTTCAATACCTTGGTCAGGAAGTTCCCCTAGAGGTGGAAATGACAACACACTTCAGTATTCATGCCTGGAAAATCCCATGGACAGAGGAGCCTGGTGGGCTACTGCCTATGGGGTCACAAAGAGTTGGACATGACTGAAGTGAACAAACGCACACAGAAGCAGAGGAATGAAAAGACTTACACTGTAAGACTTTCCACTGCTTTCTATATGAGACACCAGAGTGCTTACAAAAAAACATATGCAAACAAAAGCGGTAATCTCAATATGGGATGATAAATGCTCTATTAAGAATACATATTGGGACAAATTCCAGAGAGTTAGAGAAGACTTTTCTGAAACAATGACATCCAAGTTGAAAGTTAAAAGGAGCAGTGGGGACTTGATAGAGAGACAAGGCAGAAGAACATGCCCTTCAGAGAGAACGACAGGGTGTGAGATTACTTGGAGACAAGTTCAGTTTGCTGTATTGGATTTGGGAGGAACAGCTCTAAGAGTTGAAGCTGGGAAGGTAAATAGGACTCTGCTCATACCATGAAAAGCCTAGTAAGCCGTGTAGAGTTTGATTCTGGGAACATTGGGGAGCCAATAATATAGTTTATCAGAGATGTGACATGACCAGATTTGTACTTTAAAAGGAACATTTTGGCTACAGTGTGGAAAATGGATTTGATTTGCAAACACGACTGGAGGCAGAGACACTACTTGGAGGCTATTAGAACAATTCGAGCCAGAGATGCTGGTGGCATGGACCAAAGTGTTTCAGTGGAAACAGAAAAGAGATGGACCAAAGTGAATCATATTTAGGAGACAGACCTGACACAATTCGGTGATGGATTAGATGTGGGGGATAAGAAAAACGCAAAAGCAGAGGAAGTCTGATGATATATCGTTTCCTGGCTTGAGGAGATGGGTAGAGAGCAGTGCCACTTTCCCTGAAGGAGTGAGAAGAATCGAACATGCTAATCAAGGTTACAATTTGGCTCTTAGTTTTCCCCATTCAATTTCTTCCATGGCATAGTTCCACCACTCTAAATTCAGCTTGAGGATATAATATGAAAGTTGTGACTCCACATAATATGTTGCCAAAGTCTAAGTAGCACTTTTCTCACATTTTACTTCTCTGAAACCAGGATACCTTGTGATTGGTGCAGAATAAATTTGCCAGGCAGCTGGCAGAGGAGCCCCGTGAGGAATCTACCAGAGGGGCTATTCTGGCAGAGTCACGCCTGTGTGTATATTGCACTTCCTTTCGCTTATTGAGAGTAGTTAATAAGGATGCGTGCATAAACAGAAAATCATCTTAGAGTTGCTACTGAAAGTGGAGGCCCAGCTGCTTGCCATGCTGAAGCCAATAAGGAGGCAACGCTGGTGGAAAGGAAAGTTTGCTTTCTTTTGGAGGCTGGCAATCTGGGGGGCTTCCCAGGTGGTGCTGTTGTTAAAGAACCTGCTTGAGAATGCAGGAGACATAAGATGCAGGTTCGATCCCTGGGTCGGGAAGATTCCCTGAGAAGGGAATGGCAACCCACCCCAGTGTTCTTGACTGGAGAATCCCGTGGACATAGGAGTCTGGTGGGCTACAGTCCACTAAGTCACAAGGAGTGGGACAGGACTGAAGCGACTTAACACATAGCACAACCTGGGGGGAGGGTGGACTCCTTTCTAAAGGCAAGCTCCCCCCAACTAATAATCAGTGGGCAAGAGCTTTTATAGGTGAAAGGAGGGGGCTGCATGTAGAAAGAACACAGTCAGTTCTGATAGTCATCTTGAAATCAGTCATCTGTAGTCTGACAAGCATCATCTTGATTAAGTACAGAAAATCTTCAGCTCCAGCATCAGTTTGTTTCCATTTCTTGAGGCCAGTTCTCAGAATTGTGACAGCTTATGTGGTGGCTACGATCTGGCCATCATGCAGTTAACTTCTTTGACGTGGTGGGGGTTTCAATCTGTAAGACAGCTCAAAGGAAATGGCTTAGAATATGGTCTATGGCCCTTGAAGAGGAACTGAAGGTCCTCGATTATGCTTAATAGCTCAACTATTGTTATTTAGTCTTGCTTGATGGCTTTCCTTTGTATCTGCATTTTCACAATTCTCTGATTAAAATTATTCTTTGGCTATAGTTTTTCCACAGACAAAAGGCAGGCTGAGGACATAAGAGGCAGGATGATAGTGTTCTGCTCCATTTCAGAATCGCTCAGAATAGTCTCCACTGGAGGAAGAAATGGCAGGAACTCCTGAATAAAGGCTACCACAGGAGGACCTGTTCAGCCCATGGAAACCACTGAATGTTTCCTTCTGCAAATGATGTTCTGAGGAGAAAGGGAGTAAATTATAGATTTCTTTTTTTTTTAATTATTGAAGTATAGTTGATAAACAATGTTGTGTTAGTTTCTGGTTTATAATAAAATGATTCAGATATATAT
>SJYX01002907.1:179859-205309 GCA_006410675.1 Oreotragus oreotragus | reverse complement strand
GACAATGTTGTGTTAGTTTCTGGTTTATAATAAAATGATTCAGATATATATTATATATATATATATATATACACAAAGATATTTATTAGAA
Organism: Oreotragus oreotragus; assembly: GCA_006410675.1. Taxonomy (NCBI): domain Eukaryota; kingdom Metazoa; phylum Chordata; class Mammalia; order Artiodactyla; family Bovidae; genus Oreotragus; species Oreotragus oreotragus. Next base: position 205,218 of record SJYX01002907.1, on the reverse strand, counting down.
CATATTGAATATAGTTCAGTACAGTCCCTGTGCTATAGAGTAGGGTCCTGGTCTTTATCTATTTTAAATATAGTCATTTCTATGAAATTATAGACCTTGTAATCTGAGATTTAAAATGGACATCTTATATACAAAATAGAAATAGACCCACAGACATTGAAAATAAACTTGTGGTTACCAGAGGGGAAAGTGGGTAATAAATTAGGAGTTTGGGATTAGCATATACACACTGAAGTGAAGTGAAGTGAAGTCGCTCAGTCGTGTCCGACTCTTTGCGACCCCGTGGACTGTAGCCCATCAGGCTCCTCCGTCCGTGGGATTCTCCAGGCAAGAGTACTGGAGTGGGTTGCCATTTCCTTCTCCAGGAGATCTTCCCAACTCAGGGACTGAATCCAGGTCTCCTGCATTGCGGGCAGCTGCTTTACCATCTGAGGCAAATAGATAAACAACAAGGACCTACTGTATAGCANGTGGGATTCTCCAGGCAAGAGTACTGGAGTGGGTTGCCATTTCCTTCTCCAGGAGATCTTCCCAACTCAGGGACTGAATCCAGGTCTCCTGCATTGCGGGCAGCTGCTTTACCATCTGAGGCAAATAGATAAACAACAAGGACCTACTGTATAGCACGGATAACTGTACACAATAGTTTTAATCACCTATAAGTGAAAAGAATCTGAAAGAGTATATATATGTGTATGTGCATACATATATTATATATGCAATATATAATTTGTATATATATATAAACAACTGAATCACTTTGCTGTACACCTGAAATTAATACAACATTGTAAATCAACTATACTCCAATATAAAAATTAAGAAAATAAAATGGACAAACAGTTTGACTCCTTATGGAGAATGTTGTGGGTAAGTGTTTATAGCTTTCTCAGGTGGAAGTTGCTGGAACTAATCTTAATTGTGACCAGCCAGAAATGATAAACATATGAGAGTCCAAAGGCAAAACAGAATGACTGTTTCATTAAAGACCTAGCAAGGAGGAAATGGCTGTATTCATCCTTAAAGAACAATGAGGTCTGATTAGGATCGAATCAGCAAGAAATCTTTAAATCAGAGGAACTAGATTACCAATGTTTGACTACTTTTCAGTAGAACCAGTAGAACATAATGTGGCATTAAGGGAGAAGGAGAGGGAGAGGGTGGGATGATTTGGGAGAATAGCATTGAAATATGTATACTATCAATATACACAATGGAGTATTACTCAGCCATTAAAAAGAATACATTTGAATCAGTTCTAATAAGATGGATGAAACTGGAACCAATTATACAGAGTGAAGTAAGCCAGAAAGAAAAACACCAATACAGTATACTAACACATATATATGGAATTTAGAAAGATGGTAATGAGGACCCTGTATGCAAGACAGCAAAAGAGATACAGATGTGTAGAGCGGACTTATGGACTCTGAGGGAGAAGGAGAGGGAGAGGGAGAGGGTGGGATGATTTGGGAGAATAGCATTGAAATTTGTATACTATCATGTAAGAAATGAATTGCCAGTCTATGTTCAATGCAGGATGCAGGACGCTTGGGGCTGGTGTATGGGGATGATCTGGAGGGATGATGTGGGGTGGGAGATGGGAGGGGGGTTCATGTTTGGGAGTTCGTGTAAAAAAATAAATAAATACAAAAAAAAAAATAAAACAAAGAAACAAAAGAAATCCCAAAAAGTTAAAAATAAAATAAAATAAAATAAATGGCCAGGTTAATGTAAAGCTAGTTCTGATGGAGTTTATTGTTCAAGTTTAACACTAGTTAACTTTTCTGTGGGTAGCTAATGAGGACATAAAGTTGACAAGGCAATTTCATATGAATTTTAGTCCACAGAAGATTCTATTCTCTTTTTCTCATTATCATAGTATTATAATCTCTTCACATTTTCTAAGTTATCTTATACTGATGACATTATCATAGGAAATAGTTGAATACTTTAGTTAGCTCAACATCAAGGTATAAAAGTTACTACAACTAAAATAACTATTTCATCTTCATGAAATCTGCTCAGCTATCTCTATCCCAATTTTTTGGATCCCACTCTCTTACATTATTCTCATTTTAAAATAAGATATACTGAAAGGGTGAGCATTCAATTTAGATTGTGATTCAGACACCTGCAGTATCAGACTTTGCATTTTGATTTTCTTAAATCTTCAACATACAAACAAAGAAGAAAAAGGCTTTGCCAGGGAATTCATAAAAGATTCTTATACAATTTGTGATGCAAGTTAATCTGGATTTGTCCTTAATAGCATTATACAGTACATATTCTCTTATAACTTGTTTTTTAGCTCAGTATTATACTTTTATGAGTCATTCTTATTGATGCACATAATAATATTTGCAAAATTTTGACTGATACTATTCTATTGTATAGATATCTGATTTATTATACATCTAATTATTAACAATTGAAATTCATTTGCATATACACTGTTTTTTAGTAAAAAAAATTCTATGGTGCAGTTGTTCAAACTGAGATAAGAGAACCATTAATGGAAGATGAAATCAAATTAGTAATATATAACATAAACCATATGAAAAAGTTACATGATAGAACTAAAAATATTAGAACATTAGACACAGTAGGAATAATGATTGTTTTATGACATTTTATCTCCATGTATGCTGTGTGCATGGTTACAATGTAAAGCTCATAAAAAGATGTGAAGAAGTTCTACATCAACTATACAGCTAGGAAGGTAATTGTACATGTTCAGCTTCAGGAAAATTAATGCACTGGTGTATACTTCCTGTATAATAATTTCCATTTCTCCATATGTTCACCAACATCTGGCAATGCAAATTTTGCTATTAAGAGGATGTATACTGCCTTCATAGAATGTATATGCAGCATTCCCTCTGTTTATACTTTTGGGTTGCTATATGATTGAAAAGATTCTATCTTGAGAATATCAATAATTTATCTGTAATATCAGTGGATTCTTCATTTCTTTATGGGAAGTTTTAAACAATGTATCCATTTCATCCAGGTTTCCAAATTTACTGGTAAAAGCATTCATAATTTTCAAATTTTTATAACTCCTGCTTCATCTATATCTGCTTATTTTTCATTCTTACTATTTTTATATATTATACCTCTTTTTCTTTGATTCATCATTCCAGGGCTGTATCTGTATTATGAGCTTTAAAAACAAACAAAAAAAACTTCTGCCATGTTGATTCTATCTCCTGTGTTTCTGATGTCTCTTTCATTAAGCTCTTTTATTTTTATTGTTTGATGATAAAAGTGCTCAATACTCTACTGACATATGACTTGGTGGTTCTGACAACATTCTCCCTATAATGAACAGTCCAGGTCACGTAATAAACTGAAGGCAGATTTAAGGGATATTAGATAGTAAAAACAGTGATTCTAATTAAGAAGCCAGAAATCAGAAAAAATATTAAAAAGAGACCATATGAGAGATACAATATTATGCTTAAAATTTCAAAGGAAACTCAATAACTGGAGACACCATGTTCTTACAAAGCTGAACACTAATAATGATTGAATATGTGAAGAAATGAGGAAATGAAAGTCTTTCAGTCGTGTCCAACTCTTTGTGACCCCAAGGACTATATAGTACATGGAATTCTCCAGGCAGAATACTGGAGTGGGTAGCCTTTCCCTTTTCCAGGGGATCTTCTCAACCCAGGGAACAAACCCAGGCTTTCCGTACTTATGCTCTGTATTTTGGTTCATAAAATGGAGAACAGTTTAACTTGGAACTACATCTTCTATTAACATTAAACTAGGAAACAGGGACGACCTGTGCACTAGGGACAACTCTAAAAGCTGGGCACAATCTGAAATCGATTTTAAGACTTCAAAAATACACTGTTTTAGAAGAACACACTGGCCCTGCTCCGGGAAAGGATTTGTGCTGAAGAACTTGATCCACACTTTCAAGTGACTTTTGCTTCTGAGATACTGAGAGGCTGAATGTCACTTGTGAGTCACAGCTACAGAGAGCTAAGAGGAAAGGCATTTGAATCCAGGGTCAGAGAGGGATAAGGAGCTATTTAACCTTATTCTCTCTAAGTGGGGAACCAAAACTGCTGTTCCCAGGAGTAAGAATAAACCGGATAAAGACCGGTACTTGCAAGCACTGTAGCTCAGCTCAATTTCAATTCCAAAATTTTATTCGCATAATTCCCAGCATGTTAGAATTCCCTGTTAAATGGCATTAACAAAAGAAAAAAACATTTCTGGTGGAAGATAACATTGTCCTGAGCTTCAGATTGATTTCACAATCAGTTTTGAAAATAAAATATCACACCCCAAATGATATGAGACACCATGAAAGGAAACAAAAATTCAGCATGAGAGACAGTATAAGCAGTCCCACTGGAGAAGACAGATACAGCAACTATGTGATAGAATTTAAAATAGTTTTATTTGCTCTATGCAGAAAGAGAAAAGACATTATTAAAAATGATTTGCAATAAAAACTTCTTTAAAAGATATACTAGAAACAAAACGGAGAAGGAAATGGCAACCCCTTCCAGCATTCTTGCCTGGAGAATCCCATGGACACAGGGGTTCTGATGGGCTACAGTCTATGGGGTTGCAAAGAGTCAGACACAGCTAAGCGACTAACACACATACAGAAACAAAAAGTGCAGTAACCCAAATTAAGAATTCAGTAGAATAGTTGAACAGTGGATTAAACTCAGCTAAGAGAGAACTGGTCTAGTGGGAAATTGACCCCCCAAAAAACTATCTGGAATGAAGAATGAAAAGCTAAGATGATAGAAACTTCATGAGAAAGTGATAAACATAAAGAATACAGTGGGACAATTTACACTTTATGACTTAACTCCCGGAAAAAAAGAGGAGGAAATAAGGGGGCAAAAGTTCTCCTTCAGGAGATAATGGCTGAGCACTAAACGAAACTTTGCAAAACTGGAGATTACATATTACTCCATCCATTTAAGAGGCCCTATGAACTCCAACCATCCAAGCACACTGTATACAATCTTTAAAATATCCACAGGAGAAAGGTATTTTTTAAACATTTTTAATGGGGCAAAAAATAGCCTATTTCTCAAAAAAAAAAAAAAGCAGCAGAGACAATGGAATGATATTTTGTTATAGCAATTTACAGATAACTATTAAGCTAAATTTTACTTTACCCAAGAAAATACGCTTTGACAATGAAGCTGCAATAACTATTTTTAGGCCAGATTGTCTGAAACAATTCACAACTAGCGGTCATGTATTTAAGGAAATTTGGGATATTAATCACGTAGAATGTAAATAATCACACATGGAATGTTAGCGATGCATTAAAGAAATAAATAAAAAGTGGTAAGAATGGATTTTGCAATGAGTAATCTGAGTCATTTGGTTAAAAAAAACTTCTACTTTCTGGATTAATAATCATTCCTAAGTAAGTGTACAGTTTTTTGGGTTTGTTCTTGTTTTTGTTTTGGGGACGATGTTGGCTCTTGGTTAGTCACTGTCACACTTTTGACCTTTCCTAATTGCCTGTGTGACTTCTGTGTCACACAGAAATAGAGCATAGGAACTGCTCAATTTGAGGTTGTGCACGCAGGAAGCTCATAGAGTTCACCTCTCGGCAACGCATAGGAGGTCCCTAACCATCTTGGAATCAGAATTTCCAAATAGCCTGTATATTCCATAGAATAAAAGCATCCTTAATTCAAAACTAGCAGAATAATTGCAAACTAAGAGAATCTGAAACATGAGAATGAAAAGAATTAGCATCTATTCTTATTCCTACCCTTTTTCCTGATCCAGAGACTATAAAAAACAGTAACTTAATTTTATTTAAAGGCTGAAGTACAAATGATTTGAGGAAGGTCTCTGGTTATAAGCCAATGCCTGTGTTCTCTAGGATTCAGTGGTACCACCTGACCCCTAAAATCTTTCTTCTTCTTCTTCTTCTTTTGGTCAATATCCACATCCTGGGCCCAGGACCGACAAGTAGGCTGTATTTATGCATAGCACATAAGGCTATCTGTGTTTCCCTGCATTATCAATGATCTAGCTGTCTTTTCCTCATCTCTGCAGGTTTATTAAAAGACCAGCCTGGCTCTCGACCACCTGCATTCATGTCATGTCTGTACTAAGGATAATAAGAATCAGAGAGGGGAGTTTCAGAAAGAGGATACAAGCCACATGAAATAAAAAGAGAGAAGTACGCGAAAGTAACTATGAGATTTCAGCACACATTTCATCTAAAATGATTTGGAAGAACATTTAAGTCACAAAATAGTAAAATGGCATTCAGTTCAGTTCAGTCGCTCAGTCATGTCTGACTCTTTGCGACCCCATGAATCGCAGCACGCCAGGCCTCCCTGTCTATCACCAACTCCCGGAGTTCACGCAGATTCACGTCCATCGAGTCAGTGATGCCATCCAGCCATTTCATCCTCTGTCATCCCCTTCTCCTCCTGCCCCCAATCCCTCCCAGCATCAAAGTCTTTTCCAATGAGTTAATGCTTCGCATGAGGTGGCCAAAGTACTGGAGTTTCAGCTTTAGCATCATTCCTTCCAAAGAAATCCCAGAGTTGATCTCCTTCAGAATGGACTGGTTGGATCTCCTTGCAGTCCAAGGGACTCTCAAGAGTCTTCTCCAACACCACAGTTCAAAAGCATCAATTCTTCGGCTCTCAGCCTTCTTCACAGTCCAACTCTCACACCCATACATGACTACTGGAAAAACCATAGCCTTGACTAGACGGACATTAGTCGGCAAAGTAATGTGTCTGCTTTTGAATATGCTATCTAGGTTGGTCATAACCTTTCTTCCAAGGAGTAAGTGTCTTCTAATTTCATGGCTGCAGTCACCATCTGCAGTGATTTTGGAGCCCAATCCAAAGAAATCCCAGAGTTGATCTCCTTCAGAATGGACTGGTTGGATCTCCTTGCAGTCCAAGGGACTCTCAAGAGTCTTCTCCAACACCACAGTTCAAAAGCATCAATTCTTCGGCTCTCAGCCTTCTTCACAGTCCAACTCTCACACCCATACATGACTACTGGAAAAACCATAGCCTTGACTAGACGGACATTAGTCGGCAAAGTAATGTGTCTGCTTTTGAATATGCTATCTAGGTTGGTCATAACCTTTCTTCCAAGGAGTAAGTGTCTTCTAATTTCATGGCTGCAATCACCATCTGCAGTGATTTTGGAGCCCCCCCAAAATAAAGGCTGACACTGTTTCCACTGTTTCCCCATCCATTTCCCATGAAGTGATGGGACTGGATGCCATGATCTTCGTTTCCTGAATGTTGAGCTTTAAGCTAACTTTTTCACTCTCCTCTTTCACTTTCATTAAGTGGCTGTTTAGTTCCTCTTCACTTTCTGCCATAAGGGTGGTGTCATCTGCATATCTGAGGTTATCGATATATCTCCCAGCAATCTTGATTCCAGCTTGTGTTGCTTCCAGTCCAGCGTTTCTCATGATGTACTCTGCATATAAGTTAAATAAGCAGGGTGACGATATGCAGCCTTGACAGTCCTTTTCCTATGGCATTACTGTTCAGTAAATACATAATTTTAAAAAAGCTGTCCTATAGGTATGTGGCAGTTTTCTTGAAAAAAATAACTCATCATTGATATGTAGATATAGATGGTTCATTAATCCTCAGTCCTAGAAACATTGTACATTGTATATTTTCCTGGAAATCTGTTTATACTAGCAAATTGACTAGCAAACTGTTTTTAAGTAACATTCTTAAAATTTGGCCCTCTCTTTCCCAATATAAATAATATTTACTGTCAGTTAAATAAAGATAAATGAATTTATACTAAAAGTGAAAAATTGCTTTGTCTTTATGTCTAATAGGCTCTATGTTTAAGCTACAGATCAATAATTTCCTTAAATTTAGTAAACAAGTTACTTAAGTTATTTGCATTTTCTTAGAAATACAACAAAACTTAACAGGGCTCAGATATTCTTGTATAAGATGCCTCTTTTTTATATATTTTAAAAGATTTATTATTCTCTAGTGACTTGCTATTTATCATAGGACAATGCCATCTTCTGGAATGTTGGCATGTTTTCCCAATGACTTTCTAGGCAGGTGATCAAGCTTCTTTGGAAAAAACTGCTTTTTGATTCTGGCCAACTTACCACTATAGCAGTGCTCACCACTAACGTGCGTAAAGGAAAGACGCTGCCAAGTATTTGAAACTTCAGAGGACATCTGAAACTTATTGTTCAGTGCTTTCTTGAAACACCTTCATGAACGTTTGATACCACTGTAAAACACACTGCCTGCAGTGTCTGAACTGAAAACAAAGGATGACTGCTCACTGCCCCATCTTGAAAGGGATTTTTATACTCATTAACTCAGTGACATTGTCATGGAGGTGCTCAGAAGGAATCTGCGAAATTTTTTTTTTTTTGGCATCATAGCCAGCAAACATCAAAATATTCCTTATTTATTATCCTCCTGAAATTATTGTCATAATGCAATTATGTAAATGAGGACTTGCAATCACACTGAGTATTTGTTCCGGTTTTGAGGCAAATACTTTAGATCAGAGTAGTTTAAAGAAAACAAGGACTCAACCACCAACAGAATTCCGGGAACGTGAAAGAGCATGAGAAATTCCCATTGGAACTGTTCCCAACGTGTTGCATAAATAAAGGTAGGGTTTGTTGAAGATTCCCTCCCACTCCCTCCATTTTCTGAGGGAAAAAAAAAAAAAAAAAAGCCTGCTTAGTTTGAGGAATGAAGTATGACTCAGGCAGTCATTCCCACCTCTTCTATCCTGAGTTCTGGGGGGTAGGTGGAGGGGGGTGGGATGTGTGTGTGTGTGTGTGTGTTTTCTTTTCAGATCCACCATTTCTCTCGCTTCCTCCAGGGGCTACTCACACCCCTCCTCGAATCCACAAAGGATTTCCAGCAGAGAGCAGCTGGCGCCCTGTATTGGCTGCTTTCCCCAGACGCAGGGGGGCTTTCACAGGAAATCAATGGCTGCTTATTTTCCCCTCTACTGTGGTTTTCTGTGCGGACTGACATGGCCCCAACCATACCAAGCCATTCTGCAGAGCTATTTCCATTCAGATGTGCCTCTTTATAAACAGCGGAAATTAGTGGAGGGCCAGTGTCAAACTGCTTGTCACATCTTGTTTTCAATCTGTTGAAATCAGGTTTATAGTGTCCTATTGAGAAACCTAGGCTCCTTTTGAGTTGCACAATGCATTTCAGGAGTTCTATCAGGCGAGAAATGCTGAACTTCACGTTGCTATTAAAAAATAATCAAAATGATTAGGCTTTTGAGTTTTTTTGGAAGGAACTTATTTGTATGGAATTTGCTGTCTTAATTGCACAACATCATTTATTCCTGGTTATTCATCTCTCTGGTGTGTAAAAGTATTCCTAGTTCATCTGTCAGTAGGAGAGCCGTGTAGTGTGAATGTGTTCTGGTGATTTAGTAGCAATGAATGAATGACTAACCAAGTACTGAGGGCATGAATACAGTCAATACCACACCATACCATGCCTGTATCCCTCAAGCCATCAAACAAATAGTAATTAACATTTCTTGAATGCATGGCATGGACCTAGGCCACCAGCAAGTGCTTAACAACTCATTCAATTCTCACAACACTCTGAGGTAGTCACTATTATGATTCCCATTTTATAGATGAAGTAATTGAGGGTTAAACTGATTAAGTGATTTTCTCAAAGTGTCAGAGGTGAGCCAAAGACTCTAACTCCAGAGATCACAAAGTAACCCTTATGCAATACTGACCCCTTGTAAAATGCAGTTGATTTAGCTTCAGGGTCATTTTTAATATTAAGTGTATAAATGTACCCAGAAAGCTAAGCAGTTCCTAGATTTGAACCTGACATTGGATGATCACAGTCTATGGCTAAAAATGTAAAACTTGTTTCATTTGGTTAGTGTCTTAGACTCAGTTCACAGACTTCCATGAGAAAATAGCAGGGTTCAATACAGTACCAAACTGTGATGAGAGGGTTAGTCGAGCTTAAAATAAGAAGATAAAGGGAGGGGAAAGACCTTCTCCATAACAGGGTGAAGCAGAAGTACTTTAGGAACAACCCTCATGGGATCAAGAGTGCAGATTCACAGAAATGCTTTCTTTATGCAATGTTCCTAATAGGAATAACTGCTCCTACTAGAGAGGAACATTGTTTCTAATAAAGACAACACAATGTTTCTGATAGGACCTGGAGACTGTTAGAGGGAGTATCATCCACTGGGACACCCTCTGAGGTTTAGACAGGGCTGACATCTGTAACATGAGGCTTGCCCTCCCATCCAACCCCTCCTATCCAATGTAAAGCAATGTTTCCTCTTTTTCTCTAAATAAAAAATATACAGAGTGAAGTAAGCCAGAAAGAAAAACACCAATTACAGTATACTAACCCATATACATGGAATTTAGAAGATGGTAATGAGGACCCTGTATGCAAGACAGCAAAAGAGACACAGATGTGTAGAGCGGACTATTGGACTCTGAGGGAGAGGGAGAGGGAGAGGGTGGGATGATTTGGGAGAATAGCATTGAAATATGTATACTATCATGTAAGAAATGAATCGCCAGTCTATGTTCGATGCAGGATGCAGGGGCTGGTGTATGGGGATGATCCAGAGGGATGTTGTGGGGTGGGAGGTGGGAGGGGGGTTCATGTTTGGGAGTTCGTGTAAAAATATAAATAAATACAAATATATATATATATATATACAAGCAACTTATACAGCTCAATTCCAGAAAAATAAATGACCCAATCAAAAAATGGGCCAAAGAACTAAATAGACATTTCTCCAAAGAAGACATACGGATGGCTAACAAACACATGAAAAGATGCTCAATGTCACTCATTATCAGAGAAATGCAAATCAAGACCACAATGAGATACCACTTCACACCAGTCAGAATGGCTGCGATCCAAAAGTCTGCAAGCAATAAATGCTGGAGAGGGTGTGGAGAAAAGGGAACCCTTTTACACTGTTGGTGGGAATGCAAACTAGTACAGCCACTATGGAGAACAGTGTGGAGATTCCTTAAGAAATTGCAAATAGAACTGCCTTATGACCCAGCAATCCCACTGCTGGGCATACACACCGAGGAAACCAGAATAGAAAGAGACACATGTACCCCAATGTTCATTGCAGCACTGTTTATAATAGCCAGGACATGGAAACAACCTAGATGTCCATCAGCGGATGAATGGATAAGAAAGCTGTGGTATATATACACAATGGAGTATTACTCAGCCATTAAAAAGAATACATTTGAATCAGTTCTAATAAGATGGATGAAACTGGAACCAATTATACAGAGTGAAGTAAGCCAGAAAGAAAAACACCAATACAGTATACTAACACATATATATGGAATTTAGAAAGATGGTAATGAGGACCCTGTATGCAAGACAGCAAAAGAGATACAGATGTGTAGAGCGGACTTATGGACTCTGAGGGAGAAGGAGAGGGAGAGGGAGAGGGAGGGATGATTTGGGAGAATAGCATTGAAATATGTATACTATCATGTAAGAAATGAATTGCCAGTCTATGTTCAATGCAGGATGCAGGATGCTTGGGGCTGGTGTATGGGGATGATCTGGAGGGAAGATGTGGGGTGGGAGGTGGGAGGGGGGTTCATGTTTGGGAGTTCGTGTATACCTGTGGCAGATTCATGTCAATGTATGCCAAAACCAATAGAGTACTCTAAAGTAAAATAAAGTAAAATGGAAGTTCTAAAAATATATATATATATATTTAAGGAAGTAGTACCCAAAAGCAAAATAATATTAAGACAAAACGTTCACTGTTTGAAGGGTTTTGTGGGGAGAGAGGGAAAGAAAAGATGTCATAAACAAACTTGAAATCTAAGATCTTCTTTCTTTCCATAGATAACCATCATCGTAAGTAATGTAAATAATAACTAGTACATATCTTTATACTTTTACTACCTGAATATGTATACATACTACCTAAATATGCATCCTTAATATGCATTTGTTTTGTTCTGTAACAAATTTAGTAGGTTTCACTGCTGGCTCAGACAGGAAAGAAACTGCCTGCAATGCAGAAGGCCTGGGTCTGATCCCTGGGTCACGAAGATCACCTGGAGGAGGGCATGACAACCCATTTCAATATTTTTGCCTGGAGAATTGCCATGGACAGAGGAGCCTGGTGGACTACAACCCATGGGGTCACAAAGAGTCGGACACGACTGAACGCCTAACACTTTACAACAAATTAATTTCATCTGTTTTGGAAATTTTCCAAATAATACCATACTATACATAAAATGTAGCTTATTCATTCCATACTACTTTATGTTTTGAAGATCTAGGTTGAATATTATACAGTTGACCCTTGAACAACACATGGTTCCACTGGGCAAGTGCACTTACACATGAATACTTTGAACAGTAAATACTATAGCTCTACATGGCCACAGGCTTGTTAAATCCTTGAATGTGCTGAGCTTGTGCCTAGTGGCTCCACTGTACATGACTCTTTGTGACCCCATGGACTGTAGCGCACTAGGCTCTTCTGTCCATGGGATTCTCCATGAATACTGGAGTGGGTTGCCATGCCCTCCTCCAGGGGATCTTTCCAACCCAGGGATCAAATTCAGGTCTCCTGAACTGCAAATGGGTTCTTTACCATCTAAGCCCCCAGGGAAGCACAAGAATACTGGAGTGGGTAGCCTATCCTTTCCCCCGGGGATCTTCCTGTCCCAGGAATTGAACTGGGGTCTCCTGAATTCCAGGAGGAGTCTTTGCCAGCCGAGCTACCAGAGACGCTCCAATCCTCGGATATGGAACTGTAAATAGAGAACTGCGTATTCAGAGGACTGGAAAATTTTAACTTGAATTTTTCAACTTCATGTAGGGTAGGTGCCCTACCCACTCCATGCTGCTCAAAGTTCAACAGCAGATATTGTTGAACACTTAGGAATATATTATAATTTATTACTGTGTTTGCTACTAGGTATTTGTTTGGTTTCCAGTTTGTGTGGTTTCTATTACAAATAATACTACAAATGCCCCTTGTACAAATGTGTAGAAGTTATTATTAGGAAACATTTCTAGGGATGACAATGCTAGGTCATGACGTATGTGCAATTTTTAATTTCAGTATATTTATCCATATTGTATTCCTAAGTAGCTGTAGCAATGTATACAGCTTCCAGTAATTAAGAGTTCTTATTTCCCAGTGGCCTCTCAACATGTATTGCAATTGTTTTTGCAATATGATATATGAAGAAATGGTATAGTTTACATTTTCTTTTCTAGAATTACTAGTGAAGTTGGAGTTGAGCAGAATCCTGCAGCCCATCCCACCTTCACCCTCAATTTCCTTGGTTTCAGGGTACAAAGCCAAGCAATTAATGACTAGGACAATAGTCACAGACTCAGTATCTGATACACATCCCAGAGCTGTTTTACACATACTGTAGCTGCCACCAGAGGGGGAGAAAGCTAACTGCATAGTGACCAGACTGCAACCATGACACAGGCTGCTCCACCTTGAGCAGTGCTGGCTCTATGGTTCACAGTTCTGAGACTAGGCCTCAGGAGAATGGGATTAACATTATAGCTCATGATAATCTATATCTTTGTGGGCATCAAAATAATTGTGCCTTGTTCTGCATGTATATGTTAGTGAAAAACTATAATTGTAGGGAAGGGCTGCTACAGATTCAACCTGACATCTTACACTCTGAGAATATGGTACCCTATGTCAACATGAAGAAGTTACAGAAAATAGACTTTCACACCTAATTCCATAGAAACGGAATGGTGTTGAAGTTGAAATTCCAACACTTTGGCCACCTGATGTGAAGAGCTGACTCATTTGAAAAGACCCTGATGCTGGGAAAGATTGAAGGCAGGAAGAGAAGGGGATGACAGAGGATGAGATGGTTGGATGGCATCACCGACTCAATGGACATGAGTTTGAGTAAACTCCGGAAGTCGATGATGGACAGGGAGGCCTGGCGTGCTGCAGTCCATGGGTTTGCAGAGTCAGACATGACTGAGTGACTGAACTGAACTGATGGTGTAAAATAGTGAATGGTAAAGAGGAATCTAATTCTAAAGACTTCATATTGGAAAAAGAATTCTTTTAAGTCAGTCTATGCAAGATGCTCACAGAAGAGGTAGACTTCATTCTAGCCTCAGAATTCATAAAGTTGAGTAAGTGGGCTCTGAGAGGACCTGTTCTTTGCTTTCTACTAAATCGTTCCAACTGCAAAATTCAGTGCTATCATTGTCTTAGTCAGTTGTCACTGTCAAAAAGTTGAGCTTCAAGTTGTCGTATTATTATTTTATGTGAGGATGAATTATTATTTTTCTCTCTCTCCCTACTGGGATCTCCCTGGCTGGGATCCAACAACAATTAAAACAAAATAATAAATTGGGGGCAAGTAATATGGTTTCTAGCACCAACATTTCCAATGACAAGCTATTTAACCTTGGGCAAGTTAATTAACTTCTTTTAAAAGTTCTCATCGAAGCCTGCCCTGACAGACTAACACACTTGCCATGAAAACAAGAACAAAACAAAAAAGTCTTGAAAGATGTTGGCCTAAAGTAAGGTATTATAACTTATTTCATTCATCAGTACTTTTAACTAATCATTCCTAGACTGTCAGTTATAACCATCACATATGTACATGTGCATATATAAAAGTTGCAGAGCTTCTCAATTTTCTCAGTCTTCCATAAATAAATATTATAGCATATATAACAGTCTGCTTATCATTCTGTCTATTAGCATTTATTTTTACATAGTCTGTTTTGGCTTTCTAACTTCCCACTTCATTTTTTTTTTTTACTGAATGCCATCAATATTTCTTCCATTTTTTCTCTTTAGTAACCCACACACATACCAACTAAAAATGAATCTAATTGACTTTCCCTTTTTAAATTACTCTCAGCAATAAAAATATTAAATGCTCATTTTCTCTGGCCAACTGTGAATGTTTCAGTGAATATAACTGGGAAAAGTTCCATTTGCCTAGATTTGTATTATTTATTCTCTTACATTGACTGCTAAAATATATAAAAGAATAATGTTCAGGCTAAAAAAAAATGACCTATCAAAACAAACCACTTGGTGATTTTCATTTAGAATTTTTAGGTATATCTAAAAGACAGCTTCCTAAAATGCTATGGTTTGGTCTTGACTTAAATGACAAAATAAGCCAGATGAATTTCTTATATCATAAATTATGCAACTCTGACTACCATGATGGGTTTATTGTTAAAATTTATCCCCAGAAGGTTAATACATCAATGCCTATCTTTCCCCAGTAGAGAAAAGCTTTCATTGTGGGGAAGTTGGAGAGAATGTACACAGACTGAAATATTTTATGCACCATATGCCCTCATGGAATTCTGAGTGCAGAGACCTAGACAGTTCAAAACTAAGACTAATGATATCAAATACTTCTAAGGAGCGCACTGAGCTTCTCGGTGAGCGAAGCAACTGACATGTTCTGCATTGCTTTCAGGACTCACTACTGATTTAACGATCAGAGGAGAAAAAGGACATCATCTCTTCGGTCTGTCCTTATCACATCAACAGCTATACTAACTGCCAAATGATAGGGACTGTCAAATGAGATGGTACTAAAGGTTGAACATCACTTGAGGTTTATGAAAAGAAGGTTCTAGAATTGAAGGGCAAGGTGTAAGCAAGACTGGATACAAAAGAAAGCACAACCAAATTATTAAATTCCAATAAAAATGATTTGGATCTAAAATTTCCTCCATACTAATATTTAATCAACTATAAAGGAAAAATTATTCAATGTACAAGGACTTGGAAAACTTACCACTTGAAGCCCTTTCTCAAACAATTTCATGAGAATATTTGAAGGCAAAAATGAAAAAGAAATAAAAACCAGAAGACTTGGATCAGGTTTAAAATGTTAAAATATACTCCTTAGGAATAAAAGGGAAAGTAATTTCAGAAGGTGATCTGTACCACACACCAGTAAATAATATCTTAATTTAGAATAGAAAGACATAGATTATCTAGAATAATATGAAGTATGGTTAAGGCACCAGATACTCCTATAAATTTATATTAATCATATTTTTCCTTATTAGGAACAGGTCAGTGGCAAAGCTCTGTATCCATCACTTTAAATCTTTCTAGCTAGTTGATTCAATAC
This sequence comes from Oreotragus oreotragus, assembly GCA_006410675.1. Lineage (NCBI taxonomy): Eukaryota > Metazoa > Chordata > Mammalia > Artiodactyla > Bovidae > Oreotragus > Oreotragus oreotragus. The sequence goes on along the minus strand of SJYX01002907.1, from coordinate 189,050 downwards.
CTAATGTTTACATGACCATAATTTTATAAATATTAACTCAGCCTCAATTAGACTCAAACTATAGTAAAGTTTGGAAGATTAAATTGTGTCTGTATAATAATATAGTGATATATTAAGTTTGCAAGATGTTGAAAGAGGCAGTGGGAAGTGGAGGAGAATACATTTTATCATTATAAATAGGTGATATAATCAAGTAATCAAAATTATTATTACATTAGAATATCATGACATATTCATAATGGTCATCATAATATTCCTATTACATATGTTCATAATGATGACCAGTAGAAATATTTTAAGTGGATCTGAGAGAAGTAATTTTGGAAATGTTTCAAGAGTGAAAAAATGTATCATATTATATGTTAAAGAGTCTGTGACTATCTAAATTTGATAAACCAAGGAAATATGTACAAGTGGATTATTAGCAATGTGGAAGCAGCAAGCCTCACCAGAGGTATCACAAACAAATGATGACATAAGGCAACTGAAGGAAGAGGCACAAGGATTTGTTTTCTATTATGAGTTAGTACTGCTTTGGTTTTCACCACCCACAGGCAGTTACTTTCACAATTAAAATTATGGACAGAGAAAAGAGGATATATGTATTTTTTTTATGTTTCAATAAACTCTGGTTTATGCAAAAGTGCTGGTCTCTAGAGCTATTCAATAAAAATCTTAAGCATGCTATGTCTATGGTGCCCAGGACCATCACTATTAACCAGATATGGCTATGGAGCACTTGAAATGTGGCTATTGCAACTAAAGAACAAAAGTTGTAATTTAGTCATCCTAATTCATCTAAATTTGAATGACTAGCTGTATCTCATGTCTACCATATTGGTCAGTGCAGCTCTTGATAAGTAGTTCCCATCTTTTACCATCAAACAACTTTTATTGTTTATTTTCTGTGAGAGCACCCTCCCCCATGCTTTTAAGAATTTTGTCAATCACATTTCAATAAAATCTAGGTACTACTCTACTCAAATCATGTAACTGCTAATTAGAGCTTTGACAAACCTGAAACTCTATCACCTCACCAAATCTAACCAAACCCAAAGCAACTTGACACCCTTGAAGGGAGGAGTTTATTCCCAATTCGGATATAATTTTCATTAGTCTTTGTGAAAGAGCAAAGTGCTTCACAGACTCTCTGTTAGTGTTATGTGAACCCAAAAGGGCCTGGCAATTTCTGCTGACTCTGAATGTTGTAAAATCTTACGAATCGGTTCCAATTCAGGTCTCTGATACAATTACGAAGGATGCTGAAATCTAAATTGGACATCTACACCATTGGTCCATCTATAAAATCCTCCGTATCCTTTGAAGAGCTCGACTGTTCTTTGACTGGTGTCCCAGAAATCAGTGAAGTTCATTAAAGCACTGGGACTTGATCCTGCTTGAGACATGCATTCAATTCAGTTCAGTTCAATTCAGTCACTCGGTCGTGTCTGACTCTTTGCGACCCCATGAATCGCAGCACACCAGGGCTCCCTATCCATCATCAACTCCCGGAGTTCACTCAGATCAAGTCCATCAAGTCAGTGATACCATCCATCCATCTCATCCTCTGTCGTCCCCTTCTCCTCCTGCCCCCAATCCCTCCCAGCATCAAAGTCTTTTCCAGTGAGTCAACTCTTCGCATGAGGTGGCCAAAGTACTGGAGTTGCAGCTTTAGCATCATTCCTTCCAAGGAAATACCAGGGCTGATCTCCTTCAGAATGGACTGGTTGTATCTCCTTGCAGTCCAAGTGTCTCTCAAGAGTCTTCTCCAACATCACAGTTCAAAAGCATCAATTCTTCCGTGCTCAGCCTTCTTCACAGTCCAACTCTCACATCCATACACGACTACTGGAAAAACCATAGCCTTGACTAGACAGACCTTAGTCGGCAAAGTAATGTGTCTGCTTTTGAATATGCTATCTAGGTTGGTCATAACTTTTCTTCCAAGGAGTAAGCGTCTTTTAATTTCATGGCTGCAGTCACCATGTGCAGTGATTTTGGAGCCCAAAAAAATAAAGTCTGACACTGTTTCCACTGTTTCCCCATCTATTTCCCATGAAGTGATGGGACCGGATGCCATGATCTTCGTCTTCTGAATGTTGAGCTTTAGGCCAACTTTTTCACTCTCCTCTTTCACTTTCATCAAGAGGCTTTTTAGCTTCTCTTCACTGTCTGCCATAAGGGTGGTGTCATCTGCATATCTGAGGTTATTTATATTTCTCCCGGCAATCTTGATTCCAGCTTGTGTTTCTTCCTGTCCAGCGTTTCTCATGATGTACTCTGCATATAAGTTAAATATGCAGGGTGACAATATACAGCCTTGACGTACTCCTTTTCCTATTTGGAACCAGTCTGTTGTTCCATGTCCAGTTCTAACTGTTGCTTCCTGACCTGCACACAGACATACATTTTTTTTTAAGTCGCTCAGTCGTGTCCGAATCTTTGCCGCTACAGCCCATGGGGTGGCTGTAGCCTACCAGGCTCCTCTGTCCATGGGATTTTCCAGGTAATAGTCCTGGAGCGGATTGCCATATCATTAGCAGATCCTAAAAGCTGCAAATAACAAGTGGAATATATACTTGAGGCCTGGAGTACTGCAGTCCAGGGGGCAGCAAAGAGTCAGACACGACTGAGCAACTGAACTGAACTGAACTGAGATACCTGAGGCAGCAGTCGCTCCCTGTCCTGATCTTAAACATATGCCAAAGAGTCATTCTCCACGTTCTGTTCTACCGCAAAGGGAAAAAGCCCCTATATTGATTTCTCTTGCAGCTAGCATGGAGGGAAGAAGGCATTCTTTGAAGTCAAGTTCTGGCACTGTTCCTTCTCAATTCTATTCTATCCAGGCATCAAGAGGTCATTTTGTAAAACTGATAACCTGAACACAGAACAAATAAGAATAACCCACTCACATGGTTTTTCAGGCACCCAGCTTAAGTCGGTCAAGGATTCAAAGGCTAGATTTCAAGCTGACCACATCAGTTTATGGACAACATTATTAATTACCGCTATATAATACGAGGGCTTCCCTGGCAGCTTAGTTGGTAAAGAATCCAGCTGCAATCTCCTGCAATGCAGGAGACCTTGGCTCGATTCTTGGGTCAGGAAGATCCCCTGGAGAAGGGATAGCCTACCCATTCCAGTATTCCTGGGCTTCTCTGGTGGTTCAGACAGCGAAGAATTCATCTGCAGTGTGGGAGACTTGGGTTTGATCCCTGGGTTCAGAAGATCCCCTGGAGGAGGGCATGGCAACCCACTCCAGTATTCTTGCCTAGAGAATCCCCATGACAGAGGAGCCTGGCAGGCTGCACTCCATGGGGTTGCAAAGAGTTGGATATGACTAAGCAACTAAGCATGCATGTTTATTATGTTAAAAGTTAAAGGAATTGCCTGCTGTTCTAGTTTTTATGCACTGATAGAGTCAAGAATTGTAGAACTGCTCCTATTTCAAGCAAGGTAAACAGGGTCAGCACCTTATAAAAGCTGGTTTACATGAGAGGAGAATGGGACAGGTGAAAATCACACCCTGTTAAGTGGGGTTAGGAGCTTGTGACTCTGGAAAGAGCATATACATACTCTCTAAGGAGTCATTTGAAATAACAGATTTTTGACTTGAAGAAATAAGTTCATTTCTTGTGATTTGGGATTTGAAATGAGGTATCTGTTGTCAAGTCAGAGGAGGAGAAAGAAATAAACGTTGTTCTCAACGCTAATGAAACACAATGTCCTTGCCAATCACCAATTTGGGATACCTGAGATCCCATCAACTCATTCTTAGGGGTCAGATGTAGCCAGGTCCACATTCATTGCTCTTAAGGTCAGAAATGGTAAACAGTATCTTATACTGAAATTCACTAGCATTTACTTAGTTAAAAAAAAGGGGGGGGAAATTATGACATCTGTGATATTTTATTTCAGTTTTATAGTAATTATTTCCTTATATCCTACCATTCTATTTGATAAGCAGATGTTCAAAAATAGGAATTGCATTTTCTGCCTTTTTTCACATTACTAACATTTAGTTCATATTGAAAAGCAGAGACACTACTTTGCCAACAAAGGTCCGTTTAGTCAAGGCTATGGTTTTTCCAGTGGCCATGTATGGATGTGAGAATTGGACTGTGAAGAAAGCTAAGTGCCGAAGCATTGATGCTTCTGAGCTGTGGTATTGGAGAAGACTCTTGAGAGTCCCTTGGACTGCATGGAGATCCAACCAGTCCACTCCAAAGGATATCAGCCTTGGGTGTTCTTTGGAAGGAATGATGCTAAAGCTGAAACTCCAGTACTTTGGCCACCTCATGTGAAGGGTTGACTCACTGGAAAAGATTCTGATGCTGGGAGGGATTGGGGGCAGGAGGAAAAACGGATGACAGAGGATGAGATGGCTGGATGGCATCACCGACTCAATGGACATGAGTTTGACTGAACTCCAGGAGTTGGTGATGGACAGGCAGGCCTGGCGTGCTGCGATTCATGGGGTTGCAAAGAGTCGGACACAACTGAGCGACTGAACTGAACTGAACACTTAGTTCAGTATATGCCATTAGATAAATCCTTGTAGGTTTGTTTGAAAATTTGTTAAAAGAACTAATGAATAAATAACCCATGGCCCTTATCCTCAAAAAGCTTAAAAACAAGTTATGGACATAATTTTATTATCTCTCTTTTACTCCTTACTATCCTTTACACCCTCTCTTTTTTCATTTATTTCATCAACTTTCACCCCAATCCAGCCCTATATACTATAGATTTTCTTTCTAAAATAGCATTCTAAATTCCCTTTTCATTTTTATTGTCATAGCCACTAATTCCACACAGGTCCATTCTTTCTCAAGTGGTTTAATTTTAGAATTTCTAACTGGTTTCTATCACCAAAATTTTCTTTGTTTTCCAGCCCTACCTGTCAGGTAAGTGTCTCTCATCACTCATTCAGATAGAGCTGATATGCCAATCCCAAGCTCCCACACAGCATTGTTAATCAACTATGCTCCGATATAAAACAAAATTTTTTTTTTTTTCAGAAAAAAGAGCTGACAATGAATGTTAGTGAAGTAAATCATAATGAAGCTCATTCATAAAATGAATTGAAGGCATGCTGGCACTATTTTAACACTCAATAATTTTTAGAAATAAGTATAGAAAAAGAGAGAATAAAAATAAATGACATGTTTATTACTATAGCACTCATATCATCATGAAAATATAGAAGTTGTTTAATAATCTGACATCATTTCTGAGGTGATATAAATTTGTGTCATCTTTTGAGGTAGACAAATTATGTGGCTCTAATTTCATAACAACTCTTGAAAGTAAGAACCAACCAAGTAAGTGTTTGCCCTGCTTATTGTGCCTGAGCCATATTATATGTTCACTCTATATGAGTTTTTTAAATTTACTTATAGAAAAATTTCAAACTGAGCATATAAATATGGCAAGCAAAACACTTTACTTTGGCTACTGTTTAGTTTGGAATACTAGCAGTTTCATAGCGCGAATATCAATGAAGTCATTTTTCTTCTAAATTAAAGATTATGTACAAGATTGGAAAAGCATTTATGGTAGTCATGGGGCTAACTTTGTTTTATGATAGCTACACCTAATCCATTCTGCTCATTGTTAACATGACTAGAGCAATACCAACAATGAATACTTGTCAGAAATGTTGAGGGAGCCTGCAAATTCAGAAGGGAGCTGATTTTTATTTAGTATTTCCTCACAGAACATAAATTTAATTCCCATTTGGCTCCCAAGACTGTGAGGTCTATTTTTTTTTTAAAGGAAGAAATAGCACATTTGAGAGGAGAGTGTTCAGAGGCAAATACTGAGCTGAATAACCTGCTTGCTAAAGAGTTGTTAAAATAGATATTTCCAGAGAACTATTAGCATAAACAAATCTGTATATGAACCAGCATACAGATACAGCTTGAAAAGAGGCAATGGCACCCCACCCCAGTACTCTTGCCTGGAAAATCCAATGGACGGAGTAGCCTGGTGGGCTGCAGTCCATGCGGTCGCTAACAGTCGGACAGACTGAGCGACTTCACTTTCACTTTTCTCTTTCATGCATTGGAGAAGGAAATGGCACCCCACTCCAGTACTCTTGCCTGGAAAATTCCATGGATGAAGGAGCCTGATGGGCTGCAGTCCATGGGGTCGCTAAGAGTCAGACACGAGTGACTTCACTTTCACTTTTCACTTTCATGTATTGGAGAAGGAAAGGGCAACCCACTCCAGTATTCTTGCCTGGAGAATCCCAGGGACAGGGGAGCCTGGTGGGCTGCCATCTCTGGGGTCACAGAGTCGGACACAACTGGAGCGACTTAGCAGCAGCAGCAGTGTGATTTATTCCAGGAATGCAAGAATGGATCAATATGTGCAAATGAATCAACATTCTGTACCATTAATTTAAGAAGGATAAAAAAACAGGATCATCTCAATAGATGCATTACAAGCATTTGACATTTTTATCATTCATGATAAAAATTCTCATCAAAGTTGGTAGAGAGGAAACATATCCCAATATAATAAAAGTCTTCTATGACAAACCCACAGCTAATATACTACAGGGAGAAAATATGAAAGTGTTCCTCAAAAATCAGCAACAAGATAAGGTTGCCACTTTCATTATCTCTATTTAATGTAGTTTTAGAAGACCTAGGCAGAGCAGTCAGATAAGGAAAAGAAATAAAAAATCTCTAAACTGGAACTGAAGAAGTAAATGGTCACTATTTGCAGATAACATGATACTATAAATAGAAAACCCTAAAACTATTAGAACTAATAAATGGATTCAGTAAAGTTGCAGAATATAAGATTAATATACAGATATGGGTTGCTCTTCTATACACTAGTGAACTATTGAAAGAAAAGGCAAGAAAACCATCCCATTTAAAATGGCAAGAAAAGGAATAAAATGCCTAGGAATAAACTTAACCAAGGAGGTGAAAGACCTATATCCCGAAAATTATTAAACACTGATGAAGGTAACTGAAGATGAGAGGAATAATAGAATGATATCCTGTGTTAACAGATTGAAAGAATCAATAAAGTTAAAATGGGCATACCACACACAGTAGTCTACAGATTTAATGTAATTCCTATCAAAATATACATGACACTTTTTCACAAAATCAGAAAAAATAACTGTACTATTTACATGGAGCCATAAAAGATCCCAAATTGCCAAAGCAATATTCAGAAAATAAAATATCCCCTAATTTCAGACTAGACTGCAAAGCTACACCAAACAAAACAGTGTGGAACTGGTACAAAAACAGACATATAGGTAAAGGAACTGAACAGAGAGCCTCAAGGTGAACTGACACACTTATGACCAATTAATCTATGACAATGGAGGCAAGAATATACAACAGAGAAAAGGCATTTCAATAAGTGGTGAGGTCAATAAGTGGTGAGGAGGAAACTGGACAAGTATATGTACAAGAATAAAATTAGAACATTTTCTCAAACCATATTAAAAATAAACTCAAAATGATTTATAGACCTAAACGTTAAGTAAGGTGAAAATTAACAAATGGAATCTAATTAAACTTAACAGGATTTGCATAGCAAAGGAAACTGTCAATAGAACAAAAGGAAAATCTACCAAATGGGAGAGAATATTTTCAAGTGATATGATTTATAAAGGGTTAATACCCAAAATAGGTAAAGAGCTCATACAACTCAATATCAAAAAAAGAAAGAAAGAAACAAGAAACAGGCACAAGACCTGACTAGACATTTCTGAAAAGAATACATGCAGAGGGCCAACAGGCCATGTAAAGATGCTCAGCATTGCTAATCATCAGGAAAATCAAATCAAAACAGCAATGAGATATAACTTCATATCTGTCAGAACAACTACCATCAAAAAAGACCATCGTGTTAGTGAGGATACGGAAAAAAGAGAACTTCAATATACTATTGGCAGGAATGGAAACTGGTGCAGCCCTATGGAAAACAGTATATGGGTGCCTCAATAAACTAAAATAGAACTATCTAATATCCAGCCATGCAACCCTTGAGTAAATAGCCAAGGAAACAAAACATTTGAAAAGATACATGCAGTATACACACAATATATACAATATATACACACCAATATTCACAGCAGTATTATTTCCAATAGCCAAGATATGGAAGCAACTGAAGTGTCCTTTGACAGACAAATGGAAAAAGAAAGTGTGAGATATTTACATATATATGTGTCACATATATATATACACACATGAGCAACTAACAACTATATATATATATGCATAGAGCAATTAAACAACTATATATATATATATATGAAAGAAAGTGAAAGTCACTCAGTCATGTCCGACTCTTTGTGACCCCATGGACTGTGTAGTCCATGGAATTCTCCAGGCCAGAATACGGGAGTGGGTAGCCTTTCCCTTCTCCAGGGGATCTTCCCAACCCAGGAATCAAACCCTGTGCATACATGCACAAATATTCACACACATAAAAACACAATGGAATATTACTCTGCAATTAAAAAGAGCTGCCTGATGGCTCAGATGGTAAAAAGTCTGTCTGCAATGCATGGGACCCAGGTTCAATCCCTGGGTCAGGAAGACCCCCTGGAGAAGGGAATGCTAACCCACTCCAGTATTCTTGCCTGGAGAATTCCATGGACAGAGGAACCTGGCAGGCTACAGTCCATGGGGTCACAGAGAGTTGGATACAACTGAACCTCTAAAACACATAAAAAAGGATGAATTTTTGCAATATGCAACAATACTAAAGGATCTGTTTGATTACCAATCTAGTGATTACCAGTAGGGAAAGAAAAGTTGGGGAGGAGTAAGGTAGGAGTAGGGAAGTAACAGATACAATCTACTGTGCATAAAATAAACTACAAGGATATATTGCACAATACACAAAATATGGACAATATTATATAAAACCTTTAAATGGATTATATTCTATAAAAATATTTAACCACTATGTTGTCTATTCGGGGAAGGCAATGGCACCCCATCCCAGTACTCTTGCCTGGAAAATCCAATGGACGGAGTAGCCTGGTGGGCTGCAGTCCATGGGGTCGCTAACAGTCGGACAGACTGAGCGACTTCACTTTCACTTTTCTCTTTCATGCATTGGAGAAGGAAATGGCAACCCACTCCAGTATTCTTGCCTGGAGAATCCCAGGGATGGGGGAGCCTGGTGGGCTGCCGTCTATGGGG
>SJYX01002907.1:145216-178146 GCA_006410675.1 Oreotragus oreotragus | reverse complement strand
ATATATATATATATATAGTTTTTACTTAGTTGCTCAGTCGTGCCGGACTCTTTGTGATCCCATGGACTGTAGCCTGCCAGGCTCCTTTTTCTGTGGAATTTTCCAGGCAAGAATATTGGCATGGGCTGCCATTTCCTTGTGTGTATGTGTGTGTGTGTGTGTGTGTGTGTGTGTTTAAATTATTTAACCAGCTGTTACCAGGGAATATTTGAGACATATTTAACATTTTCCAAGCATAAGCAAGATGATTAATAATCAGGAATCTGATTATTAGCATTCTGAATAACCAGGAATCTATCTCATTTTTTTTCCTTGTGCAGGTATAAATGTGGAATACATTTTTAGGCATCTATATAGGAAATACAAAGCACTGAAAAAGGGCAAAATGTAGGCCAGGCCTCACATTTGTACACAGCAGCCATCAACAGCAGCATACAGCTGAAACTGTCTTGTCTCTCACGGCAATTATACTCTGGTAAATATGCTCTCCAAGTAAAGAAGCACCATTTACTCATGCAGAAAACCTCAAGTATCCATAACCTTCAGTCATTCATGGAATGACCATTTGAAAACTAAATACAAGCAATGACTCAAATGAAAACAAAAGAGCTTTAATGATGAGAGTTGAATATTCTTAGACAGTAAACCAATAGAAGCTCTAAGTATTATAGAAATGACATACTCAACATAGCAAAATATAAATACCATATAAATATAGTAATAAAATTAACAGGGTAAGATGAAAGAATGAACTAGGGAGCTACTTGGGGGTTCTAATATTTACATTTGCATAGCAAGGAATCAGTCAGAATTGTTTAAAGTGTAGAAGTGAAAAAAATGAATATTCTAATCTCAGGAGATTAGTCTCTTTCAGTTAGAATATCTTTTAGAAAGTAAAGTCTTGTTGTAAAATGATTCTTCAAAGAACAGTATTTCTTTGAATTTTCTTTTTCTTAATGTTTAAAATGAAAAGTGAAAGTGAAAGTTGCTCAATCATGTCCAACTCTTTGTGACCCCATGGACTGCAGCCCACCAGGCTCCACTGTCCATGGTATTTCCCAGGCAAGAATACTAGAGTGGGTTGCCATTTCCTTCTCCAGGGGATCTTCCTGACCCAGGGANTTTCTTTGAATTTTCTTTTTCTTAATGAATAAAATGAAAAGTGAAAGTGAAAGTTGCTCAATCATGTCCAACTCTTTGTGACCCCATGGACTGCAGCCCACCAGGCTCCACTGTCCATGGTATTTCCCAGGCAAGAATACTAGAGTGGGTTGCCATTTCCTTCTCCAGGGGATCTTCCTGATCCAACGATCCAACTCAGGTCTCCTGCATTGTAGGCAAATTCTTTACCATTTGAGCCACCAGGGAAGCCCCTAATGTTTAAATAAGAGTAAATGTAATAACTTTCTTATAAATTAGATATTATAATATAATCAAATCACCATCAAGTGTTATTTTTTAGATCTCTATGTACCTAATTTTTATTTGCATTATGCATATATACAAAAAAGATATCATGTCTGACTCTTTGCAACCCCATGAATCGCAGCACGCCAGGCCTCCCTGTCTATTACTAACTCCCAGAGTTTACCCAAATTCATGTCCATTGAGTCGGTGGTGCCATCCAGCCATCTCACCCTCTGTTGCCCCCTTCTCCTCCTGCCCCCAATGCCTCCCAGCATCAGGGTCTTTTCCAGTGAGTCAACTCTTCGCATGAGGTGGCCAAAGTATTAGAGTTTCAGCTTCAGCATCAGTCCATTAAGGTCTCATAATATTAGTAATGTTAAGGTATGAATTGTGACATGTTATTCTTATACTTTGTTGCCTATTTCTGTATATATTGAGTTGCTTAAAATCTTAGCAAAAAGCAAGTATATTTTTAAAGTATGATTCCTAAATAAAATATATTAACTATTTTGCATAAGAGGAATGTATTCACTGTAGCTTTATCAATAATTTTCTTATTAGAAACAAAATAATTTCCCAATAATTAGGAAATTATTAACTAAATAAAGAATTATCAAGCAAACTGATTGCTGTGTAAAACATACATTGTAATTTTGAAGTATGTGGGTCAGCAAGAAATAATGTTCATTTTGTGATGTTAAATGGAAGAAAAAGTCAGAAACATTATAGTTGCATTGTGAATCCAAGTACTTAAAATATATTAACAGACAGACAATACAAATGTATTAAAATTTTTTTGAACTAGGGTATGGTGATGTTTTCAGGTGTGACTCGTTTCTCTTTATCATGTTTTGTAGTTTTCTTAATAGTCTCTTTTTGTTTTTTTTTTTTTTACAATTAAAAAGAGTTTGTATTAATATTCAAAAGACTTAACTAACCCACAGTCATTTATGGCTTTCACAAAATTGATGGTGTGAATTTAGGTAGCTACCTCTTGTAGAACAGTTTTGACATAAAACAGGTGTGACTCGTTTCTCTTTATCATGTTTTGTAGTTTTCTTAATAGTCTCTTATTGGTTATTTTTTTTTTTTACAATTAAAAAGAGTTTGTATTAATATTCAAAAGACTTAACTAACCCACAGTCATTTGTGGCTTTCACAAAATTGATGGTGTGAATTTAGGTAGCTACCTCTTGTAGAACAGTTTTGACATAAATGAGTCCAAAAGGCTTCTCTGTAATCATTTATAATAGGTCACGGTGCCTTTTTCCCAAGGAATCTGTTAAGCTAATTCTTTATTCTTAATTTATGTTTAAATAAGAAAATATCCTAAAGCGTGATAAGAACACATTAAAAATCATAACCCAGATTCTTCTCCTATTAAGATAATATGGAAAACATTGGAAAGTGAGAACATATGCTTTAGATTTGGGATGGTTTCTAATTTTGGACATTTTTTTTGTAATGCCCTGAGATTTGAAAATGAATTTAATTCAAGTTGATCCATCACTAAAGATATTGAAAAAGCATAGCTAGTTTTAAATGACTATATACTTTTGCAGATTATAATCAGAAGGGAGGAGAGAGAAAGATGTAGGACTTTCTATCACCTGCACAAAGCTTGCACAATATACAGCCACACAGCAAGGCATTAACAACTCAGTCCTGAATCTTGAATTCTGTTTTGTTGAAGTTGAATATAACTTATTATTTCCCACAAAACGATGAACCCGTTAGCTACAACTATGCTTTTTTTTTTTCCTTTTAATATCCTGTATGTGGGTTCTCTCTCACAAGCTAAAACAATTCTTCCAATGGTGCCATGTAAACAACGTAAGTTACTAACTTCACTCGACCCTTGCTTATTTGCTCTACACCAAAAGGTTGCTGAGACATTTACTCTGCCCTCTGCAGGCTCAACAAGGAAATGTGTTGATCTCCTTCACTATTTTTCAGGTCTTCTGGTGGGCAATTTGATACCCAAATGGACAATCAAATTGCGACTTGTAAGGTGTGAGAAGAGGGTGTTTGCTATGACCAGTGCATTCAATTGGCAAAACTCTGTTAGCTTTTGCTGTGCTTCATTTTGTACTTATATTTTTTGCAGCCAAAGATGGAGAAAGTCTATACAGTCAGCAAAGACAAGACCGGGAGCTGCCTGTGACTCAGATCATGAACTCCTTATTGCCAAATTCAAACTTAAAGTGAAGAAAGTAGGGAAAATCACTAGCCTATTCAGGTATGACTTAAATTATACAGTGGAAGAGACAAATAGATTCAAGGGATTAGATCTGATAGAGTGCCTGAAGAACAATGGATGGAGGTTTGTGACATTGTACAGGGGGCAGTGATCAAGACCATTCCCAAGAAAAAGAAATACAAAAAGGCAAAATGGTTGTCTAGGAGGCTTTACAATAGCTTACATAAAAAAAAGAGAAGCAAAAGAGAAAGGAGAAAAAGAAAGCTGTATCCATTTGAATGCAGAGTTCCAAAGAATAGCAAGGAGAGATAAGAAAGCCTTCCTCAATGATCAATGTAAAGAAATACAGGGAAACAACAGAATGGGAAAGACTAGAGATCTCTTCAAGAAAATTAGAGATACCAAAGAAACATTTAATGCAAATGTGGGCACAATAAAAGACAGAAAAAGTATGGAGCTAAAGAATCAGAAGATATTAAGAAGAAGTGGCAAGAATACACAGAAGACCTATACAAAAAAGATTTTCATGTCCCAGGTAACCAAGATGGTAATGATTACTCACCTAGAGCCAGATATCCTGGAATGCAAGGGCAAGTGAGCCTTTGGAAGCATCGTCTGGAACAAAGCTAATAGAGGTGATGGAATTCCAGCTGAGTTATATCAAATCCTAAAAGATGATCAATATGCTAGCAAATCTGGAAAGCTCAGCAGTGGCCATAGGACTGGAAAAGGTCAGATTTCATTCCAACCCCAAAGAAAGGCAATGCCAAAGAATGATCAAACTACTGCACAATTGCACTCATCTCACATGCTAGCAAAGTAATGTTCAAAATTCTCCAAGCCAGGCTTCAACAGTACATGAACCATGAATTTCCAGGTATCCAAGTTGGATTTAGAAAAGGCAGAGGAACAAGAGATCAAATTGCTAATATCTGTTAGATCATGGAAAAAGGAAGAGTTCCAGAAAAACATCTACTTTTGCTTTACTGACTATGCCAAAGCCTTTGATTGTGTGGATCACAACAAACTGTGGAAAATTCTGAAAGAGATGGGAATACCAGGCCACCTGATCTGCCTCCTGAGAAATCTGTATGCAGGTCAGGAAGCAACAGTTAGAACTGGACATGGAACAACAGACTGGTTCCAAATAGGGAAAGGAGTACATCAAGGGTGTATACTGTCACCCTGCTTATTTAACTTATATGCAGAGTACATCATGAGAAATGCTGTGCTGGATAAAGCACAAGCTGGAATCAAGATTGCTGGGAGAAATATCAATAACCTCAAATATGCAGATGACACCATCCTTATGGCAGAAAGCAAAGAACTAAAGAGCCTCTTGATGAAAGAAAGTCAAAGAGGAGAGTGAAAAAGTTGGCTTAAAACTCAACATTCAGAAAATTAAGATCATGGCATCTGGTCCCATCACTTCATGGCAAATAGATGGGGAAACAGTGGAAACAGTGATAGACATTAGCTCTGCGAGTTCCAAAATCACTGCAGATGATGACTGCAGCCAAGAAATTAAAATACCCTTGCTCCTGGGAAGGAAAGTATGACAACCTAGACAGCATGTTAAAAAGCAGAGACATTACTTTGCCAACAAAGTTCCATCTAGTCAAAGTTATGGTTTTTCCAGTAGTCATGTATGGATGTGAGAGTTGGACTATAAAGAAAGCTGAGCACCAAAGAATTGACGCTTTTGAACTGTGGTATTTGAGAAGAATCTTGAGAGTCCTCCGGACTGCAAGGAGAACAAACCAGTTAATCCTAAAGGAACTCAGTCCTGAGTATTCATTGGAAGGACCGATGCTGAAGCTGAAACTCCAATACTTTGACCACCTTATATGAAGAACTGAGTCATTTGAAAAGACCCTGACGCTGGGAAAGATTGAAGGGAGGAGGAGAAGGAGACAAAAGGGGATGAGATGGTGGGATGGCATCACCGAATCAATGGACATGAGTTTGAGTAAACTCCAGGATGGTGATGGACAAGGAGTCCTGTCATGCTGCAGTCCATGGGGTCGCAAAGAATCAGACATGACTGAGCAGCTGAACTGAACTGAATGGGCTTTCTAGGCGGCTCAGTGAGGAAAGAATCTGCCTGCAATGAAAGAGTTGTGGGTTCAGTTCCTCCATCAGGAAGATCTCCTTGAGAAAGGCATGGTAACCCACTCCATTATTCTTGCCTAGAGAATCCCATGGACAGAAGGGCCTGGAGGGCTACTCTCCACAGTCGCAAAGAGTTGCTCAAGACTGAAGTGATTGTGCAGGCACATGTAAATAACATCTTTCTTCCCTTCTAGAAGCATCTTGGTGGGAAAAACTGGTTTTAGTCCCAGATCAATTCTCAGCACCTAGCAGAATGTCTGTTATGTACAGTAGATGCTCAATAAAGATTTGTTGAATGAATAATCAGTGGCCACATGTTCCTGAATGCTGCAAAGTAACTCTGTAATCAACTTTAGAGGCAAAAAAGGATACTAACTAAATTGGCCTTAGTTGTAGTATTCAAAAACCCAAGGTAGATTTTAAAAGATTACTGGGTCTTAGAATAGGAAGCTGTAAGGTCAGAACCAAAGTAACAGGAAACCCAATTAGCTCAGATATCCCACACTTAACATACCTTGCAGTCAACTTTAAGCAGAAAGAGAAATACATAAAGACGTATCTGATTTAAGTAAATTCCAAGTATCAACCAGAAACTATCACAACTTCAAGGGTAAGTAAGGCTCATAGTGCAGTAGCTGAAAATCATTTGACTTGAAGCCTGGACACTTGATTACTACTCAAGTGTTTGGTCATTAATGAAGTGAGTAGATTTAGGTAAATAATTTGAAGACCTGACAATGTCCATCTTAAGAGAGTGAGTGAATTGCAAGGACCTCTTATAGTGGAAACAGTAGGCTTCCCTAGCTTAGCGGCTGCACAAAATTAGTAGCACCCCCACCAGGGCTAGGCAGGCCAACCGCCTTGTTCTATATTTAACCAGGAAAATGTGCTTTAGAGTTCTTTGTTTTCAAACTGTGGTCCTTAGACCACCTGATATGCCACATCTGGGAGACTGTTAGAAAGGCAGAAACCCTGGCCCCATCTCAAAACTATCGATTCAGTACCTGAATTTTTACAAGCTCCCAGATAATTCTCTGCTTGTTACAATTTGAGAAGTAACAACCCAGTTGAACAGAGGGCATACTACTTTCCATCGTAGTATACCCTTCAGAGTCACATTAATTTACTTGAATGGCCCAAGGAGGCCCTTTATTTTTTTATTCCCTGTGTCTTTTAATGTGCAAAGGTTACCACTAGGCTTTGAAAGCAGTCCTCCTGGGTAGAATCCTAGCTCCAACACTAAGGCACTGTGTCATTGACGTTTTTATATAGCCTTGGTGGACTTAACCACTTAGTATGGGTAATATGAAGATTCAACAAAACTATTCATGCAGAGAACTGAACACAGAACCTGGCACATGGAATATTCTCAATAAGCATTAGGCAAACATCATCACTACCATCATTACTGTTATTATTATTATGACTGCCATATGGTGATAGCCAGAATCAACATCATTAAATAGGTAACAGGTTCCTCACCATCAAATAAAGTATGCTTACTATATTCATCTAGAATATTCCTGACACAGTCTAGAGGATCGAGTTGTAATATCATTTGAATGTACATTCAGAAATTATTTTACTAATATATTTTACTATTTTTTTTTAACCTTCAGAGACACTGCAGAGATTTGTGAGCTGAATATATGACAGCATCTTCTAATAGAACCCAATTGTTGGAGGATATATTTAGGAACTGATCAAATGACTCTTTGTCCAGGACAGGGCAACAAGTTTGGAAAAAGTGACATCTCAACCAGATTCATATGGAAAATAGCTTTTGGTCATAAAGACAAAATTCCAAATTGAGAGAAATCCCAGTGAATTAGTCACCAAGGAAAAATTCCTCTATGAAGAATGATTTCAGCCAGTAATTCTGGAAAAGAAAATGACACTAAGATTCTTGATGTACAATGTGATATCATTAGCTACAGACAGCTCATGTACTGTTGATTACTTCAGCGAAACCAAATACAATAACTTTACCTCCTAAAGGATATAAATAGAAAAGAGATATACATGTTCAAATAATTTCTTCAAATCTATACATTGATGCTGCTTTGCAGAAATCAGCTTGCCCATGAGAATTCAAGAGTAAATGAGCTGTGCAAAGCAGGTACCTCTGTCTCAAGTTTCAGAAGGTAATGGAGATCACAATATTTAGTTCGGACACTAATGTCCATATTAATTAATTGTCATTTTAAAATCAATCACGATCAATGCCAAACTTCTTTCTTCTCACGTGACATATTATTGGCTGGTTTAGCAAAAGAACTTATACTACATCTGCTAATGTCATTTGCAATCCCAACCAATTGTGAACTAACCACGAGATGCTCGTAAATACTTCACTATGCTGACAAACACAGGAGTCTCAGGGCTGGCTAAGAGTAAGTTTTAAATATCAACCAAATCAATCATGTGAGGACTCTGAATTTGAGTAAGCCATTTCTAGAAAGCCTCAAGCATATAGCAAATCAGAAAGAAGAGCGAACTAAGTGGGTGTGTGCATGCCAGGTCACTTTAGTCATGCCTGACTCTTTGTGACTCCATGGATTGTAGCCAGCCAGCCACCTCTGTCCATGGGATTCTCTAGGCAAAAGTACTGCAGTGCGTTGCCCTACCCTCCTTCAGGGGATCTTTCTGACCCAGGGATCAAACCCACATCTCTTATGACTCCTGCATTGACAGGCAATTCTTTACCTCTAGTGCCGCCTGGGAAGCCCAAACTGAGTGGGGAAGGGACCCAAAGTGAAAAACTTAGAGCAGGTGAAACACCCACCACCTGCCACAGACACTCCAGGTCTAACCCCTCACTGAAATTATACCCTCTGGGCTCTATTTGATGGCAGGAATTTCCCGGTCTTTTTGTGCTCTGCACCTTCTGGATGCCTGCTGTTTTAAAGGGAAGTTTCTTTATCAAATCCAAAAAAGTTTAACAAGCAAAAATCTAGACTTGTTCCTTTATCTTTTTTCCTATATTCTCTTGAGTGCAAACTCCTAAGGCATTTTCCCCCTTAATTCTTCCTATTACATTAGGATACACTGAACATAAAACATTTTTTTCCACATTCACTCTACCATATGAAAAATAATTGTTAGTGAAAAAGTTATTATGTCAATCTCCCTTTAAGTAAGAGCCCCACACAATTATAATGGCCCTTTATTTCAAATAGTGCAGACATCATATACATATGATTTAATAGAAACCATTTCAGTTCAAGGGTACCCTGCTACAGTTATGAAAAGAGACCACCCTTATAGAGGTCCCTTTACACTCCAGTGGTTTCATTGTCAGAATTACATAATAGGATAAAAGTTGGACTGAAAGAGAGGGTCAGTAGGGGAAGAAGCGGGAGGGAGTAATACCAGGACTTCTCAGTTTGTAATAAAACACTGCAAAATTCTCATTTTCCTCCAGATCCTATAATTAGCAAAGCTCGCAATGGTCTGCAGATTCTAGACCCTTGTAGGTAGGAAGGTTTAGAAAAGAACGCAACCAAAAAATGGAATTCTTGTGCCAAGAAGCTGTTGTCACAGCAGCTTTACAAACTGCTCATTCCCTTCCTGCTTCTCTCCCACATGCCTTCTCGGCCCCTTCTCCCTGTGTCTCGGTCTTTTCCTATGAAGTGTGGCTACAACACAGCTCCCAGTGTCTGCCCCTGCACACCCACATCAAATCCGCTCTCCTCTGTGTCCTTTTCCCATTTCTCAAACTAGCTGTTGGGAGAGTCGGATTATGTTAGAGATCAATATAAAAATCTTTTAACTAAACCACTTGGAGGTGAGGAAAAAGTTGGAACAATAACTTGAAAAACATTTTAAGATGGTTTCCTCTCTCTAAATACAGCTGTTACACTGTTTTCCATATCTTTCAGTGCTCTAAAGTAGAATGAATTTTCTTAGTTTTATTTGTTTTTCTTCTCTCACTTCTCCTTATTCTCTTCCTCCTCATTCTTTTTTGTTAACTTGAATATAACTTTTCATCTTTGGCAGGTTCTGTTTTCTACATTATGCCTTGACTTTACATTTTTCCAACAAAAGAACTCTGTCTACATCTTTCTATTCCCTTGCTCCAAACTGCATTTTTTTACTAATTAAAGGAGACTTCTGATTACCTCTTTTCATATATATGATACATTTTACTCTTGTTAGAGTACACAGTCAATTCATCTCATTTGCAGTAGTTATGTTCTATTAAGTCACTGTGAACAATGAATCGGTGAATACTGAAACACTGTTCTTAGGGGAAATACAGAGTTAGGTTCCTGCAAGGCTCTAGTCACAATATTTTCATCAACTAATCACTACATGTGCTGTGCTTAGTCGCTCTGTTGTGTCCAGCTCTTTGAGACCCCATGGATTGTAGCCCTCCAGGATCCTCTATCCATGGGGATTCTCTGGTGTGAGTTGCCATATCTTCCTCCATGGGATCTTCCCAACCCAGGGGTTGAACCCAGGTCTCCCACATTGCCAGCGGATTCTTTACCAGCTGAGCTATCAGGGAAGCCATAATCTTGTTTTGTATGTGTTTAAAGACATCTTATTTACTATATATAGTTTATTCATTAGTACTGAAATCTGGAGCAACAGCAGTGTAACTTACTATTGCACAAAGTTTGTCTAACACCTGCATTTTGTCCATAAGTGTCACCACAGCTCTCTTGAACACTAGCATGGACGGAGGAGCCTGGAAGGCTGCAGTCCATGGGGTCGTGAAGAGTGGCACATGACAGAGCGGCTTCATTTTTACTTTTCACTTTCATACATTGGAGAAGGAAATGGCAACCCACTCCAGTGTTCTTGCCTGGAGAATCCCAGGGACGGGGGAGCCTGGTGGGCTGCCGTCTATAGGGTCGCACAGAGTCAGACAGGACTGAAGCGACTTAGCAGCAGCAGCAGCATTTCAGAACCATGCATGCACTCTTTTTAACAAAATCACCACCAAAAGCACAAAATGTGAAAATTGTAGCACTAAATAGATCAGGAAAAGGATATTTGTTGACAGTAAGAGAGCTCAGATAAGAAGGCAGAATATCCCTTTTTTCAACCTCAACTAGGAATGTGTGAATCATATTCAAATTTTTGCCATTCTGCACATGCCCACAAATGACTACCAAAGCAGTTGGGGGGTATAAACTTTGGCTTACAAGTAATTTTTAGCAAGTAAGTGAATTTACAAATACATCTTAAACAGGCATATTTCTATTTTTGTCTCACTTGAAATTTTGGCTTATCAACTTATGAATCAACATTGAGTTGGGGTAAATAATTGAATAATTACTTGTGGTTCATTTTCTTAGCTAAAGGCTTTTCATGAAAAATTAAGAGATATTTTAGTCTATTGTTGCAAGACAGTAACTGCCACCGAGTACTACAGAGATCTGTTGTTGTTGCTATTGTTTTTATTTCAAAAGGATAAAGAGAGATTAAGAGTGTATTTCAAAACAGGGGCTACCAGAAGCAGAAGTAGAGGTCTTGAAATGAGAAGCACCAAAGTGTTAGTTCCAGTGAATCCCTGAGACAAATGGACTAGCACCCGAGGAATATTTGTTACGGTA
The DNA here is from genome assembly GCA_006410675.1 of Oreotragus oreotragus. Taxonomy (NCBI): domain Eukaryota; kingdom Metazoa; phylum Chordata; class Mammalia; order Artiodactyla; family Bovidae; genus Oreotragus; species Oreotragus oreotragus. The sequence continues at coordinate 166,863 of SJYX01002907.1, read as the reverse complement.
AGGAAAGCAAACAAATGAATTTAAACACAAGGACAGAAGGAGGGTCAAATGGAGTAAAACTATTACAATGTGGCTAGATAATAGGAAGTTCTGATTTATGGGAAAAAAAAAATCTGGTGAGCAGACTTTTTTGCAGAGCTTTTACCTAGGACCATATGCTGACCATAATGGTAAAGAATGTTTGCCTTGCAGGCCAGGCATATCAATGCAGGAAAGACTGGGACCAGAGAAGACCAACAGAAGCCTACTAAAGTAACCTAGAAAAATAAAGCTGAGAAAAACAAATTATCAGAGCAATCTGTGAAAGACATGTGGGGCATTAGTAAGTATTTTTGAATTAATTTAAGAGGTAGGCAAAAATAAATTCATTTAAAATGATTCTTACATTTGGAATTAGTTGAATAGAGAAATGGCCACAGTACTAAAAGAAGCAGGGGAAACTGAGAGGAGCTTTGAGAAGAGCGAAGGATCAGAAGTAACCTAACTCATGGATGTATTCAATAATAGTATCCACGAGACATGATTTTTCTCCTAACTTTAGTGATACAAAACATTTTCTGTTTTTACAGAGGAGTATGTTTTATAGTAGATTTAAAGAGGCTAATTATTATTTGGTACGTATTCAAATACTTCCTTTTAAAAATTCTATCCATTTGCATTACCACTGTCACTTGGATCACCTCAAAAGTCTTCTGTTCTCCATACTGGCCATGTATATAGATATTTGAAGTGAATTATCAAGCATCTGTGATCTCCTGTTCCAAAGGTAAATATTCCTTACTTCTTTAGTCTCGTCAAATAAATCCCAGGCCCTTCATCATTCTAGGCCTTTTCCTGTGGATGTACCCCAGTCTACCAGTGTTAATCTATGTCGCTCAGAAATTAACATCATTTAGGAGAAACACTATGATGAGTGTTGGGTACCGTGGAATTGTTTTGCTTTTGAAATGATTTTTGATGCCTAAGACCCTAGACAAGTATCAAGAGGGGAAACAAAGTCCCCTCCCATCTGCCTACACTTACCCTGTGACTAGACCTTAGAATCTAAATCCTTAGAATCTAAATCCAGAGTTTTACACAGCAAACAGAGGACCAGAAACTGTGCTCTGATACTGCCTGATGTTAAACGACAAGAGAAGCAGGACACAGGGAAAGCAGAACAAGCAGAGTAAGTAGAGGGATGACGGAGAGAAAGGAGGGAGAGCTAGAACTGCTAAAGAATCAAAAAGCTAAGGGAAACAAGTTTCAAAATGGAAGACGATATAAGTACATCAAGAGAAGGATCTTCAAAAATTGGATGGCTGAAGGAAAGGCTTTCATGTTTGGCAATGACATGGCTGGTCTTGGAGAAAGCAATCTCTGAAGCATGCTAAGGAGGGAGTTAGATTTTAGGGATTAGGAAGAGGTTAATAAGGGAGTCGCACAAAGTCCAGAAATCACACAAGGGGGAAATTAAAGAAAGTATGTAAATCCAACAGTAGCTAGACGCATCATGTGTTTTCACTTAGGTCATATTCTCTAACTTGATGTCATTTGTAATTCTCTCAGGGCATTTCAGATTCTGAATCTCCAATACAAAAATGAATCAAAAACAAAAATCTTACTCAGGCAACATTATAATTACACCTGCATACAAAAGCAAAATATTAATTATTTTTAAATAAATAAGCAAGAGGACATGAACACCACCCCCACCCCCACTCTGCCAATTACCTTGTGAACTCACAACAGAGTGTGGTTTCAATTACAAAACACCACCATTCTTGGAAATGCTTAAGAAGTTGCAGAGATATATTTGAGTTAGTTATTTTTAAATGTCTTCTGAAAATATACTATTATTATATGATGATATAACTCTAGGACTTGTGGATTTTCAAAGACAAATTAAGGAAAAGTATTTATTTGAATATNAATATCTGTCTCTTATACACATCTAGATGTGTATAAGAGACAGGAATAGAGAAATGGCCACAGCACTAAAAGAAGCAGGGGAAACTGAGAGGAGCTTTGAGAAGAGCGAAGGATCAGAAGTAACCTAACTCATGGATGTATTCAATAATAGTATCCACGAGACATGATTTTTCTCCTAACTTTAGTGATACAAAACATTTTCTATTTTTACAGAGGAGTATGTTTTATAGTAGATTTAAAGAGGCTAATTATTATTATTTGGTACGTATTCAAATACTTCCTTTTAAAAATTCTATCCATTTGCATTACCACTGTCACTTAGATCACCTCAAAAGTCTTCTATTCTCCATATTGGCCATGTATATAGATATTTGAAGTGAATTATCAAACATCTGTGGTCTCCTGTTCCAAAGGTAAATATTCCTTACTTCTTTAGTCTCATCAAATAAATCCCAGGCCCTTCATCATTCTAGGCCTTTTGCTCTGGATGTACCCCAGTCTAGCAGCATTTATCTATGTCACTCAGAAATTAACATCATTTAGGAGAAACACTATGATGAGTGTTGGGTACAGTGGAATTGTTTTGCTTTTGAAATGATTTTTGATGCCTAAGACCCTAGACAAGTATCAAGAGGGGAAACAAAGTCCCCTCCCACCTGCCTACACTTACCCTGTGACTAGACCTTAGACTCTAAATCCTTAGAATCTAAATCCAGAGTTTTACACAGCAGACAGAGGACCAGAAACTACGCTCTGATACTGCCTGATGTTAAACGACAAGAGAAGCAGGACACAGGGAAAGCAGAGCAAGCAGAGCAAGTAGAGGGATGACGGAGAGAAAGGAGGGAGAGCTAGAACTGCTAAAGGATCAAAAAGCTAAGGGAAACAAGTTTCAAAATGGAAGACGATATAAGTACATCAAGAGAAGAGTCTTCAAAAATTGGATGGCTGAAGGAAAGGCTTTCATGTTTGGCAATGACATGGCTGGTCTTGGAGAAAGCAATCTCTGAAGCATGCTAAGGAGGGAGTTAGATTTTAGGGATTAGGAAGAGGTTAATAAGGGAGTCGCACAAAGTCCAGAAATCACACAAGGGGGAAATTAAAGAAAGTATGTAAATCCAACAGTAGCTAGACGCATCATGTGTTTTCACTTAGGTCATATTCTCTAACTTGATGTCATTTGTAATTCTCTCAGGGCATTTCAGATTCTGAATCTCCAATACAAAAATGAATCAAAAACAAAAATCTTACTCAGGCAACATTATAATTACACCTGCATACAAAAGCAAAATATTAATTATTTTTAAATAAATAAGCAAGAGGACATGAACACCACCCCCACCCCCACTCTGCCAATTACCTTGTGAACTCACAACAGAGTGTGGTTTCAATTACAAAACACCACCATTCTTGGAAATGCTTAAGAAGTTGCAGAGATATATTTGAGTTAGTTATTTTTAAATGTCTCCTGAAAATATACTATTATTATATGATGATATAACTCTAGGACTTGTGGATTTTCAAAGACAAATTAAGGAAAAGTATTTATTTGAATACTTGGCCTCAGATCCATTGTTGTTTCAATGCTTTTATATTTTGAGCACATGCTAATATCTAATGTATAAATTGTCAGAAGACACAAAAAGCTTACATTAATATTGTCAGGACCATATCCACTCCTTTTAAATACAATTCTAAAATTAAACTGGCAAAGTCTTCCTTTTTCCCGTAAATTACTTAAAATGAAAAATAAAAAGAATTTTCAGTGGGAAACTTAATGTACCTCTGTTGAGAATACAAACTGATAAAATTGTATTAGGGGGCAATTTGGTAAAAGTTAGGTTATGACCAACCTAGATAGCATATTGAAAAGCAGAAACATTACTTTGCCAATAAAGGTCCATTTAGTCAAGGCTATGGTTTTTCCAGTGGTCATGTATGGATGTGAGAGTTGGACTGTGAAGAAGGCTGAGCGCCGAAGAATTGATGCTTTTAAACTGTGGTGTTGGAGAAGACTCTTGAGAGTCCCTTGGACTGCAAGGAGATCCAACCAGTCCATTCTGAAGGAGATCAGCCCTAGGATTTCTTTGGAAGGAATGATGTTAAAGCTGAAACTCCAGTACTTTGGCCACCTCATGTGATGAGTTGACTCATTGGAAAAGACTCTGATGCTGGGAAGGACTGGGGGCAGGGGGAGAAGGGGACAACCGAGGATGAGATGGCTGGATGGCATTACCGACTCGATCGATACGGAGTTGGTGATGGACAGGGAGGCCTGGCGTGCTGCGATTCGTGGGGTTGCAAAGAGTCAGACACGACTGAGTGACTGAACTGAACTGAGGTCAATTATACTTATATACAGCCTCTGTCCAATTACTCCACCTCTGAGTTGGTACTTCAGAGAAATGCTCACAGTTCCATAAGTGGTGATGAATGAATGCTTTTGCTTCAGAGCTGCTATGATAGTGGAGCATCAGGGGTAACTTAGATGTTCAAATCTGGGAACTGGATAAGTCAGATGAGGGGGATGTGTATAATATGCAATGCCACAGAGCAGCAGGAAGCAAAGACACAGATATGTTTGTTAATATTGCTAATACGAATGCATTTCAACAAAATAGCTAAGTAAAAAAAATAGTAAAAGAATCAAATTTACACTGCAGTATCATTTAAGAAAATAAAACACACAGATATATAAATTATTATGGTATATCTCTCCAGGCTACAGAGGGTGTGAAGGAAATACAAGAGAGGATGGGAGATGAAAGAAACAATAAAATCTAATTAAAAAAAAAAAAAAGAAAGAAACAAGCACAGTAAACTTAGAATGCTACTTAAATCAATGCTGCAACTAGTTAAAACTCCAGGAATCCTGAAGTCACTGTAGGGGACAAAATGTTCAGTAATGTGTTAAAAAGGGAGTAAGCAGAAAAGAAAAAGATACAGACAAATGCATTTTTTATTCCCCTCTAAAATACTTCTTGTTGCTCTCAGAGAAACAGAAACATTATACATTATGTACATGATAAGTTATGAGTAAGCAAATATATCATGAATGCAAACAATGTTTACTTTGGCAAATAGCCAAAACAGGGATTTTTCCTTACATGAGTATGTAGCTATTGTAAACCATTTGTTACTAGATTAAGTGGCTTTGTAGAATCCCATATTACAAGTCTAGACCAAACACCTGACAACATTATGGTGCCTTCAGTGAAGAGCAGCACAACTGTGGCTCCTTAGACTCCAGCATCTTAGAATCTTGGAATCTGAAATCTTCACATTTTGGTACATCATATCAGAAGTAGCAACCACATTTTCCTAATTTCTCAGAAAAACTTTCAGCATTCATGATTCCTGATACGTAAAGAAAATAACCAGGTTTGTGTTTCAAATAGCTGATTATGCTTAGTCATAGCTTATTATGCTGGTTAGAAAGACTAAATTGTAGGAACAAAAATATATAACACCATGTGTACTCACAATCTATGCCAAGCACCATGCTTAGCAACATTAACATTTGCTCAGTAACTACTGTGAGGCACCCTTGTGTTTACAATCTCACTTGGTCTTCTTAATAATTCAGTACAAAAGTTAGCATTAGAAATAATTTATAAAGAAAAAAGTGAGGCATGGAGAGATCGAGTAATTGTCAATTGTAACACAGCTAAAATTTGGCAAACTAGACCTTAACCACGGTGGGTACATATCTCCACCGTATTATATAATGTCCTGTGATTGATCACTTGAATATCAACTCAATTCCTTTTTGAATCTTTATCATTTTTGTTCCTTAATACAGTGGCCAATTGAGCCAGTCCCCTAGTCCTGCCAGCATACTCCTTTCCATTAAACCAGAAGAAGTTTAAACTCTTAAAACAGAAGAGTTTACTAACTCAAATATTTTCAACACAGAACACAACAGAAGTTAACAAAGTTTAACTTTCTGAAAACAAATTGATGCTCTTAACACACACTGACTTCTAAAACACAGAAGAACTGCACTGTGGCCAAGACCAGGGTAACAGGATAACAGCACTTAGGTTACTAGAGCACATTTCATTAGCAGGGATATAAAATCAAGATTTACATGGGCTCCTTCTCTACAATCAGGAAATTACATTTCCTTGCTTAGAACAGTTACAACTGATAAGATTCTTTTTGCTCACTGCCTCACTCATGCTCTGTTACTCACAATCAATTAGCTGAAATCAGGTAAATCCATTTGAGATCAGTCAGGGTGAATATAGGACTTCCCTAGTAGCTCAGACGGTAAAGTGTCTGCTTACAATGCAGAAGACCCGGGTTCAATCCCTGGGTTTGGAAGATCCTCTGAAGAAATGGCAACCCATTCTAGTACTCTTGCCTGGAAAATCCCATGGACAGAGGAGCGTGGTAGGCTACAGTCCATGGGGTTGCAAAGAGTCAGACACGACTGAGGGATGTCACTCACTCAGGGTGAATATAGCCCTGTTGCTATCTCTTCTTCTATCAATTTTTAAGGGTGCTATGAATTACCTCTAGACCTATCTTTACCTTCAAAAGGTTGGGAGTGAATGTATTTTTCTTATGCTACATATTATATTTTTATGACATTGATTTATTCATTTGACAGATTCAAGTAGATTGTACCATTATAATATCTATAATATCAACTAACCTGAGTAGAACAATACACTTGAGTATGGGATTAAAACTGTGGGCATGCTGGAAAAATCCTGAGCAGAAGATGGCAATCAAATTTAAATATATATATATATATCTCCCAGAAGGAAACCTTTGTATAAGCTCAAGCATAAAAGAACCGATCCTATGAATACATCATAAAGAATTCCCATGAAAGGAATGGGACAAATAGCCAGTATCAACACAGCTGTCGTGGAATGGTTCTCTCCATATCTAGAATCTGTTTGGAAAACCTTCTGAGCATCTTTTTGTATATATCTCCTAGCTGTTTCATAGTCCTTCCTATGACTTGTTAACTTTTTTCAATTTAAGGTTATTTTACCAAGATTCAGGCAGTACCTTTGGAAATCAAGACAAATATCTTCTAACACTATTACATCTAGTGCTGGATCAGAGGCTATAAAAATGCAGGAGATATGTCAAATGCTGAACTCACAGAAGTTTCTTTGCCAAAATCCAAATGAAAAAGTTAGACAGAAAAATAATCCATGCCACACCCTCTGAGCAATCTCCCTTAAAGAAAAACAATTTCTTTGCATGGGGAATTTAATGCTGTCAACCTTTTAAGCTTTAATCTTCACTTTCTACTTATGGAACTGCTATTAAAATGAACAGCAACAATACAAGAATCAGGAAACTTACTCATTTAATAGATAAACTTGCTCCATTAAATATATATTAATTTACATCTCAACTTTTTAGTCTCTTATACATGTCATTAATTAAGAAAATTAAGCAGAAACAAACTAACATTTGTAGGTGCTACAAATGATATAAATGTATTTTAATTAATGTAGTTAGCATGGATATTACCTAAGAGCTGAACAAACATCTTAATGTAGAAGCAACTGGCATTTTACCAAAATTTTGTTGTGGAAAAGAGAGCTAGGTGATAGTAAATAGACTACAAAGCTGAATCTTTAAGCAAAGAATTTAAAGTTTATAAAATCTGGAAGTCAAACATAGGAATTAACTGACTATAAACTCCAAGGTCTGCAAGATACTATAAATTTTTAAAAATATTTTGATAAAAAAAATTTATTAAAAAAAACTTAGTAAGAATAGAGCTTTTCTTTTTCTGTTTGCCATCAATAAATTGTCTTTGTTGGTTTCCTTTAAAATTAATCCTTATTTTTACTTAAAAATCATCCTTATCAAACTGATAACCTTATTAAACTTATCATACTTATCAAACTGATAACCTTGGTATGGATGTGGGAATTCGACTATAAAGAAAGCTGAGCACCAAAGAATCAATGCTTTTGAACTGTGGTGTTGGAGAAGACTCTTGAGCGTCCCTTGGACTGCAAGGAGATCCAACCAGTCCATCGTAAAGGAAATCAGTCCTAAATATTCGTTGGAAGGACTGATGCTGAAGCTGAAACTCCTATACTTTGGCCACCTGATGCAAAGAACTGACTCATTGGCAAAGACCCTGATGCTGGGAAAGATTGAAGGCAGGAAGAGAAGGGGACGACAGAGGATGAGATGGCTGGATGGCATCACTGACGCGATGCACATGGGTTTGAGTAGGCTCTGGGAGTTGGTGATGAACAGGGAAGCCTGGTGTGCTACAGTCCATGGGGTCACAAAGAGCTGGACATGACTGAGTGACTGAACTGAACCTTGGAAAATGATTTTAAAAGTACTTTCACCAAGATTTGTGCTTAACTGACCAGATATATACCAAGTGGATCCAGTACAACTTAAAGATACATAGCCCTTTCTGAGTATTTTGGAGGACTATGTTTTAATTCATGTAGGTGTCTGTGTGTGTTTTAATTCATGTATCTCTGGCTCATATGGCAGAGATTTCTAGTTGCTCCTAGTATCATTCTCTTCTTTCTCCTTTAATAATAGCATCTCAAAACTTTAGCAGACATATGACCATTCCAATAAAAAGAAACCAATAAAAAGTCCAATAAAAAGACATGTCTTAACCTCAAGAGTATATATTCCTTTATACCCAGACACTCAAATTCTAGAACTTGGGTCTAAAGAAATAACCATGGATGTGGGGCAAAGATTTAGCTATGGGAACAATCATTGCATATTGTCTATAATACTGAAAAATTGGAAAAAAACCTGGAAAATGATTTTTATACAAACTATGGAACTTAAGTTCAGTGAACAACCAGCAATCCTTTAAATGTAGTAACAGAATGTTAATGACATAGAAATATGTTGACTATGTACATAGTAGAAGTTGTGAAAAGCAATTACAAAAACATGGCCTGAATCTAAAACATGGGCCTGATTTAACCTAAAGGAAATGTTGCAAAGAAGAAGGCAATTCTGACTCCATGTTGGAACTGTTTCTTTCACTTGCTTTTCATTGCTTTTGTTATTATAATCATACACAATGGCCTGCCTCAGAGAATCCTGCCTCTCTGCCTGACTGTTAAACTAAAGTGCCTTTGTTCAGAACCTTGTCCATCTGTAAATGGCAGGAAGGAAGAAATGAACACATCCCCTGCCTGAGGCTTGCCATTCTAGGAGATGTTTGCAAGATTAACGGCTTTTTTATTTGGCTTCCTCACCTCCTGCCATCTCTGATCTAAAAACAACCTGGCATCCAGGCCCTGAGAAGATGATTATTTTGAGGTGCTAGCCTCCTATGTTCTTGATCAGCTGCTTTCTGAATCATTTTCCTTGCCTCAACACCTCATCTCTTAGATTCACTGGCCTATTGTGTAGCAAGCAGAGTGAACCTGGACTCAGTAACAGAAGAGCTGAAGAGGACACGTGAGTGTATAGAGACATGTGAGTGTACAGAGTAAAGGCCGAAAAGATGATTAAAGTGTTCGAAATGTGAAAAAGAAAAAGACGACCTTGTCCAATTTCTTCAGAGTCCGGGGTTGCAATGTGACCAAGGTTTGGCCAACAGGTTGGAAGTGGTAATAACACAGAAGCAGTGAGTGCAATTTCTGGGGTCACCATGAAAGGAAAGGGGTACACTCTTCTCTTGTTCCCCTTGATTGTGTTAACTGGACTGTAGACGGAATGGCTGCAGTTAGAGAAACTATCTATGCACAGTGAAGCAGAACGTTCAGACTGTTAGTTTACACCCCACTTTCAGTTTATTAGTGTGAGAGAGACACGGAGTTCTGGCCTAGTGTGTTGCTTGCTCACAGTGTACTCAGCAACACAAGCTCCCTTTACCTTATTCAGCTATTGTAACTTTGACTTCTCTACTTGGAGTCAAAAAATTTTTTTTCTCATTAAAACCAAAGTATGCTGATATGAGTCATCTGGNTAGACGGAATGGCTGCAGTTAGAGAAACTATCTATGCACAGTGAAGCAGAACGTTCAGACTGTTAGTTTACACCCCACTTTCAGTTTATTAGTGTGAGAGAGACACGGAGTTCTGGCCTAGTGTGTTGCTTGCTCACAGTGTACTCAGCAACACAAGCTCCCTTTACCTTATTCAGCTATTGTAACTTTGACTTCTCTACTTGGAGTCAAAAAATTTTTTTTCTCATTAAAACCAAAGTATGCTGATATGAGTCATCTGGAAATATCTGAATTGCAGCAAATTTATATTTTAGATCATGGGAAATAACTAGGAGATGTAGATATTTTCCGTAATATCTACAAAGTTGGCACTGGTACCTTGAAGGAATTAATGATGCAAAAGACTCTGAACCTTACCATCTCTGATGCAGGCAAAATGATAAAACTGACAATTATTACCTGGCACCACGCTCACTTTCTTTACCAGCTCTATCACTCTGTCCTCAGGTCTCCAAACTCTCTCTCTATCCTTAACCCATGTACTAAGCAGGCTTATAATTAAATGGTGGTGGTTGTTGGTAGTGTGTTTTTTTTCCACTTTAAGTTACTGGAAGCATATAGCACAGCCCTAGCTCAGCAGTTCTTTGTCTTTCCCCAGCTTCTACTAGGCTTTTTCATTTATTCCCCCTTTTCCTCCCATAATATGGAAATGGAAGGACTTCCCTGGTGGTCCAGTGGCTAAGACTCTGAGCTCCCAATGGGGGAGGCCTGGATTCAGTCCCTGGTCAGGAACTAGATCCCACAAGCAGCGACTAAGAGTGTACATGCCACACAGAATGATCTTGCATCCCACAGCTAAAAAGACCACACATGCTGCAAGGATTATCAAAGATCCTGAAAGTGGCAACTAACACCTGGCACAGCCAAATGAGTAAATATACACACAAATATTTTAAAAAGAAAGAAAGAAAATAGTAGAGCTATAAGGATCCACAGAGATCAAGTAGGTCATTACTGATGTAAAGTGAAGCTAGAAATGTCAAATCAACCAAAGCCAATAAGTAAATATTCAGCAACACCTGGATTAGAAGTCTTCTCTCTGGAGAGTGAAACCACTGCTCTCTTACCTTTGCTGGACAGATGGCCATTGTCCAGCTGTGTCCTGTCCTGTCCTCCTGTCAATCCTGTCCTTTTTCTGTCCTTCTATATTTCTGTCCTGTGATAAAGACAGAGAAAGTGTTTAAGGGTAGAAAAGAAAGAGTATATTCATGAGCTAGCGGCACATCTGTATAATGTTTTGCATTTTTTATTATCCCCTTAATTGAATCTCTTCAAATAATTAGACTTCCATTTTCAAGAGACTAATTTTCATGAATCTGTTTTTGCAGAATCCTGAAATGTCCTACCATAGTAGAGCGCTCTCTTCCCAACCCCATCCCAAGTATCCTGTATTCTCTCTCAGGAACTGGTAGTATATCTAAGAGAGAAATCTGAACATCACCCTTTGCTTCCCTCTGTAGCTTACCCTTCATATTCAGTTAATGTGTGTGTATGCTAATTCGCTTCAGCTCATGTCTGATTCTTTGCAACCCTATGGACTGTAGTCCACCAGACCCCTCTGTCCATGGGATTCTCCAGGCAAGAATACAGGAGTGGGTTGCCATTTCCTCCTCCAAGGGATCTTCCCAACCCAGGGATCGAACCTGCATCATTTACATCTCCTTCATTGGCAGGCAGGTTCTTTACCGCTAGCGCCACCTTGGAGGCCTCATTTAGTTAACAACTACTATCAATTCACAGTTCAGTTCAGTTACTCAGTTGTGTCCACCTCTTTGTGACCCCATGAACTGCAGCACACCAGGCTTCCCTGGCCATCACCAACTCCTGAAGCTTGCTCAAACTCATGTCCATCGCATCAGTGATGCCATCCAACCATCTCATCCTCTGTCGTCCCCTTTTCCTCCTGCCTTCAATCTTTCCCAGCATCAGGGTCTTTTCCAATGAGTCATTTCTTCTCATCAGGTGGCCAAAGTATAGGAGTTTCAGCTTCAGCATCAGTCCTTCCAATGAATATTCAGGACTGATTTCCTTTAGGATGGATTGATTTGATCTCCTTGTTGTTTAAGGGACTCTCAAGAGTCTGCTCCAACACCACAGTTCAAAAGCATCAATTCTACCAGATAGTTATTTCTTAAAGCAACTCCTCTCCATCACCATCCCTGCTCACTTACTCCTTCCTTAGGCTATAGAAGCAACTTTTTTAATGGCCTCCAATTCTCTAGTTCTATCTGTACTGAATCCCTTCTCCACCTTTCAGCTAGCGAAGTCATTCTAAAAGGCAAATCTAGTCACAGCTACATTCACTCCTTCGTAGGCTGCCCTAAACTTTAGGATATCAGGCCCTGTGTCATCCAGCCCTGCATGGAACTTCTCTTAAGTACCATCTTTGACTCATTTCTCTACCATTCTACTCTGCAGCCTTCTCTATTACTTCAGGGTCTTAAATGTGACATGTGTTGTTCTTTTGAGATATGTTGTAACTGTCAGGCTTAAAATAAATTATAATCAACCCTTTAAAATGACCTCTGTGAGTCTCCAGTTTTAGCCCCGTACATATTTCTTGTATTCCAAAAGCATCTTGTTCATGCTGGTATGATAGCATTACCATAATGTAACACATAAGATGAAAAGGTTCAGACTCTTTCCTTCTCTATTGGAAACAGCTTAAAGAAGAAATTATGTATTCATGCTTTGGTTACAAGTAACTAGCAAATGGATAATACATGATAAGTATTCAATAGCAATTGCTTGAATTAATGAAAAACATATACATTAACAGAGACCAAAATTTGTGCTTCCAGCCTGGACACAATCAAGTACTGAATATCTTAATCAGCCTTGACCTTGCTATGAACTAACAACTTCAACCTAAGCTGCCTGTGCCACACAGGCCACTATGAATGTATACACACACACACGCACATGATATAAATAAAGATAACTAAACAGTAACATCTTTTCCAGAGTTTAGATTTCCTCCCTCTAAGTGATATCATAGACTATTCTTTTCATGACAAATGACAATAGTAGTTCAAGAGGACGAGCGGCTCTAACGTTAAAACTAACCAATCATAATGTCCATCTCGTGTCCAACTTTACAGAGCAAATCTCTAGCTCTCCCAAAATAAAAAACATGATAAATTAACACCTGCCAACAAAGTTATCCAAAGTGCCCAAATAGACTGAATAGAAACATTATCTGAGATATCTCCCAACTCCACACCTAATTTAAAAGGAAGAAAATATTTGGGAATGGAGGGATAGACATGATTAAGCACTTTTAGAGATGGCATCTGGGCATAGTATTACTATAACTACAGCAGATATAAAGGCCAGTTACATTAAAATATCTCCAGTTACAAGACGAAAAAAGAAAATAGAGAAACAAGTTTGCCAATGAGAGTGAAAAATTTTAGGCTGATAATTGGATTACAGAGTTCTAAGTTTTATTATAGCAATAGAATGCTATGTGGAAATGTTCACTTTTCCCATATCTCAGTTGCTGAAATGTATGCATACCAGTGATCCTATTGCTTTGTAGAGACTTCTAACTCCCTATTAATCTCAACAAAAAGAAACATTAAAAAATGCTAAAAAGTCTTTAAGAATTCCAGCTGTCTTCTTTCCGCCTAGTAGTTTTACAATGTGCTAACGTGGCCTTACTAAAAATATATAATGAACTGAAGCTAGACATAAACTGCCTTTTTCTGAAAACTAATTATTTTTAAGAAGTTTGTATTACCAGTTCACATTGTCATGATATCTTAATATATCTTTTTAAAAAAAGAAAAAAAAACGCAATATAGTCTTTCTCATGATAAGTGGTGTTAATAGCTTGTTTCAGAGATCCTAGTTCAAGAGATTCTTGCTTAAACTTTTATGGATTGAAACTATTGTTACTGTTAGAAGCAGTATTGTCAACCTGAATCTAAACTTTACACATATTATCTCCATAAACTAATGGAATTACCTTTTCTACTATGCAGACTATTTTAGACATGTTTTCAGGCACTAGAACTATGGCAAATACCATGGAAGAACTTAAATACTGGGAAAAAGATTGTGAGTCAAAGAGATGCAGATTAGCTGACTTCACATAGAAAATTATGAAGGAAAGCTGTAACCTTAATTATGACAGTAAAGATATAATTTTTTACATGAAAACCATCAAAATTTTGTAAAAGAGGTTGGAAAGACACAGAATAAGGGAATCCATCACCACTGGGAAGTCAGTGGCCATATTAGATTTATTTCCTGAGGATTTTTTGTGAAGGTATTATGCTCAATATTTCACTACTAATGCATCAATCCTATACCACTCATTTTACAACGTTTCTATAGACCAGTTGTTAAAGTCAGCTGGGGTTTCAAGAGCAAGTAATTCAGCTAGGCACAAAACAAAAGAACAGAGTGATGTAGTTTTACATAATTAAAAGTTTTACTTTTAAAAAGTAAATGAAAATCTAACAGTCAAACCATTTTTTGTCCTATAACATTTCTTGTTCTATAACAATTTTATGGGCATAGCTCAAGCTGACCTTTAAAATCATATTACTATTAAGATTAAATAAGGCACTCTGAAATTGATGGTCATGGTATTAATATAATGTGAAATGGAATATGGAATCTACCTAAATTCACCCTTTATCAGAAGCAATACAGTATTTGGACACTAATCAGATGTGTAGGCAAGAGATTCAGTTAAATGCTATTATTAAACACAATTTACTGGAATGAAATATTTCACACCAGTAACCATTGCAAATAATGGGCAGGGATCTTTTTTGCACATTCTCTGAGCAGATCAATTTCACTACCTTTGATACATAAATGGTATTTATTTTATAAAATATAGAAAGAATATTTATGATTTGATTAATTATTAGGCCTACTCTACTTTAATTGTTCAAGTGTTTTTTTTTTTCTTTTTGTCCAATGTGAGGTCATACATTTGGCACCTACATTTAAAAGTGAAATAACATGTCTATGTACCTTTTTTTCTTTTTACGATAAATGCATATCATCATTTATTTAATATTTAAGCTCTTGCACTAGATTTTTACAAGCTGGTGAACACTGACAAATTATTTCTCCCACAAAACTATAACCACTTGTTCCCAGACAGTATAAATATATGGTTGAGCTAACGTTAATACACATCACCATTTTATCAATTACATAATAAAACAAATTGTCAAGTATCCAAATATTAAGTTACACAGCTCAAAAGATATATAAAATATTAAATGTCTGCTCAATTCATTAGCAGAAACCCACTTTTTTTTTTTGCAAGAGAGGCTGGGAATCACACTTCAAACAAAACTAAGTCGGTAAACAACTTCAGGTAAGTATGAAAAAAAATTACAAGAATTTCAGAAATTTTGATTTAAGAATTGTTTTAGTTACAGTAACAAAGTATTTCTACCTTTTAAGAAAATATTTACTAAATTAAAGCGCATATTCTACATGTTCTGCACAAGATAAAGGCAACATTTTACTAAAAATACTTAATAGACCCCTCCCATTCTTTTTTCAGGCCCTCCCTGTAACTTGCACCCCAAAGTGCAAACATTAAAATGAACTGTAAGGCTTTTGTCTGGAGACATTAAAGACATGTGCTTCTGTACAATGTAGATTTTCAAAATGGAGGCCTTCTACAACATAAAATGAGATTTATAGAAAGGTATTAAATAATCACTGTAAGACTTGGTTTCTAGAAAGGGAGCAAATCTGATGTATACTGGTATGAACGTGGGAGATGTAAACATATTGTGAGCAAACTTCATAGGCCCTATTTTCTATGTTTGAAATGATGCAAGGAATAAACCACATAAGGTCCAGAGTGTTCATAGTTCCTGGGATTTGTTCTATATGATACTAAAAATATACAAGTATTGTGCTGGGTATTTTTGGGACCTAGTCTTTCTAAATTTCTTATATATTGGTAAGATTCTGGCATGGAAACAGATTTAATGACATGACTCAATACTGCATGATTTCAGGAAAGGTCAATTGGTATAAATTATAAGCACATATTAAATGCTCAACAGCAAGAATTCTTTACTAGTATCCAAATAGGTTGATCATAACCTGAACAGAGACTACAATTCTGGCAGGCCTATGGCCTGGTAAAACTGCTTTTCAACACTCCTATGGAAGCTTCATCAGACTTATTCACCAAGTCAACCGGGCTATCTGCTATGTATGACAAATTCCATTCTGTCTCAGGTTCCACTTCCAATTAATGGCATCATGCACCCTGGTTTTACTGAATGCAACAGTTGTTTCTATGCCCATTGGAGTCTTTGAAGCGCAGCCGCATTTTGGGACGATACTTCTCCAAATACAAAAGTTGCCTGCTGTTAAAAGCTCCTCGCCGCTTTTGTCTTATGAACTGTACTGCATCTTCGTATTTCATTCCACCTTCAATTAATGCTAGGGCAACAAGCACTGGAGCTCTGCCAAGGCCTGCAACACAATGAACAGCAATACAACAACCAGGGTCTTCACGAAACTTTATTTTCACAAGACTTAACCAATCATCAACAATCTGGTTAGATGGTGGTGCGCCATCATCAAAAGGCCAATCGAGAACATGGATGCCTTCTTTCTCCACAAGAGTAGTGTCATAAGTTGCTTCACATACTCTTACAATTGTGGTAACTCCATACTTCTTAAGTTCCTCTATAAATTTGCTTAACGTTGCATTAGTTGGGTTGTGTGTAATAAGAAATCTCATGTTCCTGTATGTAACTTCCACAGGAGCTGGGCGGTTCATTCAAGCCATGTTAATTTAGTTAAAAAACACTCAATAGGGATATGAAAGAATTTAAAAAACTCTTAACAAGAAGCAGCAATTCTTCAATCCAGTAATACTGAGTCAATAGAAAGGAAGTGCACTGAGATTTACCCCATCCAGATCAGAATTCTTGTATAAAAATGCCCTGTGGATTTCAATTCAACACTTCTGTGTCCAGGTTAACCAGTCTTATGGGGGCTTCTTGGTTGAGCAGTAATGAATTTCTGCAGTTCACTTGTCTGCATAGAGGTCGTGCTGTGCCTGGCAGTAATCTCCACTGCCCTTCAGAAACTCCATAAATGTGTGACCGAGAACACCACAGAAAGGAATATGTCTACTCATTGAAGATTGTGGCCTAACCATACAGCCGGTCCCAAGGCGGGGGCGGCGGGGTAGAGGAGGCGGCGGGCGTCGTGCGGCGGCGGCTTTGCGAGCGGCGGGGGGCACCGGAGTCGGTCCTGCAGTGAACGGCCCTGTCTATGTACTTTTGAATTTTGTTATATTAGTACATCAATGGATCTCAAAAGACCACTGACAATTAGATACCAACTGGCAGGAAGGTTAGCAAATAATTCTCACAAATCTAATATACTTTCTTAATTATAAAACATCATCATTTTAAACAAGTTTTAGCAGTACAAACTATTTTTGGAATCATTACTTAATATTAACTGCTGTCTTAATGACTCTTCCCAAATGAAAAGTGCATACAATACATATGCATGCTTGATTTTCCATGAAAAGAGAAACTTATTAGTTATCATTAAGAATCAAAACTCAAAAATAAAGTTGATTAATTACAAATGACAATGGGTGAGAATATAGTGTAATAAAAACATTCCAATAAGTAATAACAGCAGCCTGGAGAACTAATTTTTGTTTTGAAATTGACCTTGAGCAGCTCAATTTTGAGTCTTTGAGCATTACCTATAAACATATGTAATATTATTTTCATTTATTTGGCTTGCAGAATAGACATAAAAATATGAGAATACGTATTCAGTAGCATCACCTTGAGAATTTAAGTTGGGAAATCTGTCAGAACTGGTTAAATGACGAATAAACCATCACAATAAAATTTTTTTAAAAAATCTGAAGTATGATACTAAAAAATTTTGGAATAAATCCCCATTTAATATTTAATAGTACTTTATCCTCAAAATAAATTTGAGAAACATTTCGTTAATCTGAAAGAGAATTCTATAGCTGTTCCTTTAAATTTGTGGAGGAGGTCACAAATGGTGGAACTTCCCATGAAAATAGGACAAACTGAATCTCCCTTCCAAAGTTCACATATTTTTAATATTTATTCTTTAATTGAAGGATAATTGCATCACAGTATTGTGTTGGTTTCTGCCGAACATTAGCATGAATCAGCCACAGGTATACATATGTTCTCCCTCTTGAACCTCCCTCCCACCTCCCTCTCCATCCCACCTCTCTAGGTTGTTACAGAGCCCAGGTTTGAGTTCCATGAGTCACTTGCCAATTCCCACTGGCTGTCTATCTTACATACGGTACTGTGTGTTTCCATGTTACTCTCTCCATACACCCCACCTTCTCCTTCCTCCCCCCTCCAGCCATGTCCATGTTATTTCAGAGTGCTTAGAGATATACTAGAGCTCATCCAAGGCTCCCACTGGGCCCAGATTAAGAAATATTACTCTATAGACATCCTAAGAATGGCAGAAAATACTTGCAAACGAAGCAATTGACAAGGGATTAATCTCTAAAATATACAAACAGCTCATGGAGCTCAATTTAAAAATAAAAATAAAAAACCGAGCAGAAGATCTAAGTAGACATTTCTCCAAAGAGAGACAAATGGCCAAAAAGCTCACCATCACTAATTATCAGAGAAATGCAATCAAAACTACAATGAGCTATCACCTCACACTGATCAAAATGACCATCACTCAAAAATATACAAACAATAATGCTGAATAGGGTGTAGACAAATAGGGCTCCTCTACACTGTTGTGGAAATGTAAATTGTTACAGCCACTATGGAAAAGAGTATGGAGATTCCTTATAAAACTAAAAACAGAACTACTATATGACACAGCCATCCCACTCCTGGGCATATACACAGAGAAAAACAGAATTTGAAAAGATACAAGCACTCCAATATTCATTACAACATGTATTTACAATAGCCAGGACATGGCTATTGTAACAGAGGAATGGATAAAGAAGAAAAGATGTGGTGTTTGTGTATATCTACATATACACACACGGAATACACACACACATATATATATACATATATACACACAATGGAATACATATGTATATATATACACACACATGGAATACACCTGTATATATATATACACACAATGGGATATCAGCCATAAAAAAGAACAAGATAAGGTCATTTGAAGACACATGGATGGACCTAGAGATTGTCATTTTGAGTGAAGTATGTCAGACACAAAAAGACAAATATTATACGATATAAATGATATGTGGATTCTAAAAAAAAAAAAGTACAAATGAACTTATTTACAAAACAGAATTAGAGTCACAGATGTAGAAAACAACCTTTAGTTACCAGGGGATAAGGGCAGAGGAAGAATAAATGGGGAAACTGGGCTTGACATATACACACGACTACTATGTATAAAATAGATAACTAATAAGCACTTACATATGGCACAGGGAACTCTGCTCAATACTCTGCAATGGGCTATATGGGAAAAGAATCTTTAAAAAATAGAGTGGAGATATGTCTCTATATAACTGATTTGCTTTGCTGTGCACCTGGAACTAACATGGCATTGTAAATCGACTATACTAAAATAAAAATTTTTTAAAGAAATTATTTCACAGAAAATAAAATTATTATGCACATTTTGTTTTTGTTTAGGTAATATTTGTATATACATATATTTGCATATACATTATAAAGAAAATATTGAGTAAGTTTTTACAAATACATACAGCAACAAAGGTCTGTCTAGTGAAGGCTATGGTTTTTTCAGTGGTCATGTATGGATGTGAGAGCTGGACTATAAAGAAAGCTGAGCACAGAAGAATTGATGTTTTTTAACTGTGGTGTTGGAGAAGACTCTTGAGAGTCCCTTGGGCTGCAAGGAGATCCAACCAGTCCATCCTAAACGAAATGAGTCCTGTATATTCATTGGAAGGACTGATGCTGAAGCTGAAACTCCAATACTTTGGCCACCTGATGAGAAGAGTTAACTCATTTGAAAAGACCCTGATGCTGGGAAAGATTGAAGGCAGGAGGAGAAGGGGACGACAGAGGATGAGATGGCTGGATGACATCACTGACTCAATGGGCATGAGTTTGAGTAAACTTTGGGAGCTGGTGATGGACAGGGAGGCCTGGCATGCTGCAGTCCATGGGGTAGCAAAGAGTTGGACATGACTGAGCTGAATTGAACTGATGCCTAAGTAAGTCAACTCACTCCAGTATTCATCATCAGCCAAAGTTCCATCATGTTCCTTCCAAGTAAAGCGCGGCCTCACTCCCTGCACCACCAACCAGAGGCAACCAAGTTTCTTTTCTCATCAAGGTTAGTTTGGCTGATAGTAGAATTTCATATAGGTGGAAACATACAGCATGCCATTTGTATGTATGACTTTCAGC
The DNA here is from genome assembly GCA_006410675.1 of Oreotragus oreotragus. Lineage (NCBI taxonomy): Eukaryota > Metazoa > Chordata > Mammalia > Artiodactyla > Bovidae > Oreotragus > Oreotragus oreotragus. Next base: position 146,559 of record SJYX01002907.1, on the reverse strand, counting down.
ATAATGTTTTTGAGTTTCAGTCATATTCTTCCCTGTATTAATTCACTCTTTCCTACTGAGCCATGTTCCATTCAATAAATATATCAGCCATTGATGAACTCCTGAGCTGTTTACTGATTTTGGTTGTGATGAATAAAACTTCTATGAATGTCCTTATTGAATTTGTTTTGTGAATATATGCTTTCATCTCTCTTAGAAAAATACTTTTGAATTGTTAGGTGATAAGGTAGATATATATTCAGAGGTCGCTTGAAATGCTATCTTATATCTTTTATAAGATAACACCAGATCATTTTGCAAAGCTGTTGTAATATTTTTCACTCTCACCACCAACAAAGGGATTCCAATTTCTTCACATCCTCTCCAATATTTATTGGGGTCAGTCTTTTTAACTTTAGCTATTTGGTGAGTATGCAGCAGTGTCTCATCATGGATTTAATTTGCATTTCCTTGAAAATTAAAATTAATGAAGATGAATGTTTTCACATGCTTATTGATCATTTGCACATACCACTAGTGAAGTTCAACTTATCTGCTCATTTTTAATTGGGTTGTTTACCCTTTTATTGTTCAACTGTAGGTATTTTTAGTATATCTGAACACTAATCATTTTCAGCATTGCTTTATTAATATTTTCTTCTAGCCTGTAGTGGTTGCCAAATCATTTTCTCAATTGTGTATTTTGATGAGAAGTTGTAAATTTTTTGAAATTCACAGATATTCTCCTAGTCTATTTTTAAATTTCTTGATCAGTGTAGATCTATTTCTGAACTCTCTATTCTCTTCTATTAATTTGTGTGTCCTCTCTTTTGTCAGTACCATACCCTCTTGATGGCAAATTTTATGATGAATCTTAAAGTAGTGTGAGTCCTCAAACTTCATTCTTCTTTATCAAGATTATTTTACTTATCATAGTTCCTTGGTATTTTCATATAAATTTTAGAATCAGCTTGCCAAGTTCTCAAAACAGCCTGGCTGGAATGGTGCCAAATGTATCAGTCAATTAGGAAAATGTTACAATCGTTTCACCAATTTCCCTATGTAACTTTTGAAACAATAGTATTACTCTGTTCAGTTCAGTTCAGTCGCTCAGTTGTGTCCGACTCTTTGCGACCCCATGAATCGCAGCACGCCAGGCCTCCCTGTCCTTCACCAACTCCCGGAGTTCACTTAGACTCATGTCCATCGAGTCAGTGATGCCATCCAGCCATCTCATCCTCTGGTGTCCCCTTCCCCTCCTGTCCCCAATCCCTCCCAGCATCAAAGTCTTTTCCAATGGGTCAACCCTTAGCATGAGGTGGTCAAAGTACTGGAGTTTCAGCTTTAGCATCAGTCCTTCCAAA
>SJYX01002907.1:50894-128524 GCA_006410675.1 Oreotragus oreotragus | reverse complement strand
TGGCATATTGAGTGCAGCACTTTCACAGCATCATCTTTCAGGATTTGAAACAGCTCAACTGGAATTCCATCACCTCCACTAGCTTTGTTGGTAGTGATGCTTTCTAAGGCCCTCTTGACTTCACATTCCAAGATGTCTGGCTCTAGATTAGTGATCACATCATCATGATTATCTGGGTCATGAAGATCTTTTTTGTACAGTTCTTCCATGTATTCTTGCCACCTCTTCTTAATATCTTCTGCTTCTGTTAGGTCCATATGTTTTCTGTCCTTTATTGAGCCCATCTTTGCATGAAATGTTCCCTTGGTATCTCTAATTTTCTTGAAGAGATCTCTAGTCTTTCCCATTCTGTTGTTTTCTCTATTTCTTTGCACTGATCGCGGAAGAAGGCTTTCTTATCTCTTCTTGCTATTCTTTGGAACTCTGCATTCAGATGCTTATATCTTTCCTCTTCTCCTTGAGTTTTCGCTTCTCTTCTTTTCACAGCTATTTGTAAGGCCTCCCCAGACAACCATTTTGCTTTTTTGAATTTCTTTTCCATGGGGATGGTCTCCTGTACAATGTCATGAACCTCATTCCATAGTTCATCAGGCATCTATCAGATCTAGGTCCTTAAATCTATCTCTCACTTCCACTGTATAATCATAAGGCATTTGATTTAGGTCATACCTGAATGGTCTAGCGGTTTTCCCTATTTTGTTCAATTTGAGTCTGAATTTGGCAATAAGGAGTTCTCCATCATAAACTTCCCCAATTTCCTTAGCCCACACTCTCTATATGATATTTAGATCCCTCATTATCTTTGTCTTCAGCTTGCAGGTGCTTTGATTTTGTTAACATCACTCATATCAATGTTAGTCCCCTTACCCTCTTCTCCTGGCAGGTAAGAAACTTGTAAACCAGACGGATTGTTTTATTTGTTCAAGTTCACATCCATAGAGAGGAGAAGGGGTGAGACCAGGGCCAGAGCTCCTACTTCCTTTCATACCACACACAGTCATTCACGCCCTCATGAACAATGTGAGAGTTGCTGGGAGTGGGAACAGTTGTGCCTTAAAAACTAAGCAATAGTGTTTCCTAAGTCAGAATTTCCTCCAAAACCAATGGGAAATTGACAGGACAGAAGCAACACACATCATCCGTTAAGATCCCCTCAGAACACTACCACCTGGGTTCCCTTATACCCACCACCTGGGTCAAGCTGTTGCAAGAAATTCCATAAGCCAAGCCCCCTAAGTCTTCACTCAAGTTCCTCGCCTCCAAATTAGATAACAACTTATGTTTGAAAGGACAGAAGCAACACACATCATCTGTTAAGATCCCCTCAGAACACTGCTACCTGGGTTCCCTTATACCCACCACCTGGGTCAAGCTGTTGCAAGAAATTCCATAAGCCAAGTCCCCTAAGTCTTCACTGAAGTTCCTCGCCTCCAAATTAGATAACTTATTATAACTTGGCTCTTACTGCATCACAGAAAATTATCAATAATATAAATGTTCAAACAACATTATTATACTTAACTGTAATTACATGTCAAAGTATTTTTCTAGTTTCTTCTCAGCCATTACACTATATATCATGGATATAACATAAAGGGTGATAAGCTGGCTAAAGGAAGAAGACGAACATGTATCGTCAAGTAAGTCTGGGTTTACTAGATGCCAGGTTTTGTCAGAGAGCACATCCTGGGTGTAACCAAAATCTTCACTTCAACAACTTATGAAAGAATTGAAACATGTACAATATCATATAAGAAATGAATCGTCAGTCCAGGTTCGATGCAGGATACAGGATGTTCGGGGCTGGTGCACTGGGATGACTCAGAGGAATGGTATAGGGAGGGAGGTGGGAGGGGGGTTCAAGATGGGGAACACATGTACACCCGTGGCAGATTCATGTTGATGTATGGCAAAACCAATACAATATTGTAAATTAATTAGGCTCCAATTTAAATAAATAAATTTAAATTAAAAAAAAAGAACTTGTGAAAGAGAAGCAAAGGATTTAGAAGATTTTTAAAGTACAAAGGGAGCCACATGTCAGTAAACAGCCATTTCTATTGCTGTTATCTCTTGATCTCAAGAAGGCTTTTGCTTTGGGGGTTTTATTGGGGGTGTGTGACTGCTAAGTCAGAATCTCCTTAAGCTGAGAAAACAAGGACAAAGAGCCTATGCTCAGAACCAGTTCATTTTATCTCTGAGTTGGGAATCTTAAGAGGCTGATAACCAAAAGGCGGTACTACTTCTGAGGATCATTGCTTACTATTTTAAGCCAGTTTGCTTCATTTAAAATTTGAGCACACTGACAAAGAACGTTCTCTGTGACACATTCTCCTCTATAACCTTTGTCACAGGAAAATATTTTTGTTCATCAGGATTAAATTGGCATGTGCATGCACTTCGTAAGGCAACCCGGGCCCAACTGCCTGTCCTCTTTGCTTTCTGCATGCTGTCTTATTGTAAAGCCTCCATTCTGCCATGAAGTTAGCTCCTGATTACTCCAACCCAGTAGGTGATTTCCCTACAGTGACCTTCCTCACAGGAAGTCCTCGAGAAAACCAGGTGTCACTTCAAAAAGAAATGCACAAAACTCATCTGACTCCCACTCATTATTTTTCACACTGTGCCACACTGCTGAGGCCCAGGCCTTGCTGGTTCTTAATTTGGTTGCCCAGTTCTCCTCTACAGCTGGAGGCCTTTGAAGTTACCAACAACATGCTTTCTGATGCCCTTGGAGAGCAGCACTGTGAGGTGTGATTTGCTGAATGTACTCAGTATACTGCAGTATTCAACCCTATATTGGCACTGCTACAGTTTGTAGGCATTTGGCACAAGAGACAGAGAAGTGTATTAATATAGTGGAAATGTGTGAAATGTTAGCTATCCATTTTAGACTCCCTTCTGATTTGAGGGGAAGCCCCTGTTTTGAGAGTCTTGGCAGGAGACAGGGTTTTGACTCCAACTCATCCCTAATAGTGACGGCAGTGATGACAGGGATGGCACCAAAAGATGGTACTACTTCTGAGTAGTATCACATAGAATCAACCAATGTGCTGCTCTTGTTCAGGACTGAGGAACTTGAGAGTCTGCTGCTAGAATAGAAATCACTCACAGCAAAGACAACTTGAATGGAGAAGTCAGCCATGAGAATGGACCATGCCTGGGGCAGCTAAGCCAAGAGTGACATACAATTTTTTCCTGCAGCCTAATTTTGGTTGTGTTTTTCTACTGCATAGAATGGTTCAGTTATGTATCCAGGCTTCTTCTCCAGTCTTTCAATCAATTCTGGGAGTATTCCAATCCTTCCAATAAATATCCAACATGGTACCATCCTGACTAGCTGCCTGACCTTGAGCAAGTCATCAAACAGTATCTGCCTCTAACATGCTTAGCAGAATACCTGAGGCACAGTAAGTGCTAAATAGATGTTACCTATCAGTTCAGTTCAGTTGCTCAGTTGTGTCTGACTCTTTGCGACCCCATGAATTGCAGTACACCAGGCCTCCCCATCCATCACCAACTCCCGGAGTTCACTCAAACTCATGTCCATTGAGTCCGTGATGCCATCCAGCCGTCTCATCCTCTGGCGTCCCCTTCTCCTTCCCCCCATCCCTCCCAGCATCAGAGTCTTTTCCAATGAGTCAACTCTTCGCATGAGGTGGCCAAAGTACTGGAGTTTCAGCTTTAGCATCAGTCCTTCCAATGAACACCCAGGACAGATCTCCTATAGTCCTTTCTAAATCATTAAAACCCTAAATTTTTAGAAAAGAAACTTTGAGCTGGAAACTAAAGGATGAATGAGTCGACTAGCAAAGATGGGCAAGAAAAGGTATTCCAGGCCAAAGAGAAATCGCATGGCTAAAGGCTCTGTGGGTGGAGGAAATATGGCGTGTTCAAGACCGGGGGACAAGGGAAGACTGGTATAGCCTAGGGCTGAGAAAGCAAGGGCGAGGTCCTACAGGACTGACACCAGATGCTGGTATGGGTAAAATATCCTAAGTGTGGCCAGAAAGCTTTAAAAATACAAGCACAGTCATTCAAGTAATTTTGCCTGAGGAAATAGACATCTGGCTACAGTTAGACAAACAGATTGAAAAGAACAACAAATGGTTGCAGGGATATTAGTTAGGCAGCTATTATAGGTGCTCAGGAATAAGATACTTATAGACTGAATTACAGACAGGTTGTGGAGATGTGGAGAACTGAGTGAACTGAGGTACTTAAAATGATGTAAGGTTGACCTGACTTTGGGTCAGTTAGTAACTGGTGAAGGAGAGGGGGTTGGTAAGGACAACCCTCATTTCCCCCAAGGCTTTCCTTTTTCAGAAGGGCGGCCTGGTGTACTTAAGAAGAAATTCAATACATTTTATGCACATATACTTCTGAGATAGCAGTACTCCTAAAACACTGATCTGTAGTGTTCTTTAGCATTGACAGAGCATGTTCATATTCACTTCCTATTTCACTCTCACTGAGGCATGGGAGGCCTAGATAAATGATGTGTTTCTAGATGACAAAGCTAGTATGCTAGAGAATTGGAAAGAGAGCCTACATTTTCCACCTCCTGGTCCAATGCATGTCTGTTACACAGAAATGACACATTTTCTCCTTCTGAATGCCCCAAAGAATGCCAACAGACTTCTCAATCAGCTTATCTTCTAAACACTTGATCTTTCACTCAGTGGACTGCATTTAGTGAACATATATGTTATCTGGGGTGCACCAAATTCCCTGATATCAAGGGGAGACTGTAATTTTTGCATTCTGTCTACAAAATTATGAGGAAGAAAGAATTCTCAGGATAAACACCCTAAAATGGCAGTTTTCTTAATGACAACTATCCCATGCTTTCTTTTCTGTGCAGGAAAGGAAGATAAATGTTATCCACAGGGGCAGCAAATAACAGGATACATTTGTGAATCAGAAAAGTCCAAATGAATTCCAGTTTGCCAGTTACTGGTAGCTTGGTCATGTAGAGGAATTCCTTGAGTCATTTTTAAAATTTTCATCTAAAAATGAGAACTATAGCAGTAATCTTTTAAGGGTATTTTAAGGTTCAAGTCTGATTATACAGGTACAGATTGTTACAGTGGCTGACAAAGACTGGGGTCACAATAAATGGTAGTCAAAATGAAGGTGGACACCTTTCGTGGGAACTGGCCTATAATCTAAAACTTTATGTACATGGAAGAAAGCAAAAGAGGCTGGGCATATCATCCATTCTTTTCAGAAGAATTTGGGTGATTTCAAGGTCAGTTATGAGTCTGAGAAAGAGACCTAAATGCTTCTGAGGGAACCAAAGTTACTATTTAGCCTTCCTTTCTACATGTATAATTAACTAGTGTGCTATCAGCAACATAGAGCCAGAAGCCTTGGTTCACCTAAGAGAATATTATCACCACAAATTAACCTCTAAACTCAACAGATCACATACAGAGCAAATGTCATCTGGGGTAAGTTTGAGTTTTTCTGTAACTACACAATGTCAACATAGATTTCCATGTCTGTGTGGAAGAGAAATGGCCTTCAGAACTTCAGAGAACTTGGCAACAACTGAGTCTCAGGATAATTTCATCATTTCTAAACTTGTGGCAATTACTAATCTCAAAGGCTCTGGCACAACAATCTATCCTCTCCTGGATGTAATTAATTAAAATATAAGTAAATACCTAGCATCATCACCTCTCTTTTATATTCTTTATCTAGAAAGTTTGGAGGTGCAATAACACATATAACTAGGGTGTTAGAGGTGAGGTGAAGTTGCTCAGTCGTGTCCGACTCTTTGCGACCCCGTGGACTGTAACCTACTAGGCTTCTCTTGCCTTGGGATTCTCCAGGCAAGAATACTGGAGTGAATTGCCATTTCCTTCTCCAGGGGATCTTCCTGACCCAGGGATTGAACCCGGGTCTCCCGCATTAGAGGCAGACACTTTAACCTCTTAAGTTTCCTTCTATTCAGAATCCAAGATTTCTAGATTTATTCATGAATGTATTTCTTCATATTTAATGAACATGTAGATACCAGGATTTATGCTAAAAACCATCTTAGGTACACAGACGAGTAAGACATGTTTGCCATCAAGGAGGTCCCAGTCTAGTGTGTGAAACAGAGGCATGGAAATTGTTAATTACAAAGTAATATGTTTAAAATATTTTTTTTTTCTTTTTTACTTTCTGAAACTCTGTTCCTTACCTACCTGGTAGTACTTAGTAAATAATTAAATGAGAGTAATTTCAGCAAGGTAGTGCTCAAAGTCCTTCAAGCTAGACTTCAACAGTACGTGAACAGAGAACTTCGAGACGTTCAAGCTGGATTTAGAAAAGGCAGAGGAACCAGAGATCAAATTGCCAATCTGTTGAATCACAGAAAAAGCAAGGGAATTCCAGAAAAAAACATATAATTCTGCTTCACTGACTACACTAAAGCCTTTGACTGTGTGGATCACAATAAACTGTGGAACATTCTTAAAGAGATGGGAATACTAGAACACCTGACCTGCCTTCTGAGAAGCCTGTATGTATGCCAAGAAGCAACAATTAGAACCCGACATGGAACAACACACTGGTTCCAAACTGAGAAAGGAGTATGTCCAGGTTGTATATTGTCACTCTGCTTATTTAACTTATAGTCAGAGTACATCATGTGAAATGCCGGGCTGGAAGAATCACAAGCTGGAATCAAAACTGCTAGGAAAAATATCAATAATCTCAGATATGCAGATAACACCATCCCTATGGCAGAAAGTGAAGAAGAAATTAAGAGCCTCTTGATGAAGGTGAAAGAGCAGAGTGAAAAAGTTGGGGCTTAAAATTCAACATTAAAAAAAACTAAGACCATGACATCTGGTCCCATCATTTGATGGCAAATAGATAGGGAAACAGTGGAAACAGTAACAGATTTAATTTGGGGGGGGGGCCTCCAAAATCACTGCAGATGATGACTATAGCCATGAAATTAAAAGATGTTTGCCCCATGGAAGAAAAGCTATGATAAACTTAGACAGCATATTAAGACACAGAGACATTACTTTGTCAACAAAGGTCCATCTAGTCAAAGCTATGGGTTTTCCCAGTAATCATATATGTGTGTGAGAGTTGGACCATAAAGAAGGCTGAGCACCAAAGAATTGATGGTTTTGAATTGTGGTGCTGGAGCAGACTCCTGAGAGTCCCTTGGACTGCAAGGAGATCAAACCAGTCAATCCTAAAGGAAATCAGTCCTGAATATTCACTGAAAGGGCTGATGTTGAAGCGCCAAAACTTTGGCCACCTGATGCAAAGAGCCAGCTAATTGGCAATGACCCTAATGCTGGGAAAGATTGAGGGCAGAAGGGGAGGGGACAACAGAACATGAGATGTTGGATGGCATCACAGACTCAATGGACAAGAGATTGAGCAAACTCTGGGAGATAGTGAAGGACAGGGAAGGCTGGTGCACTGCAGTCCATGGAGTCACAAAGAGACATACATGCCTGAGTGACTGAACAGGAACAACATTTTTTACCTTGTCCCATAGTTTCAGATACCAGTTCTATGTATATGGTATAGAGTCTTCTGAACGAAGTCATAACAGAAGCCCTCCTCCAATCTAGAAACAGTGTAAGAACAAGGAATATTTACTCTGCCTCTTCAAAGTTCAGAGTAAAATCCATAAAGTACACACCCAGTGAAAGTGTGTTGAATACACACACACATAAACAAAATATGGGAAAACTGCAGAATGGTCCCTCGCTTCAGAATCACAGGCTATAAATAGTTCAAGAAGCTTTACCTGAGGTTACCTCCAGTATATGGGTTTGCTAGTCTCTTTCATGGCCAAAATAACCTTCCTCTCCTATCCACCTCTAGGAAATGGGAGCCCAGATTCCCAACCACTGAGGTGTGCAGTATGACCAGCAGATTGGAAAGATGGTTCTCTCTGGTAGCTCATGACTCAGGAAGTTGGTAGAGAAATGTCTATGGAAACTAGACAAAATGTATGATGCTAAACAATTGACCTTTTGTATTTTATAATTACTCTAAATGATTAAATAAAAATGAACATTTTTGTCCATATTTAGCCAAGCCTAGATTTCCATCATGAAAGAAAAAGAAAATGGTCACAATTTCATACTGCTGCTGCTGCTGCTAAGTCACTTCAGTCGTGTCCAACTCTGTGTGACCCCACAGACGGCAGCCCACCAGGCTCCCCCATCCCTGGGATTCTCCAGGCAAGAATACTGGAGTGGGTTGCCATTTCCTTCTCCAATGCATGAAAGAGAAAAGTGAAAGTGAAGTCGCTCAGTCTGTCCGACTGTTAGCGACCCCATGGACTGCAGCCCACCAGGCTACTCCGTCCATTGGATTTTCCAGGCAAGAGTACTGGGGTGGGGTGCCATTGCCTTCCCCGCAATTTCATACTGAGAGAGGAAAATGGTAGGCCCAACTTTATACATCAGTTATACCATAGACAAAAATGGTATTTCACACATTGAAAGAAAGTTTAAATAAATGAATAAGCAATAATAAATATATGAACTCTGGGCATGTGAGGGGATTTTCACAAAGGAAATCAGTTATAATACATTATGTAAGAGGAAATCTTAATTCCTGATACTACCAGATTAACTGAAATAGTAAGCAGATTCTTTCTTGGTTTTCTGTGTCAAAGGAATTAGACATAAAACCACAATCTATATAGATAAATTTCTGTTCAGAGGAGTCAGATGTACCAGTTGCTTAGTCTTCCCAATATTACAATTACTAGAGGGGTATGAAGCCAACTTTGATTTTCAAACCCAATGGCAAAATTAAGTAAACTTTCCTGTGGTCCTGTGCATTTCCACCCAGATAAAACCAGTCTATCTATCAAGTTATAGCTGATAGAGATGCCACTCATCCTTAACTCAGGCTATACAACATAATCACCAATTGAGACTTTAAAGACTACTATTTCTCCCTGGGTCCCATCCTAGACAAATTAAATCAGATTCTCCATCATATAAGACTTGGTGACATGTATCTTTTTAAATGCTTCCCAACTGCTTCTAATCTGTAGTCTAGATTAAGAAGTACTGAAATTCACTCACACCTCCTGATCAGCCAGAATACAGGGGCAGTAACCAATGCTTCTCAAACTTCAGTGTGTACACAGGTCATCCAGGGAGCTTGTCAAAATGCAGATTCTAATTCAGCAGGTCTAGGCTGGGGCTGGAAAGTCTGCCTTGCATACAAGCTCCGGGAGATGCTGCCGACGCTGTCTGTCCATATACCTGTAGTAGCAAGTGCTAAACCGTTTAGTTCATCAACTGTGGCCTTCCACAAGCAGCTGAGAAAGAATGGACCTCTACAGAGACATCTTCAGGAATAACAAGAGCTGGCCATATCAGTTGTTCAAGTAGTGAAAGTCTTTTGTTCAGCTAGGTAAAATCCATGGCTTTGAGCTCCCCAATCTAGCTAGCCTAGACTTTGTCCCAGGAAGCCCCACCTGCCACAATCAATCTAGCAACTACAGTGTTCAAGTCTGCCTCATTAGGGAACCTGCAAGACTCTGCTTCAGCACTGATTTTTTTCCCCCTTTCTGATTGTTCAGAGTCTACAGAATTGGCTATTAAATCTTTTAAATGTGACTCTTGAGCACCCTACAAAGATGTGATCTCTGGACGGGTCAAGACCTAGAAAGCTATCTAATTGCTGTCTCAAGTTGGTACTAGGTTGAAAGATGATCTATTCCATCACTAACATAACTGAATTTTGATAAAAGACAACATGAAATCAGCAGGGCCTCAGGACAGTAGACAATTTGGGTGAAAAAAACATGGACTGGAGTGAAAAAAAAAAGATCTAACAAAAGTGAAAATAATGATCTATTATGCAAGTTGATCATCAGCAAGGATCAGCAAAGAATGAGGGGGAAACCTCAGTTTAATTAAAGGTTAGAGATTCGACAGAAGTGAAAAGAATAGGAAGCATTTGTTCTGCTATCCTTGACATAAACCATTGGCCTAGCTAAAAAATTATGACAGTNAAGTGCTCTCTGAGGTACCTTTAGTCTTTCCTTTCCTTCCAACCCGATATCAGCTTTTGCAGATTCATCTACTAAATGACTCTCAATTTTTCATCTTTTCCATCTCCACTGTCTCTACTCAAATTTTAAAATTCTCATTGCCTCCTCTCAGTATTGTGAGATTATACTCATTGATCCCCTACCCCCTAGTCTTTTTCCTTTTTCAGAAGTACATCTTACTACACTCAACTCTTTTTCTAAAATGTTACTTGTCAACTGAAGACCTTTGGTTACTTTCTTTTGCTACAAAAAGATCAGCACAGAATTAAAAGCCTTCTCAGCACAAACCTACCCACCCTTTCTTAATTCCTTTTGCCCCCATTCACTCTGACCTCTCCTTCTCTGGAATTCCATGCTGGGATCATGCCTCATAGCACCTCCCCTTCTCCAGACAGCCCAACACCCCATGACTGCACCTTCTCTATATTCCACAGACTATGCCATTGTCTGTGTATACAAACATGAAAAAGGTAAAAGTTTATAGCATAACTGGGATGGCCAAACCAAACAAATAGTTATAAAGAGATAGAGAAGCAACGCAGTATAATAACTTAAACACATAGTGGGCTATGGATTGACATTAACTGAATTTGAATTCCACGGTGTCACTTAGCTGAGTGACTCTTGGCAGGTTACCTAGCCTCTCTGTTTTACTATTCTAATCAGTAAAAAAGTGATATAAAACAACATACCTTAGAGGATTGTTATAAGGATTAAATGAGTGAATGGTTTATAAATCACAGAACAATGTCTGGCCTAGGAAGAACTAAAAAATATAAATGGATAAATAAGCAGATTCATATATATTCCCACAAATATGTATGTGTCTTGCTTAGTCACTCAGTTGTGTCTGACTCTTTGCAACCCCATGGACTGTAGCCCACCAGGCTCCTCTGTCCGTGGGGATTCCCCAGGCAAGAATACTGGAGTGTGTTGCCATGCCCTCCTCCAGGGGATCTTCCCAAGTCAGGGGCTAGATCTGCCACATTGCAGGTGGATTCTTTACCATCTGAGCCACCAGGGAAACCCAAGAATACTGAAGTAGGTAGTTTATCGCTTGTCCAGGAGATATTCCAGAACCAGGAATCAAATTGGGGTCTCCTGCATCGCAGGTGGATTCTGTACCAGCTGAGCTACCAGGAGAGCTCTAAACATGTATATTTATAGGTCTATTAAAGCTCAACATTCAGAAAACGAAGATCATGGCATCCGGTCCCAGCACTTCATGGGAAATAGACGGGGAAACAGTGACAAACTTTATTTTGGGGGGCTCCAAAATCACTGCAGATGGTGACTGCAGCCATGAAATTAAAGACGCTTGCTCCTTGGAAGGAAAGATATGACCAACCTAGAGAGCTTATTAAAAAGCAGAGACATTACTTTGCCAACAAAAGTCCATCTAGTCAAAGCTATGGTTTTTCCAGTAGTCATATATGGATGTCAGAGTTGGATTATAAAGAAAGCTGAGCATCGAAGAATTGATGCTTTTGAACTGCGATGTTGGAGAAGACTCTTGAGAGTCCCTTAGATTGCAAGGAGATCCAACCATTCCATCCTAAAGGAAATCAGTCCTGAATACTCATTGGTAGGACTGATGCTGAAGCTGAAACTCCAATGCTTTGGCCACCTGATGTGAAGAACTGACTCATTTGAAAAGACCCTGATGCTGGGAAAGATTGAAGACAGGAGGAGAAGGGGATGACAGAGGATGAGATGGTTGGATGGCATCAGAGATTCACTGGACGTGAGTTTGAGCAAACTCGGAGTTGGTGATGGACAGGGAGGCCTGGTGTGCTGTAGTCCATGGGGTCACAAAGAGTTGGACACAACTGAGCAACTGAACCGAACTGGACACACACACACACACACACACACATGTATGTGAAAATATATTATCATTAATCAATTAAATCCAGAATAGGAAAATCAATGCTAAAACATGTCTTCTTAAGGTATTTGTTCTTGAGGAAATACTTTAAAAAGGAGGTATTTCCATGGAACTTGGGGAAAAACTAACAATTACAAAGTAGAACCAGGCTTTACCCCAAGTCAGTCTGCCTCGAAAGCCCATGTTCTGTACACGTGTGCTTTCAGGATTATCTTTCTACTAAGGAGTAAATTAGTTTCTTACCCCAGAATTCTTCTCTATAAGAAGTCTACTGCAATGTTCTTTGTTTTCTGCGTCATATCTAGACTTCAATAAGAACTCATTAAAATGAATCTTGGAGACTTTGTCAGTTGCACTAGCCTTCATGCTATTCTTACACTGGAAGCAATTCTAATGGAGAGGAAAGAGTTGCAGTCCCAAGTCTTGGGCAGCAGGCTTCTCTGTGGCTTGGCACAAGTGACTAACTCTGGGGATAACTTTCTCATATGTAAAATGGAAGTGGCAGTACTTTCCTCACGGCACACAGCAGAGAATTAAAACAGACACTGCCTGTAAAAACACCCATGTATTTTGAAGACTTCTGGTAGTCTTCAGAATGGCAGTGTTACTGTCCCCCAAATCCCACATATCATTCAAGACACATTCAAGCTCCAGAACTTTCACACAATTTCTCCTGTCTCTTTAGGCTCAAGTATCACCTGCCAGTATAAATGAATCATTTACTGTCTGTACCAATGAGGCAATTCTTCATTATGAGCCTTTTACTTTCATTATATCATTGTTTTATTATTTAATAGTTTATCTGGGTATAATTATTTACCCAGGTAGAATCAAAACACCTGGATGATACATAGTGTGTATGTATGTGTTCGTAGGGAAGATCCTGCTTTTCAAAGATTGTGCTAAGCACATAATAAGGTTAATAAATCCTGGTTAACCATAAAAGGATGAAATGAACACAAAGAAACAGGATCCAGTGTCATCTTGAATAATGGGACACATGTATCACGCCAAATTAACTCCAGATTTACTCTCTATTGTTGCAATTTATATAAGAAGCTAGATTTTGTTTGTTTGCTCATAGAAACCATTAGTCACTGGGTTAATTCCAGAAAACTGCATGAACACCTACTGGGTGCCAGTGCTTAGGCCAACAGGAGGGAACAAGTTGATGGAGAAAATTCAGGGAGAAAACGAGTGAAATAATTCCAGCCTTACAGCAAAGTCCATTTAGAAAAATCAAATCAACGCTCTATAACAACACTGAGAAACTGGCCGACTAAAGTAAGGCCTAACACTTAATATGTACCTGGTTAATGAAGGTGTTTAACATAATGTACCATATGTAGAAAATCAGCAATTTGATGTCAGTTCAGTTCAGTTCAGTCGCTCAGTCGTGTCCGACTCTTTGTGACCCCATGAATCGCAGCACGCCAGGCCTCCCTGTCCACCACCAACTCCCGGAGTTCACTCAGACTCAAGTTCATCGATGTCAGAGGTCAGTAAAACAAATTAATGAATATAGAGACCAAAGTTGAGTTGCATGGAAAATTAAACATAAGCAATACACTCTTAAAGAGTATAACTTAGAGGGGACTTCCCTGGTGGTCCAGTTAGGACTCTGCCTTCCAACGTGGGCGGTGCAGGTTCCATCCCTGGTTGGGGAGCTAAGACTCCACATGCCATGGGGCAACTAACCGTGCACACCGCAAAGAAGACCCAGCACAGCCAGGACTTTTTAAAAAGAGCTGGTGTATGGGGATGATCTGGAGGGATGATGTGGGGTGGGAGGTGGGAGGGGGGTTCATGTTTGGGAGTTCGTGTAAAAAAATAAATAAATACATAAATTAAAAAAAATTAAAAGAGCATAGCAAAAAAATAAATAAAAAATAAAAATAGCATAGCTTAGAGAAAAGATACTGACATGGCAAAGTCAGACCAAAAGCAAAAGTGCAGAGCTATGCAAGACTTTTCTAGCGAAAGCTTTCACCAAGTGTTTTCCATGGCATTTGTCAAGTTGTACTTAAATACTATGATTAAACATTTTAAAAGAGCATAGCAAAAAAATAAATAAAAAATAAAAATAGCATAGCTTAGAGAAAAGATACTGACATGGCAAAGTCAGACCAAAAGCAAAAGTGCAGAGCTATGCAAGACTTTTCTAGCGAAAGCTTTCACCAAGTGTTTTCCATGGCATTTGTCAAGTTGTACTTAAATACTATGATTAAACATTCAAATTTTAGCTAAGTATATCCTCTCCCCCTTAGCACTTCCTTATAAAGGCACATCTTATTCTCACATTAGTGTTTTGATAAAGTATGAATTTTCATTTTCTTTCCCTTGATGCACTCTAATTTTAATGAAAGGAGAAATCATAGGCCTGAACAGCAAACATAAATATGTCATGTCATTGGAAGAAAAGAAGGAAAATGAAGATTTATTTAGTGTAATTATGAACCTAGGACAAGAAAATGGCAATCCACTCCAGTATTCTGGCTGGGATAACCCCATGGACAGAGGAGCCTGCTGGGCTATGGTCCATGGGGTCGCCAAGAGTCAGACACAGTTGAGCACTTATGCTTACAAAAGCGTAGATTCCATGTGGATTGACTGTTCAGAGCTGGGTTTTTAACTCATACTGTACATGGCTAAATGACCCACAAATGGAAAGGTGACTGGGGTTTCAGGGATCTTAAAACAGTGATATTCTGCCATGCTGCATAAGTATACAGAGCTTTAAAAAGTCCAGGATCCTTTGCGTATTAAAAAGCAAGCCCTGTATTTCATTTATTTTTGAAATATTCACTAAAAATATTCAAAATCTAAAATATAGTTAACTAAACTCTTCTTTGACTCTTTACTCAAGGCAGCAAACTGGTCCTGATTAAGTTGAACCACTTTCATTTCAATATTCATTTTTGTAGCAATACTAGCACAAATGCTTCACAGTATAAAGAAGTTCCATTTTACCCCTTGATTTTGGAAGGATGAGAAGTACAGGGAGATAGGAAGTAACCATCATAGCTATAAGTTGCATAAGACATTATTTATGCAAAGACTTTACTTGAGTTCTGATAATTATAAAACTACAATAAACTGTCACACGCTAGTACAGTAATTGTCAAAATTCTCCAAGCCAGGCTTCAGCAATATGTGAACCATAAACTTTCAGATGTTCACGCTGGCTTTAGAAAAGGCAGAGGAACCAGAGATCATATTGCCAACATCCGCTGGATCATCAAAAAAGCAAGAGAGTTCCAGAAAAACATCTATTTCTGCTTTATTGACTATGTCAAAGCCTTTGACTGTATGGATCACAATAAACTGTGGAAAATTTTCTGAAAGAGATGAGAATACCAGACCACCTGACCTGCCTCTTGAGAAACCTGTATGTAGGTCAAGAAGTGACAGTTAGAACTGTACATGGAACAACAGACTGTTTCCAAATAGAAAACGAGTACATCAAGGTTGCTTATTGTCACCCTGCTTTTTTTAACTTATGTGCAGAGTACATCATGAGAAATGCTGGGCTGGATGAAGCACAAGATGGAATCAAGATTGCCAGGAAAAATATCAGTAACCTCAGATATGCAGATGACACCACCCTATGGCAGAAAGTGAAGAACCACCAAAGAGCCTCTTGATGAAAATGAAAGTGGAGAGTAAAAAAGTTGGCTTAAAGTTCAACATTCAGAAAACTAAGATCATGGCATCTGGTCTCATCATTTCATGGCAAATAGATGGGGAAACAGTGGAAAAAGTGAGAGACTTTATTTTGGGGGGGCTCCAAAATCACTGCAGATGGTGACTGCAGCCCTTGGAAGGAAAGTTATGACCAATCTAGACAGCATATCAAAAAGCAGAGACATTACTTTGTCAACAAAGGTCCATTTAGTCAAGGCTATGGTTTTTCCAGTAGTCATGTATGGATGTGAGAGTTGGACTATAAAGAAAGCTGAGTGCCAAAGAATTGATGCTTTTGAACTGTGATGTTGGAGAAGACTCTTGAGAATCCCTTGGACTGCAAGGAGATCCAACCATTCCATCCTAAAGGAAATCAGTCCTGAATACTCATTGGTAAGACTGATGCTGAAGCTGAAACTCCAATACTTTGGCCACGTGATGCGAAGAGCTGATTCATTTGAAAAGACCCTGATGCTGGGAAAGATTGAAGGTGGGAGGAGAAAGGGACGACAGAGGATGAGATAGTTGGATGGCATTAGGAACTCAATGGCCATGAGTTTGGGTAAACTCTGGGAGTTGGTGATTGACAGGGAGGCCTGGTGTGCTGCAGTTCATGGGGTCACAAAGAGTCAGACACGACTGAGCGACTGAACTGAACTGATGCAAATTTAAGGTAAATCTCAAAGGAGAAAGTTCCATGTTTACATACTCTCTCTCTCTTCCCCTCTCTCATTCTGAGTTAAAGTGTGCTGAGAAATCCTCAGGGTAGAAGAATTATTGTATTTCCTAGATTTCAAAAGTGAAAAAAAAAAAAAAAAAGAGTTGTCTTGAAGAAAACCTTTAATATCAACCCTTGTACCTGTTTTTTTCTTGATCTAAAAGTATGCACTACTTTAAAAATACAAATATCTCATTCACTGACTGATTTCAACAAACGCAACAGCTCTGCTCATCTTTCTCAGCTCTGCATTCCTCCCATTACTTCACTGCTTTAGATATTTGTCCTGTGGAGGGGTGATCAATTAGATGAATAAGTCCCATTACTTTGTGGTTAACAAAAGATTTTATATGCTGAGATGCACACAAAAATAAGTCAGAGTCAGCGGTGGATTTATGGAATCGGGAGCAGAAGGAAAATTGTTTATCTAACAGCTCACGGTCTTGAAAAAGCTTTTATTGTATTGGCAGGCTCGATTTCCATTGCCTTTGTCTCCTGAGCCAGAGAGAGAACTTGTCCAGGTTACAGATGTGAAGACCAGAAAGCACTTATAACGTGGGGCCACCTCCTCCCTGCGATACTGTCTTCGACAAGCTGGCATTCTGACAAGGCCTCTTTTATTAACAAGAAAGATGTTATCCAGAGATCCGGACATTCACTCCAAGCCATTGCTGTTTCCTCATGTTGAGTGGCCAAGCATGTCCACACCCACAAAGCGTTCTCTTCATCTACGGCCCATCAGCACGCCTGATTACTCTTATAATAAATTCCTCTCCTCCAACACCAAGCTCCAAGATGACCAAAAGCCAGTCTTTTTCCTCTTTCCTCTGCGCGATCTGTTTTTCCTCTACTTGCCCACTGAAACAGCCCTAATACTCCCGAGCAGTCTTCCCATCATGCCCCATGGTGGGTCAGTTCTGATGCCCGCAGGAGCCTGGAGCCTCAGAAAGACCCAGGATGCCAAGGAGAGAGCCGAGTGCACTTGGGAGGCAATTCTCCTCGGAGCCAAAAAGTTTGAACTAACTGCAAAGGAATGGAGGAGCGGGTCCAAAGGCAAAGATGAAGCCTGGCCGTGTAGCTGTCTAACGGAGAAGAGACCTGGCAGCAACCGACATGTTGTCCTCAGAAGACCAGTAACGTGCTGGGGAAAACTCCCAGACTCGCTCTTCCAACAACATGGACGCAAATGGACATGGCTTTTTGTTCAACAGCACTTGAGAAAAGCTAAAGGGAAATTTCCTGTCCTGAATCTTGAAACGCTTGTTCTAATACCTTTCCAGGTAATCCAAGTTACACATGCGTGCATTAGAAAGTGTGAGTGTGTATCCTCTCCAGGCATGCCTCGTGATTGGACTAATTATGCACATGTTTCAACATCCACAGCAAACTAAAATTTCTTGCATCTCCACCCCCTCCTCGCCCAATAGAAACAGCTTTTCTAACCGAAAAGTAGGAGAAAAGCTTGAGGTTTCTCTAACTTGTGAGGGGAAAAAAAAAAAAAAAAGCTGTACACAGTGAAGTCAAACAGCTTTGTGTAGAGAGAACTTCCTAGAACTAGAATGCACGTGTGCCTGTTAAGTCGCTTCAGTCATGCCTGACTCTTTGTGACTCCATGGACTGTAGCCCACCAAGCGCCACTGTCCATGGGATTCTCCAGGCAAGGACACTGTGGGTTGTCATGCCTTCTCCTGGGGATCTTCCTGACCCAGGGACTGAACCCATGCCTCTTATGTCTCCTTCACTGGCAGATGGGTTCTTTACCGCTAATGCCACCCAGGAAGCCCATGGTTAAAGTGAGGCCCTCCCAAATGGGAACTCTCCCAACTTATATTTAAAAAGGGGAACAGAGATGAGTGGAGGTAAGGGTGCAGAGAGGAATGGAAAAGGAGAGGAGGGGGAGAGGAGAGGAGGGAAAAAATGTTGGCTATGGGGGTGGGGAGGATTGTACAATTTTTTTTTTTCTAAGAGAAGCCTCCAGACTGGTACTCTATGCATCTTTGAAGTTGTACATTGGCTTTACACTGCATGAGTCTGTCAAGAGACAGAATAGGGGTTGGCTCTCCAGGAGAACAAAATGCCATCTGCATTCATATCCATGCCATTCCATGTGTCAAGTCAGAAGATGATCCAACAGTCCCTTTCGTAACAGGATTCATACTTGCTGACACAAGTCCCGCCCCCTCAACCCATAATTAGCAGGGCCAAGTTTGTGACATAACAGTCAATTTCATGTCCAAAGTGTACACATGTGTATTGTCACATTTTCTGCCTACATTTTATGCCTTGAGATCCCAGCATGTCTACGGTGGTTTGCTGGACCCGTGTAACTTTTCTTTCTGATTTGTTAAAACAAACACGTGTTATGAAGGGCCAGAGTTCCATTAACCTGCACTTCCTCTCAGGAATTTCATTGGAAGGTACTTTATACTGCATGAATCCTTCACTGAAAAGAAAGTATTTCCTAGCTGTGTACTCCTTTAAATAAATAACCATGAAGCCATCCTTCATTTTGAAATATGACCAAAATAAATACCTGAGTTAATGTTCCCATATTAACATTCCAGACAATCAGTCTCGACCATCTCTCATAGTTCAATGCTAAGCTTCCCCATTAAAGTGTATCTAGCCCCCAGATTTTGTTTTGCAAGATCCTGAGCTGAGCCGTGAAAAACTTTCCAGGAACATCAATATTTTCTTCTTCCTGTGCAGCTTTCAGCACTATGGGGGACTAACTGTAAATAATCAAAGAGGAAGCTTGCAGCCCATGCCACCCTCCCTCTAAGGCCTGGGATCCATATCTGCAAAAAAGATTAGGATGAGAGGGGGTGTGTTGAGTCAGAAGTTAATGACAGAAGGCAAGTCGGTCTTTATGAACAGTATTTATTGGTACAAACTCTCCCCTGGTCACCCTGGCCCTGAGTCAGTAATAGCATAAGATTGCAAAATCGAGCAAAACACAGGAACTGAGAAGGAATAAATTAAGTCAGACTACTTGCAGCTTTTATTTCTGACTTATTTTAAATTAAGTCAGAATATTTTGCATGTTTACCACGCTAACAAGGACATGGTGAATATTATTGCATGGCTGAAGGACTGATCCTCAGCCTTTCCAACCCAGAATGGAAACCAGGATGAGAAATAAGAGAGAGAGACCGGTTAAGAGGGCTGACTGAGGCTCAGCAAAGAAAGATGTTTTCTGACAACCATGACCAATGCATGAAATTATTCACTGTTGGATGAATACCCCCACAGTGAAATTAGTAACTGGGGGTAACTTGTCATCAGAAAGTTCTATGCATAGGCAGAAGTCCGTCACTGAGGAATATCCTTGGAGTAATTCCTGCTACCAGTAAAGTGGAATTAGCCTAAAGTCTTATGAGCCTGAACCAAGAACAGCAGCAGGAGTCTCCCTGCCTCCCTTATGCCTTCATAAAGACCTGTCTTTCACCATCCCAGCACCCACTAAAACAACTCTTATAGTCACAGAATTAGATAAACTTATGTTTTCCTCAGAACTTATGTATGCATTAGGAAGGCAGCATCAGTGGGATAAATTCAACATAATTTCAATAGTTAACACTTTCACTTATGTCAATGTGGAAAGAATGGTTAGTTCATGATATAAACTTGGATGTGTTGCTTTCTATGGAATAAAAGAAAAATTGTTTTGTTTTTTTTTTTTTTAAGAAAGAATTTGAGAAAATAGAGCAGCCTTCCAGTTTGGAAGCCAGTGGTAAACACGTGATACACATAGAGCACCAGATGTCCCAGTGTGGTGTGGTTAATTGAAAGCCATAGACCCCACATCTACAGTTAGTCTCACACATGGTCTATCAATTTGACTGTCATACTGGTATACCCATTCATCCTGGAGCTTTGAATATTCCCTTTTACTCTACTCCAATTCTTCTTCCCCAGCAACTAAACCAGATATTCTTTCTGTCTCAGGAGGCATGCAAATCTCTAGGGCCTATAGTAAGCTGGCACTCTGAATAGACTGACCTGAAAAGTTTTATAGTTTTCCATGTTTATGCTTCTTTAATTTATGAAAGATGTAGCAGACTTGAATAATTTTTAAGATCATTTTATTAAGAACAGAATTTTCCCACTTAGAGAAGGTCTTATTTCTAGACTCCAATGCAATCACTTATTAAAAATACTTGAAAGAAATGAAAACACACACATATGCTGGTATCCTTGTACATACGCACACCAGCGCACACACACACAAACACACAGAGAGCTCTGAGTACCTGGAGTTTTTGTCATGAGGACTCACAAGCCATTAATGTGATGCCATGGAGAGTCTTAGTCTGCCACCTAAATTGCTAAAACTCTTAAGCATACAATTTCACTATGCTTGTGTACCTGGCTTCTAAGCAGTAAGCAAATTATTGGAAACATACCAAGGGGTGTGATATGACTTAGGAGGGATACTGGAGACAAAAAAGTATATAAAATAAAAACCAGAGCAAAGAGAACTGACATTGCCTGACTGAAGAGAAAGCCTGAACAACATGAGGAGAACTGTAAGACAGTTACTGTGCAGAAGAAGTTTGAATGTTCAGTAACATAATAATTTGTCTGATAAGAATGACTTTATTGAGCTGGCAAAGCAATGCTTTGCCCCTTGACCACATTAACTTTGGAACCAATGACATCCATGGCTTCAACGGCAGTAGGGCTCAGCCAAGTTCACGAGTCATCACTTGGCATGAAGTTTCAAAACAGAAGTCTTAGGCCAATGTGAAGCATAATACTAAAATAAGCATTTTTCATTTTAATGGAACTAGGTTTTATTGAAGGAGTAAAATCATCTTTAAAAATACAGAGATAGGGCTTTTGGAAATATGCCGTTATGTCATGGGGGACTTCAGATCACAGACTTTGTCCTGTAAGTCATAGAATCAGAAAGAAGTAAGATACAATACAAGGGTGGCTCCATAAAAAAGAAAGGGCAAAGCCCCCTGGGTATTGGAATACACTAGGGAAGAGTAAGAGAAAGGCAAAGGGTTTGATGGGAAAGATGTTGAATGATGCTTGCTTCTCTCCAAACCCATTCTTGGACATCAAGGGGTGAGGAAATCTTAAAAACATCTGGATTGGTTTAGAGAAATTTCCAAATATTGTATGCTGGTACTTTGTTTCTCCGGGCTTTCCTGGAGGCTCAGCAGTAAAGAACCTGCCTGCCTATGCGGGGCATGCAGATGTGGTCCCTGGGTCAGGCTACCCACTACAGGATTCTCGCCTGGGAAATCGCATGGTCACAGGAGCCTAGCGGGCTACAGTTCATGGGGTTGCAAAAGAGTCAGATACAACTGTGCAACTAAACGACAACAACCTTATTTCCCTAGGCTACTGTAAAACTCCCACAGGATCTGCAGTGAATATTTGGGGGGCAGCACTCAGACTCTCGAGATTGCTTTTACCACTAAATTTATCCTTCAGACTTTGGGTGGTTTGCTGCAGTCAGTGCCCATTTGTCCCTCAGAGGGCTGCCCCACTGGAGAGGCAGAGGTGCCTGAAAATCTACAGTTCCTTCCAACACGGGTAGGAACCAATGATGACAGCCAGAGGAGATGTACAAAAGTACTCTTGTCTCAAGATAAAACAAACTCCAAGGTAAAATGTGTATGCCTCATACTCCACGGTGGCTTAGTAAAGGATCCTCCTGCCAAAACAGGAGATGTGGGCTCGATCCCTGGGTCAGGAAGATGCCCTGGAGAAGGAAATGAGAACCCACTCCATTATTCTTGCCTGGACAATTCCGTGGATAGAGAAGCCTGGCCAGGCTACTATCCATGGGTTCACAAAGAGTTGGACATGACTGAGCACAGCACAGCATGGCATGGGATTAGGCAGCGTCTACAACTTCACGCAAAATCATAAGCTGCCTTATCTGCTTTTTCTTCAATGCCCTAATTTTCCCACTATCTTACTGCTTTCTCCAGAGAACACTTTTTTTTTTTTTAGTAAATCACTGGCATTCCAAATTCTTGGCTCAGAATCTGCATCACAGAAACTTAATCTCAAACAGTTGGTACATGAAGCAGTCTTAAAAAGGCAGACTCTGTGGATGGGATTCTAGAGTTGGGTCACATGCAGGCTAGATATCAATGAGGATTATATCATGTGGATACATGGAATGTTGGCAAGCCCTAGAATGTCATAACCATGTTGCTATTGTTTAGCTATCTGAGATAAACTAGGAAAAGATACAGGTAGAAGTTGTACTGGCTTTTGCAAGAATCTTGGCACCCCACCAGTACTCTTGCCTGGAAAATCCAATGGATGGAGTAGCCTGGTGGGCTGCACTCCATGGGGTCGCTAACAGTCGGACAGATTGAGCGACTTCACTTTCACTTTTCTCTTTCATGCGTTGGAGAAGGAAATGGCAACCCACTCCAGTATTCTTGCCTGGAGAATCCCAGGGATGGAGGAGCCTGGTGGGCTGCCGTCTATGGGGTCACACAGAGTCGGACACGACTGAAGTGACTTAGCAGCAGCAGCAAGGGGGAAAGAGTACTTATAAGGACTTTGAAATTAGTGGTTGTTGCTAAGTGATGTTGATAAACTGAAAAGAGAAAATGACAGGCTAAAGTTAGCCAATTACCAACTAAAAGCAAAATATGTAAGTCAGAGAGCCTCCACAGCAGCACGCAGAGAAATACTTAATGGAGCTTGGCCAAGATAGCGGAATAGGGAGACCTTGAAGCTCACCTGCTCCCACAGACACATTGAAATTGCAACTATGTACCGACCAACTATTGATGAGAAAGACCAGAATTTACAACGAAAGATATTCTACAAGTGAAGAAATATTTTTAAAAAAACACACAATGAGACACATAGGAGAGGCATGATCACAGTATAATCAAGACCCACACCCCGATGTGGGCAACCCACAAACAGAATAATTACAATTGCAGAGGGTCTCCCTAAGCAGCAGTGAGTACAAGCGCCACATTGGGATTCTGTCTTGGGTCCTTCACTGGCAAGATGAGCCCTAAAACATTTGGCTTTGAAGGCCAGTAGGGCTTATTTTGGGAAATCCAGAGAGCTGTGGAAAATAGTGACTCCACTCTTAAAGAGCTGACACAAAATATCACACATTCCAGGACCCAAGACAGAAGCATAATTTGAAATGAGTGTGGGTGAGACATATCTGTTTATCTTGGAGAGCCTCCCATGCGGCAGGAGCAACTGGAGATCATCCTGGGGACATAGGCAATGGTGGCAGCCATACTGCGGAGTTCACTCTAATATGTGACACCGGTGCTGGGAGCAGCATTTTATAATCTGCCCTTTACCTTATTAGCATCTAGACTAAGAACCACTCACCAGCCTACAGGCACTAGTATGCTGGAAGGCAGCCCCATCCATCCACCAGCAGGCAGGCTGTCTGAAGACTCCCTTTGGTGGCAGCCAGACCAAGACATGGCCCTTTCCACCAGAGGGTCTAGGACCTGGCTCCACACCCAAGGCCTTGCAGCCAGAGACCCCAGGGCCCACTTTCACCCCCGGAGTCATGGCACTAGTCCTAGGAACAGTCTCACACAACGGCAAGCAAACAGCACCCCACCACACCACCAGAGCCATGTAGCCTGCCTTGTCAGGACCCAGAAAACCCAAAGCAGGTTAGCACCAGCCCCAGGACCACCACTGGTCCAGCAGCCCAGTGGCCCAGCCCCACCCATCAGCAGGCTGACACTGTCAGTAGAGCCCCAAGGCCCTGCAGCCGGAGACTTTGGGACCCACATCACCCATCGCAACAGACGGACCTGTGGAGCCCACAGGGCACCCCTAGAGGACATATCTCTGGTGACCAAAGGAGAGTGTACTTCTTGGACACATAGGACATCTCCTACAAAATGCCACTTCTCCAAGCTTAGGAAATGTAACCAATCTAACCAATATATAGAAATTAAAATAGTAAATTAGGGAAAATGAGGTGACAGAGGAACATGCTCTGAGAGGAAGAGTTATATGAAGTTTCAGAATAAGAATTAAGTGGAGTGGAAATGTGTGTGTGCTTAGTCACTCAGCCATGCCTGATTCTTTGCTACCCCCTGGGTTGTAGTCCACCAGGCTCCTCTGTCCATGGGGATTCTCCAGGCAGTAATACTGGAGTGGATTGCTATGCCCTCCTCCAAGGGATCTTCCCAACCAAGGGAGCAAACCCAGGTCTCCCACATTGCAGGTGGATTCTTTACCATCTGAGCCACCAGGAAGCCTACCAGGGAAGTGGAGATAGGCAATCTAACTAATAAAGAGTTCAAGGTAATGATCATAAAGATGATCTCCCTGATCCAGAGATCGAACCTAGGTTTTCCTCATTGCAGGCAGATTCTTTACCATCTGAGCCACCAGGGAATCCAATCATATATATGTGTGTGTGTGTATATATAAATTGCTATAACAACCCTAAAATAATGAACAAAATGGTAATAAGTATATGCATAATAGTAATTACTTTATATGTAAATGTAATAAATGCTCCAATCAAAAGACACAGAGTAGCTGAATTAAGCCCCCAAATCAGGATCCATATATATGCTGCCTAGAGGAGACTCATTTCAGATCTAAAGATATACACAGACTGAAAGTGAGGAGATGGAACAAGATATTCCAAGCAAAGGTCAATAAAAAGAAATCCAGGGCAGCAATACTTATATCATAGAAAATAACTTTAAACCAAAGATTGTAACAAGAAACAAAGGAGGAAATACCACAATAATAAAGGGATCAACCCAAGAAGAAGATATAACAACTATATGCAACTATCTGCACTCATCAAAGGGGTAACTAAATGCCTAAAACAAATAATAGCAGATCTCAAAAGAGGAACTGACATTAGCCAAGTAACAGTAGGGGACTTTAACACCCCATTTACATCCATGGACAGATCATACAGACAGAAAATCCATAATAAAACACTGTCTTTAAATGACACAGTAGCTCAAATGGACTGTATATATAGTATATATACATATGTGTGTGTGCATACACAGACACACACTTACAATTACAGTGATATAAACATACCAACCAAAAGAAGTGGAATAAACACTGAAGTGCACGTGGAACAGCCTCTAGGAAAGATCACACAACGTCACAAACAAGAAGTCTCAGCAAATTCAAGAAAACAAATTATATCAAGCATCTTTTCCAACCACAATGCTATGAGACTAGAGATCAACTACAAGAAAGAAAAACGACTGCCAAACACAGAACAAGCGGAGGCAAACAATATGCCCCTAAGCAACAAATGGATCAGAGAAGAAATTAAAAATACCTGGAGACAAAAGAAATAAAAAGACAATTCAAAATCTATGGGATGCAGCAAAAGCAGTTCTAAGAGAGAAGTTTAGAGAGTTTATCTTCTTATTTCCTAAGCCTACCTCAGGAAATAAGAAAAACCTCAAATAAAAAAATATCCTAACCTTATACCTAAAGGAAGTAGAAAAAGAACAAAAACCAAAGTTAATAGAAGGAAAAAAATCATAACTATCAGGACAGAAATAAATGAAATAGAGACTGTATAAAAGCAATAGAAACGATGAGTGAAAACTGTTAGCTGGAAAAAAAGACCAAAAAAAAAAAAAAGAAAAGATAAACTAGATAAACCTTTGCCCAGATTCATCAAGAAAGAAAAAAAAAAAAAAAAAGGAGAACCTAAAACAATAAACATCAGAAATGAAACAAAAGAATAATAAATCTGCTATCACTTTATATAGGACCTAAAAATAGGACAAATTAATAAAGAGAAACAGTCTCACAGTTACGGAGAACAAACTAGTGGTAACTAACAGGGAGAAGGGTTAGGAGGAGGAGCAAGATAAAAGTAATGATAGATCAAAGTGATAAACAGGTACAAACTGCTGTATATAAAATCAGTCAGCTATAAGGATCTATTGCACAGCACAGGGAATATAGCCAGCATTTTATAATATCTTTAAATGCCAGGGCACTGTGGTCAGAGAAACAGTCCCTTTTCTTTTTCAATCCTAATAAAATCGCTTCTTTTTCCAGGATGAAGGGGATCTAGTGCAATCAACTTGCTACAAAGTAGCATGTAGGTGGTAGGGTATCGAGGACTTCACCTTGGTCTCTTTTGCTGACATACTGGACAGAATTATTTAGTGTCAAAAGAAAGATCATCCTTAATGAGAAAGAGGCCCATGAATACCTTCTATCCCTAACACCATACCTATTCTGTTTATGAATTCATATTTCAAGCACTGTGTAATCAAGGACAGATGTCACATGATGTTGATTTTGAGTTATTCTGGTCACCTAATTATTAAATGCTCCTTCTGCAATGGATGCTTCATGGTGGGTATTAAATTGTGATACAGATGTCCTTTTCTATGGTTGCTCTTACTCTACAGATTAATACATTATTGTAAATCAACTATATTTCAATAAAAAAGAAACCATTGTCACTTATAGCCATAGGAGAAAAACTAATGGCCAAGTAGATGTACTTGGCCACATACTGCTACTTTCGATTGTAAAGTAGCATAACTTCAGAGAAGAATGAATCTGCAAGCTGGCAAGTCCCTCACTACAAAGTCAGGTGCCTCGTATAAGTGGTGGGTGCCTGACACTTGGGATAAAAATATCTGGTAGATATACATGATGTACTAGTATCCACAAATTCTATGGAACCTTCTGGATCTGTTAGAGGACAGAATACACTATTTCCCTCCCTATGCTTAAAGACCATACAGATGCCTCAACCAGGTCAGAAATCATACAAGAAAATACGATTCTCCTTAAAATCTGCTCTTATCTCCCAAGCTGAACACCAAACCAAAAACTAATGGCAAAGACGACTATATTGGGCAAATTTATCCTGTTGAAAAAGGAAAGGGATTTTACACTGAATAATGTTCACTACATTAAGTGAAACGAAAATACCAGAACTGAATTGACTCAGTGTGAAAAATGAGAATCAAAGGTTCAGAGAAGGTGGCATGGTAATATTTCTCCCTCAAAATCACCAATTTCCTATTTTCAGTAAGGCCTAAGGGGCACTCCACTTATTAAGGTAATAAAAAAACACATCGATACAGTGGTCACCTGTACTGTTGTTGCGAAGGATGCACAGCAGGAGGAATGAATGACCAGAGGACCTTCTGGTCTTACTACCTACCACACAATTCAGAAACTACTGGCCTGAGATATCCTGGGATAAGCTTTTAAAATCACAGCTGAGATTCCATCTTAGAGATAACCGTCTCTGAAAGTAGGAAACTGTCCCTCAAGAGGCAGTGTAAACTTTAAAGTGATGGTGATTATTTGCTTCTGGGTTCCCAACCAGTATAACACGTGGGTCCCAGAACCAAAGGGATAGAGGCAGAATTCCCTCGCTTATTGTCACCCCCACTAACATATTTGAAGAATCTATGCGCTCCATCTCTGAATTTTTAAGCTCTGTGGATCTAAATGCCCTAGTACCCAGAAAGAAATGATTCCATCAAGGCATATAGTAAGAGCTCACTAAATACAAAATTTTGGTTGGCACTGGGTCTCTTCAATTCCTCACACAAACAGAACAGTATGCCAAAGAAAGGACTAACCTCCTTGACAGGGGCAGTTGATGCCAATCATCATAAATAGTGTGTTGACTATTATGCATCAGAGCTAGGATTTGGTCCTCAGCTTCTCTTAGTGTTCCAACAACCAGTGTTATTTCAGATGTATCTTGTTTTAATTTCAGAATTTCCATTCGGTTCTTTATTATAGTTTCTAACTCTGCTGAGATTTCTTATTCTTTGACTCATCATAAGTATATTATCTATCATTATTATAATAACCATTGCAAAACCTTTGTTAATTTCAAAATCTGTTTCATCTCAGTCTCCATCGATTGTCTTTTTTCTAGGAAATGGGTCAGTGTGAGGAACAGTCTCTAGTTCCCCCTTATTTCAAGTTATATTGAATTGTATCATAGACATCTTAAATATTATACTGCAGACCCTCTGAATTCTGTTATACTCTTCCAAAGATTTTTGTTTATCTGTTTTACCAGGTAACTAACTTGATGGAACTAAAACTGTCTTTGTGTGTGTGTGTGTGTGTGTGTGTGCATATGCTAAGTTGCTTCAGTTGTGTCCGACTCTGCGGGACACTATGGACTGTAGCCTGCCAGGCTCCTCTGTTCATGGGATTCTCCAGGCAAGAATACTTCAGTGGGTTGCTTTGCCCTCTTCCAAGGGATCTTCCCAATCTAAGGATCAAACCCATGCCTCTTACGCCTCCTGCATTGGCAAGTGGGTTCTTTATCACTAGCACCCCCTGGGAAGTTCCATGTGTATACACACGTGCACTCTAAAGATGGTCACGTGTTCTGCCCACCTTATGTGATTCAGGAGTTATCTAGAGATTTTTAGAGTTTATACACAAAATTTTCAAGGAACTTGGGGTTCCCTGTCTCTGGATGCCTCCTTCCTGTGACCCCCTCCTGTATTAACAGCTATTGTAGTTGCTGTGTGAGGGTTTCTCGTTGTGGTGGTTTCTCTCCTTGGACAGAACAGATTCGAAGGCACACAGGCTTCAGTAGTTGCAGCACAGAGGCTCATGAGTTGTGGCTTCCAGAATCTAAAGCACAGGCTTAGTTGCTCCATGGCATATGGGATCTTCCTGGATCAGGGACTGAACCGGTGTCTCCAGTCTAGGCAGGCAGATTCTTTACCAGGGAGGCCCTCTGGCAGTTTTATGTGCTCTTTATGGTACATAAAAAACCTGCAAATGAGAAGATTCTTTGATCCATACCATTCCCTTCACCAAACTGCTGACTCCTCTTCAAAGTTTTCCATTTTTTCAAATTTCTTCCACTTCCCTCAGGTGGTTGTTCTTTTGTATTTCATCTTTTGTATTAAGTATTAATATATAAGAGCATATACTTCTTATCGGAGTGTCACCCAGTATCAGCTTACTGGATCATACAGGAAGTACCGATCATCCTTGACTTACAGTGGGCTATGTCCTGAAAAGCCCATTGTAAGTTAAAAATACTTAGTTGAAAATGTACTAAATATACCTAACCTCATTGTGAGTTCAGAACTATACACTGCAGCTTAGCTTAACCTACATTAAACATGTTCAGAATACCCACATTAGGCTGTAGTTAGGCACAATCACCCAACACAAAGCCTATTTTATAATTAAGTGTTGAATTAGCATATCGTGTAATGTGTTGAATACTATACTGGAGGTAAAAAAACAGAATGGTTGTGTGGGTTCATAATGATTCAAAGTGTACCAGCTGTTTACTCTCAGGACTGGATAGGTGACTGGAAGCCAAGGCTCAATGCTCCTGCCCAGTATTATGAGAGACAATTGTACTGCATATCATTAATGGGGAAAAGATCAAAATTTGAATTCTGAAGTATGGTTCCTACTGAATATGTGGCACTTTCCCATCATTGTAAAGTAGAAAAATTATAGGTCAAATCATAGTAAGTCAAGCACTGCTTGTATATGATAGACACTCCTGACAAGGTTTAACTGTGACTTAGCAATCACAGCAACCTTACGTGCAGGTAATCAGAGCCTAGGCTCCTCAAATGGTGGTCTGGCTTACCTCACCAGTCTTCTACTAGAACAGCAGCATGCTAGCTACAGGCGAGTCTGAACTGAGTCTTGAAGGAGATTGTGAGAATCAGTTTTGGCCATGGGACCAATTATACCAGAGGGGATTAAAGCTTGTCACACCGAGTCCTAAATTTTTCCATATAAATTACAGCCAATCATTTTATTTAAAAAAAAAAACAAAAACTTTCAACTTAATGGTAAAGCACCAGAAGGTGAACATCAGAAGACACAGCTGGTCTCTTGTCCAGAAACCACCTCAGGTCTCATTAGCTCTACATATCCACCTCTTAGCTTCTGCTGCTCTGCCAAAAGTTTGCATCTTTAACAGGGGATCATCTTCAGCTTAAGAGATGAACCCTGCTGGGAGTGCCGGGGTAGTTTATGACCAACTGCCCACTCCATCCCAGCCTTGTAGCCAATGTAATTGATTCAATAACTGATGCAGGAGTGAAAAAGCCCAGCTCCCTCGGTACAGGATGAAACAAGCACCAGGTATAATTTATTGCTTCAGAACTGCTGCAAAATCAGGCTGATACTAGCACTTTATCTGACCCTGAACTTTTTTTTTTTACCCTTCCATATCCTGCTTTCCTGCTTTGTTATCAGTTTCTTCTGGGAGTATTTCCTTAGGAATGCATATTCAGTTAAATCCCTGGCTCAAGGTCTATTTCCTGGAGACCTTGTCTGAAAACACTGTAGATTCAGTGTGCGGCTGCCCATAAGAGAGCGTGAGCACAGTAGAGTGCCGAAGGCGGGGTGGGGGGGGCGTGGGGGAGAGACCCGAGGACAGCCTCACAGAGTCTACCCCATGCAGCGCAAAATGTATCGCTGCCGGTGTAATGCCATCAGTGACCAGGGGTGACCAGCCACATCTCAGCAGGTACAGCAACCTCTCCAAACTAACAGATGCAGGAATTTGTTCAACTGTGGCAGAGACTAGCAACAGTGTGAAAGATAACTCAGGAAAAGCCCCTGACCTACTGTCCACACTGTTCTAGAAGCTTCTCTTATTCAAGATGCCCCCAAAAAACATAGCAAATGGAAAGGGAACAAATCTTGACAGTTAAGTATGCCTATGTTTTGAACTATAAAGTGCCTAAGATAATAATAAATATTTGTGAGTAGAAAATAGTCAGATCAGACTGACCATACCAGAATGTGAGAAAGAAGTTATTTAGTCTTTGAAGAGTTGAGTCTGCAAAGCAAAGGCAAGGTCAGTTACATAAAATTCATTAATATTTTAGATTTTTGCACATCTACATCTTAGGGTTTAAATTTTTAATTCACTTAAACTTCAATTAGATGAAAATTTTGAATTTTCAGAGTAATTTCTGTTTAATGAGGAAGGTAGGAATTTGTATCCCATTAATGGAAGAGAGAAAAAAAAAAGCTTTAAATGGTTAAATGCCTAAGGTCACAAACAACAAAGTTAGTGCAGGACAAATATTCAAAATAATTTTCTGACTTTGAAATCCAGTGTATTTTCAAACTTAGAAGCAGTGGATCAGTTAGTGACTTAAGCCTAGGCAAGACAGTTAATCATTCTGATTCTGACACTTCTTTTTATATCTCTAGCTTGGTCTCCACAAGGTTCAACCCATACTCCTCATAGCAATCCTCAGAGTCAAATTGTATTCTCCATGGCTGCGGACATACTCATGAAAGGTACTGCTCACTTCTTCAAGAAGAACTTTAAAATTCCCCTAATATACCTGTGGGTTCTGATGATCCCATCCAGATTTTAACAAACTTTTTTGTTCATCAGAATTACATAGAGGTTTTTAAAAAACAAAACAATGAAGTACCTGTGATAGAAACCCATCTCATCCCAGAAGTTTAGACTTAGTGGATCAGAGGTAAGCTCTTGACTTCTGTCTTTTTTTTTTTTTTAATTTATTTAAGTGGAGGCTAATTACTTGCTCTGGGTGATTCTCATGTGAAACAAAGTCTGAAAACTTCCCCTCCTACCTAACTTTGCTTAGTTCTGAACTCTCATCTCACAATTTTCTTCTCTTCTCTTTGGCCCTGGGAACCTTGTCTGGTTTCTCCCTTGACTCCCTCGATCCTGCCTCAGTTCATCATTGGATTTAATTCAGCAAACCCCAGTGAGTTTTCCTTTTTAACATGAGTAATAATCTTCCTCTTTGAAAATTACTTTTAAAATACAGACAAACTCATTTAAACCCACAAAAATGGCCTCCTGATTAATGGCATCAATCTTAAATGCACTGCCATATTTTGTCTCTTCCGTTATAAGTAGAGATTTTTCTGTTATCAGAAAATTAGATAATATACTGTATGAAATACCCTCTTTTCTCAAAATACCAAAGAATGTATCAGGCAGGGGTGGGAAATCCCAAAACAACAGAAAACTATGTGATGATAACTTTAAGAAACTCATTTATGCTTAACTAAATATTATTTCCCTTTAATCCAGTGGTCAAAGGAGGGCTCTGAGGCTGGTTTTTCTTAGTGGCTTGAAGGATTCTATGTCTTGACAAAAACAGAAGCAGACAAAGGTCAGGATCCACGTTTGTAAACATGTAAAGGTCACATCAGATAGGAGGCAGGCGCGCTAGGGCATTGGGCAGAGACATAAGTCTAGTGTTGCAAACACTCAGCAATTCTGGACAAATTAATCTGTGACTCTTTCACATAATATACGTTTCTCTTACTCCTTCCATCTACAATCAACACAGTCCCTCTATATGTGCGAAATCAAGGAAAGGCCAAGCTAAGCACATAAATGAATCACAGAGTAAGCCCAGGATAAGTAACAAGATCTTGTGTATCCCAACAAGGAAGACTGCATACGTAACAGCAACACTGCTGTGGATCCTGGAAAAAGTACATCAATAAGCCTAAAGTAACTCC
Organism: Oreotragus oreotragus; assembly: GCA_006410675.1. Classification (NCBI taxonomy): domain Eukaryota; kingdom Metazoa; phylum Chordata; class Mammalia; order Artiodactyla; family Bovidae; genus Oreotragus; species Oreotragus oreotragus. Next base: position 95,713 of record SJYX01002907.1, on the reverse strand, counting down.
ATCCTAGGTGTCAAATTTAACCTGAAAATATCTGTAAGACATACACTTGAACAGTCCTCCATAAAACATTCCCTAAGTGATATGCAAATGAACAGACTCAGAATGATGTTTACCACACACCCAGATTTTATATGTATTGATCACAATTTCACCAATCTTATAAAACTAATAGCTCTGCCTAATTTAGAAATGTTGCTGAAGAGATCTACATAGATATTTAACTTACTTTAAATTCAAAGGCTGAAAACAAAAGGACTTCATCATAAATGCAGAGATTACCATCATAATTTTATCATAAAAAGCAGAAGATTATTTAACATACCTATTCCTTTTGAGCTCAGAAGCACAACACTGCTAAACTGAAGCACAATATTGCAGATATTTCCAAATTTTATGAATTTTGTAAAAACTGACTCTTCCAAAGAAGTAAAATTAATGATAAAAATTCCTGATGTGCTCATTTTTACAGGTGTTGGCCAGGAGCTAGCCTGCCAGAACAACAGTGGATGTGGTCCAAGGTACAGGTACAGTACAGAAAATTAGGAGGAATCATGGGCTTCTCATCTTTTAGGATTTGAAATAGCTCAACTGGCATTCCATCACCTCGACTAGCTTTGTTCATAGTGATGCTTCTTAAGGCCCACTGGACGTTGCATTTCAGGATATCTGGTTCTAGGTGAGTGATCACACCATCATGGTTATCTGGGTCATGAAGATCTTTTTTGTATAGTTCTTCTCTATATTCTTGCCACCTCTTCTTAATATCTTCTGCTTCTGTTTAGGTCCATGCCATTTCTGTCCTTTATTGTGCCCATCTTTACATGAAAAATTTCTTTTATAACTCTAATTTTCTTGAAGAGATCTCTAGTCTTTCCCATTCTGTTGTTTTCCTCTATTTCTTTGCATTGATCGCTGAGGAAGGCTTTCTCGTCTCTCCTTGCTATTCCTTGGAACTCTGCATTCAAATGGGTATATCTTTCCCTTTCTCCTTTAGCTTTAGCTTCTCTTCTTTTCTCAGCTATTTGTAAGGCCTTGTCAGACAACCATTTTGCCTTTTTGTGTTTCTTTTTCTTGGAGATAGTCTTGATCACTGCCTCCTGTACAATGTCATGAACCTCCATCCATAGTTCTTCAGGCACTCTATCAGATCTAATCCCTTGAATATATTTCTCACTCCCATTGTATAATTGTAAGGGATTTGATTTAGGTCATACCTGAATGGTCTAGTGGTTTTCCCTATGTTCTTCAATTTAAGTCTGAATTTGGCAATAAGGAGTTCATGATCTGAGCCACAGTCAGCTCCTTTCTTAATATCTTCTGCTTCTGTTTAGGTCCATGCCATTTCTGTCCTTTATTGTGCCCGTCTTTACATGAAAAATTTCTTTTATAACTCTAATTTTCTTGAAGAGATCTCTAGTCTTTCCCATTCTGTTGTTTTCCTCTATTTCTTTGCATTGATCGCTGAGGAAGGCTTTCTCGTCTCTCCTTGCTATTCCTTGGAACTCTGCATTCAAATGGGTATATCTTTCCCTTTCTCCTTTAGCTTTAGCTTCTCTTCTTTTCTCAGCTATTTGTAAGGCCTTGTCAGACAACCATTTTGCCTTTTTGTGTTTCTTTTTCTTGGAGATAGTCTTGATCACTGCCTCCTGTACAATGTCATGAACCTCCATCCATAGTTCTTCAGGCACTCTATCAGATCTAATCCCTTGAATATATTTCTCACTCCCATTGTATAATTGTAAGGGATTTGATTTAGGTCATACCTGAATGGTCTAGTGGTATTCCCTATGTTCTTCAATTTAAGTCTGAATTTGGCAATAAGGAGTTCATGATCTGAGCCACAGTCAGCTCCTCATCTTGTTTTTGCTGACTGTATAGAGCTTCTCCATCTTTAGCTGCAGAGAATATACTCAATCTGATTTTGGTGTTGGCCATCTGGTGATGTCCATGTGCATAGTCTTCTCTTGTGCTGTTGGAAGACGATGTTTGCTATGACATGTGCGTGCTCTTGGCAAAGCTCTGTTAGAATTTGCTCTGCTTCATTCTGTACTCCAAGGCCAAATTTTCCTGTCACTCCAGGTATTTCTTGACTTCCTACTTTTGCATTCCAGTCCCCTATAATGAAAAGAATATCTTTTGGATGCTAGCTATAGAAGGTCTTGTAGGTCTTCATAGAACCTAAAAGATGATGCTGTGAAAGTGTTGCACTCAACATGCCAGCAAATCTGATAAACTCAGCAGTGGCCACAGGACTGGAAAATGTGTTTTCATTCCAATCCCAAAGAAAGGCAATGTCAAAGAATGCTCAAACTACCACACAATTGCACTCATCTCACACACTAGTAAAGTAATGCTCAAAATTTTTCAAGCCAGGCTTCAACAGTATGTGAACCATGAAATTACAGATGTTCAAGCTGGATTTAGAAAAGGCAGAGGAACCAGAGATCAAATTGCCAACATCCATTAGAACACTGAAAAAGCAAGAGAGTTCCAAAAATATACATACTTCTACTTTATTGATTATGCCAAAGGATTTGACTGTGTAGATCACAACAAAGTGTGGAAAATTCTTCAAGAGATGGGTATACCAGACCACCTGACCTGCCCCCTGAGAAATCTGTATGCAAGTCCAAAAGTAACAGTTAGAACTGGACATGGAACAACAGACTGGTTCCAAATAGGAAAAGGAGTACGTCAAGGCTGTATTTTGTCATCCTGCTTATTTAACTTATATGCATAGTACATCATGAGAAATGCTGGAATGGATGAAGCACAACCTGGAATCAAGATTGCCAGGAGAAATATCAATAACCTCAGATATGTAGATGACACCACCCTTATGGCAGAAAGCAAAGAACTCAAGAGCCTCTTGATGACAGTAAAAGAGGAGAGTGAAAAAGTTGGCTTAAAACTCAACATTCAGAAAACTAAGATCATGGCATTCAGTCCCATCACGTCATGCAAATAGATGTGGAAACCATGGAAACAGTGATAGACTATATTGGGGGGGGGCTCCAAAATCTCTGCAGATAATGACTGCAACCATGAAATTAAAAGACGCTTACTCCTTGGAAGAAAAGTTATGACCAACCTAGAAAGCTTATTAAGAAGCAGAGACATTACTTTGCAAACAAAGGTCCATCTAGTCAAAGCTTTGGTTTTTCCAGTAGTCATTTATAGGTGTGAGAGTTCGACTATAAAGAAAGCTGAGCACTGAAGAATTGATGCTTTTGAACTGTAGTATTGGAGAAGACCCTTGAGATTCCTTTGGACAGCAAGGAGATCCAACCAGTCCATCCTAAAGGAAATCAATTCCGAATATTCATTGTGAGGACTGACACTGAAGCTCCAATACTTTGGCCAGCTGTTGTGAAGAACTGACTCACTGGAAAAGACTCTGATGCCATAAAAGATTGAAGGCAGGAGGAGATGGGGATGACAGAGGAAGAGGTGGTTGGATGGCTTCATAGACTCAATGGATGTGAGTTTGAGTAAAATCTGGGATTTGGTAATGGACAGGGAAGCCTGGCATGCTGCAGTCCATGGGGTCACAAAGTTGGACATGATTGGGCGACAAACAAGGAAGCCATAGGCTATAGGCTGTGACCTATAACCTTATGCTGCTGCTACTGCTGTTAAGTCACTTCAGTCATGTCCAACTCTGTGCAACCCCAGAGACGGCAGCCCGTCAGGCTCCCCCGTCCCTGGGATTCTTCAGGCAAGAACACTGGAGTGGGGTGCCATTTCCTTCTCCAATGCATGAAAGTGAAAAGTGAAAGTGAAGTCGCTCAGTCATGTCCGACCCCATAGACTGCAGCCTACCAGGCTTCTCCATCCATGGGATTTTCCAGGCAAGAGTACTGGAGTGGGGTGCCATTGCCTTCTACTCATCCATAAAAACTCATGAAGGAAATAATGCCCTCTGCAGCAACATGGTTGAACTTAGAGATTATTATACTGAGTGAAGTAAGATAGACAAAGACAAACATCTTAAGAGATCACTCATATGTGGAATCTCATTTTTAAAATATATAAATGAACTGATTTAGAAAACAGAAACAGACTCACAGACTTCAAAGGCAAACTTATGGTTACCAAAGGGAAAATATGGTTTGGCGCAGAGGTAAATTAGGAGTATACACACACTATTCTATATAAGACAGAGAAACAACAAAGGCCTACTGTATAGCACAGGGAACTCTACTCAGCATTCTGTAATAACCTATATAGAAAAAGAATCTGGAGAAGAATAAATATATGTATATGTATAACTGAATCATTTGCTGCACACCTGAAACTAACACAACGTTGTAAATCAACCATACTCCCATAAATTTCGTTTTTAAAATGAATGAACGTAGAAGATAATGTCTAGGACAGTACTTGAAAGATAGAATTGGCCAAAGGAAGGAGGCGAGAGAGAGCAGAAAGCACAGTAAGCAGAGGGAATAACGCAAGCACGGGAATGGGGGAGTAATGCAGGCTGGTGTACAGGGAGGAACTGTGAGCAGCAGCAGGAGATGAAGCTGAAGGATGAAGCAAAGCCAACTCATGCGGAGCCGCAGCCAAAGAGCTGATATTCCGTTAGCAACGGCGCACCAGCTACTGCAAAATGGTGAACACAGAGGCGAGCAGGCTGACCAAAAATGGTGAGGAAGCATGGCAAATGCAGCAAAAGTGACTCTACTATCCCCATCACTGTTTTCAAGACTAGCTGTGGCTATGTAGCTAGTGTATGGCCTGCCCCACCTTAACCTCTACATTGGCAGCACTGCCCATGAGGACAGTGAAAGAAAATTTTCATCAAAGATCTTCACACTTCTTAAGGGAAAATAGTCACAGTCGTCATCAATTTTTATAGTTGTCTTGCAACTGTGTCTTAAACAATCCTGGCTACAAGAGCCTCAGTAGTCTTTAAAAAGATACCACTATAGATATCTTTACTAAATAAAAGCCATTTTGAATATGTGAATATATATACATACATACATACATTTTAAATTTTTTCTTTAAGCAGCAAATTACATTTATAGCGCCATTACCTGACAGAATGAGAGAAAACAAGTACCATTTATAGAAATAAAATACTAAATGATAATGCCATGACTATGTGATATTAGGGAGGCTTAGATATTATGAAATATTTTTGTCATAAAAGATTTCAAATGTACAGACAAGTATAAAAATAGAACATCTACTTACTCACCATGCATATTTAACAACTGTTAATATGTTATATTTACTTTAGATTTTTTAAGATAGTTTTCCAAATATAAGTGAGCATCTTTGTAGTCCTCCCCATTCCTAGAACCAAGTGCCTCTTCAAGTTCAGGTTTATATGTTTATTTCACATTTTTTCAGCAAATGTGTGTATCTAGTAACCATATATAGAGGGTTCTTTTACTTACATACATGGTATCATACTATAACTTGCCTTTTTCCCTAAAAGTTATGTTTTGAAATTAATGCATGTCAGTACATGGAACCTGGCTAGCCATTATGCAGATAAATGACAATTGAGTTATCCGTTCCTCTACTAATGGGACTTTGTTTCTAATTTTTTCCATTGCACGTAGTGCTGGAAAATACCGAAGACTTTCCCCTAGCTTTATAGGTAAAATAGCAATTGTTGAGTCATTGATGATTCTTGCTCAATTTTACAAAAAGTTATCAGATGGCTCGCCAGAATTATTACTGAATTCTACCTTCTTTGACCTACTATACTACAATAGACAGACTCACTGCTTCTTCATGCTCTTATCAAGCTTGATACTGTCAATCATTTATTTGCCAATCTGATGAGTCAAACCATATCTTACTCTGGTTAAATTTGTACTTCCCTGACTACTGGTGAGGCTGAGCTTATTTACATGTGTTGACCAGTCCTTCATACTTCTTCTGTGAACTGCCTATTCATACCCTTTGCTCATTTTTCCATACGTTTTCCCTACTTTGCTTAGTTTGTGTAAATTCTTCATAAATTTTGGATTCTACCTCTTTGTTCAGTAGTACTTTTTTTTTTTTTTTACAAATATATTCTTTAGTTCTTGGCTTAAATTTTTTATTAAAAATTTGATGTAAGCACACTATTAATATTTTATTTTATCATTGTGTTTCTTGTGACTGAAGAATACCTTCCTACCCTAATAGTAGAATGAAAGTCTTATGTTTTAATATTTCATAGTTATGTTTTTCAAATTCATGTCTGTGTGGATCACAATAATGTCAGATAGGAGTTTGTTTGTTTTTTTCATATGAATAACTACTTGTCTCAGTGCTGTCTAATGAATAGTCCTTTTGCCATTTCTTTGCAAAGGCATCTCTGCTGTATGCCAAAATTTCATTATATGCTCCTTTCTGGCCTCTGTCTGTTTTATTGATACATTGTTCCATGAGCTAAAAACATAAATGATATTTTTAAAAAAATAATAGCTTAAAGGTTAAAATAATGTTCAGCTCAAATTCCACAGATTGTAATTTAGTGCCACTGAAACATATATTTAATGAATTTTCTTTAGCAGTAGCCTCTAGTAAAGGGACACACATGGGTTTAACCTCCAATAGTCCTGGGCTAATCCCAGCTGGCAAGGAGCCATCAACATGTGGTTAATTATGCTCTGCCCCTCCCTATGTTCTTATCTATAAAATGGAGGGAAAAAAAGTCCCCTACCTGCTTATGATCTATTATTCTGCTTATCTCCTTCCTTTCACAGACCTTGTGATAAGCTATAACAATTTTCATTTGCTTACTTATCTCTCCATATAAATTTACCACTGTGTTCCCAATATCTACAATAGTGATTTATACAAGATATATAGTCTGAAAATGTATATCAAATTATGAATAAATGAATTAATTTCTGGATTTAAAGCAAGAAACTTAAAAACAAACATAAAAAACTTGGAAATTTGCTATGAATAGCATTTTACAATTTATTTTAATGTTGGAAAATATTTTAATACTATTATAAAACCTTATGATTATCCCTTGCTAACATGAATGTGACAGATTCTACCTCCTAAAGATATTGAGGGGCAGAAAATTGCAATATATGTTAAATGGTCATGAAAGGTCTCAGGGACTCTAAGAAAACTTCTGAAAAAAAAAATGAATACAGATGAGCAGCAAAGACTCTATCAATAAAGGGGACAGCAAGACGAAAAAGCTCTCACCAGGAAATGAACATGGAATGATTGAGATGAGAACTTTACAAAACTGTCAGTTTTTTATCCATTAAAATACTTCCCCTTTCACTGTTACATATATTTTTTCAAAGCATTAATAGTATACTTAAACTATTTCTTTGTGATAAGAAAGTTAGGTGAGAGTTTGAAATCCTGTATTCCTCCAATATCAGGATACCCACAGAACATTAAAGTCCCGCTGACCTGCAATCTTAGAGAAACCAGCCCTTCTGTTGGATTTCCGGTACTTCCTGTTTCTTGATAGGATGTGTTCTGAGTATTCTAACAGTGTAATCAAAGGAAGGGATAATTAGATCTTTCATATTATTTTAACACTGACTTTATCAAAGTAAAATAACAATGACTTTGAGTATTAAATTAAATCATTTCAAACAGGCAGAATTCTATTTAACCAAAAAATTCTTTCTACATAGAGGGCTTCCTAAACAGAGTTTGATTTTCACACAGTTCATATTTTTAACTAAAAATGTGTCTCTTCATCCACTGTAATATCTAAGTAAATTTAGTTTGTGTTTAATATTAAGAACACTGATATTTCCTCAAAGTAAATACATGAAAATTACATGAAAATCTGTCACCTAATCAATCAGAGATTTGTCAGTATCATTAGTATTTGTATTTTTTGTTGTCTATAGAAATCTAGCCACTTTTCAGCTGTCCTTTTCTAGTTCTTCCTCTCTCTTTCATTAGGCTAGTGGCCCCTTGACTAATTTCCCTTGCTTATATCAAAGGCAAAAATGAGTCTGACTAAAGTTCAAGTTCTTAAAAACAACATCAAAACATGGAATCATAGGCAAAGACTTACTTAAACAGAAGGGGAAAAATACTTGACATTATATGTGGCTAAAGATTTTGATTCTGCCAATAATTTCAAGAATCTTAAAATGTTAATAAAAGGTCAACGCTTTAAAACTCCTTCTGACCCATCAAAACACAGTTAACTATTCAAATGCCATTCGGAGGCAATGAAATAGACTTTTCTTAAGCAGCTGACCTAATTATGCTACAGTTCTCATTTCTGTGTGCTTAGTCACTCAGTCGTGTTGAACTCTTTGAGACTCTATGGACTACAGCCTGCCAAGATCCTTTGTTCATGAAGATTTTCCAGGCAAGACTACTAGAGTGGGTTGCCATGCCCTCCTTCAGGGCATCTTCCCAAACCAGGGATGAAACTCAGGTCACCCTCACTGCAGGCAGATTCTTTACCATCTGAGCCACCAGGGAAGCAAAATTCTCATCCCTAACACACTGGAAATATTTATCTTATCAAGTATATTTCAATAAAATTCGTATGCAATAGATATCAGTTTCCCTGTTTTAGAAAACAACGTTGACTAAAAATAAGACTAATTTTAAATGCTATCTAAGAATAGTAAAGTTAGAGAAAATCTCAAACAACTCAAGAAGGAACTTTCTGAAAGCAATTTTACTACTCTTAAATTGATCAATATAATCAGTATATCAACTGAGCTGTCAAAGCAACTAATTTCATAAGGATTTCTACCTTTTCACTACTTCTCACACAAATTTATTTTCTGATTTCTTTGTATCCTTGCCAAGCACAGCATTAATTCTGTCTCTGTAAACACAGCATATCCAACATTCAGCCCATACAGGTGTGTTCTAGACTCTTGGTAATGTTATGCTCATGAACTGGTTTGGAAGGGGGATAGGAAGAGAACAGAAAATATATTTTGTCTAACATTGCTAGATACAGGACTCTGTGTCAAGGGGAGATAAAACTCCTTTCATGGCTACTTCCCCACACACATATCTTTCCACTCAGGCTATAGTAAGAGCTTAGAATCCAGTTCTGCTGGCTAAATTCAATGTTCTTTGACTTCCCTGGTGGCTCAGACGGTAAAGTGTCTGTCTACAATGCAGGAGACCCAGGTTCGATCCCTGGCTTGGGAAGATCCCCTGGAGAAGGAAATGACAATCCACTCCAGTACTATTGCCTGGAAAATCCCATGGACAGAGGAGCCTCGTAGGCTACAGTCCATGGGGCTGCAAAGAGTCGGACATGCCTGAGCAACTTCACTTTCTTTCTTTCACTTTTCCATTGACTAGAACTGTCACTGGTTTTCCATTTGTATATCTAGAATGGTTAAAGACAGAAAATAGCTGGGACTATAACTCAAAGATTTCTTCATGAAAGCAGTATGACGTTACATAGTCCGCGGCCGTCTAGAGTGAAAAATCTAAAATACACTAGGAATCAAATTTTAGAAGGCACTATGTGATCTTTCTTTGAATCAGATTTACTACTCTCATTAGTTTTCTATGCCTCAACTGTAGTAATCAGGGGAAATTTCAAGAAATATACAGTACAAAAGAACTCAATGGGAATTGTGGTTGTCAAAATTTCCTGCTCTGTTCATTTCTTATTAATTAGCTGCTTTCTCTCTCAGGGGGGTTTATTTTCTTAATGAGAATTATCTGAACTAATCTCAGATTAGTCATGGTTAGTCTTTGGGAAATCTTACTATTGGCCAAGATCCTCCTTTCTATAAACTTAAGCAAAAACAAGCAAATGGTAAAAGAGAAAGAAAAAAAAAGGAAAAGTCAGATAATGTCAAATTTATAGAAGCATATAGAAAATGTCCATTCTGTGAAAGGTATACAAACACTATAGGAAATCTATCATATTCTGAAAAAACACTAATGAGCAAAAGCACGCCTTATAAAATGATGAAATACAAAGTTACATGAATTAAAAGATTGTGGCATTGGCCTGTGCATAGACAGATCAGTAGAGTAGATCAAGAGTCTCAAATTATGTGCAACTGAAATACTTCTCGAAAAGTTTTCCATGAACAAAAATTCATCAACAATACTGCCTTCTTTATTCACCTCTTAGAGATTTGCAACTTTAGCATATTAAAGAATCTGAGGAGTATTTCTCTATAGAGCCTGTTTCATCTTATATAACCCTAAATTCTCCAAGCTTGCATGATCATGAAACCTTTCTAAAGGGAACTTCTAAAATTACCTTCCAAAGAACATCATTTGGAATATGCTGGACTAAAGACTATGTTAGTAAACCCAAGTAGGCATGGGAATATAGAAGGGGAAAAAAAAAAAAAAAACCTCAAGTCAGTAAAAGATGATGGGAAGAAAACTGATATTGGAAAAACTGTATTTTTAAAATTTTAAGACGCTATTTCTCTACCTTAGATCTTATTCCAAAATAAATTTCAGGCAGATAATAATGTTAAACATGAAAACTATACCTTTAAATTAAAATATATATTTATTATGTTAAGAGTATTGGGAGGTCATGTACACCCATGGCGGATTCATGTCAATGTATGCCAAATCCAATACAGTACTGTAAAGTAAAATAAAGTAAAATAAAAAAAAGAGTATTGGGGAAAGCTTTCTAGACCTAAGGAAGACAACTTTATAAATATCATTACAAAATTTAAAACTTCTACACGCACAAAAACAATACAGTAAGGGTAAAGTCAAAATTAAAACTTTTAATTTGCAATACATACAAGGGCTCTCACCCATCAACAATAAAAAGAAACATAGAAAAACAGGTACCATAGTATGATGGAGAATTCATAAAAGTGGAAATGTTGATAGAATTTAAATTCTAAAATAATGGTCAACTTAACTACTAATAAAATAATGCAAATTTATACATTTTTTCACCTTTCAGATTAGCACAAATTGGAAAAAAAAATTAACATTACCAAGGGTTGATTAGAAAATAGAGTGATGGAATGTTTTATCCACTGTTGGTAAGCACTCATAAAAAGTTTCTAAGGAACAATTCTCAAAGAGCCACCAAATTTTAAAATGCAGTTACCTTCTACTTCAATTCCACATCTATAACTATATTTTCAAGAAAATATGCAAAGGTGTGTATAATAGGGCATATTGATTAAATGATTGACTTAGAATGTGATGACATGAATTTTCTTCTGTTTGGATGTGTGTGTTTTTACAAATATTCATTCAGTTTATACAGATACAGATATAATCAAGATAAAAGGCAAAAACTTACCAGGAAATAGTGATCTGCAAGGAACAGAGCAACTACTTTTACCCTAAATGATCAGGAACAGTAATTCCTGAGTGTCCTTTAAGCTAAAATCTGAATGATAAGAATAATTCAGACCAGAAGGTCATGAATACAGTGTTTTTATTTTATCCTAATTATACTGAAAATTTGCTATAGAGATGTTTCATAGTGTAATTTCCATTCTAAAATCATCACTGTTAACTGCTGTGCTAATAGTAGACACATTAGAGGGCAACCTGTATGAGCATTCCTGCTCTGCTGCTGCTGAGTCGCTTCAGTCGTGTCCAGCTCTGTGCAGCCCCATAGACGGCAGCCCACCAGGCTCCCCCGTCCCTGGGATTCTCCAGGCAAGAACACTGGAGTGGGTTGCCATTTCCTTCTCCAAAGCATGAAAGTGAAAAGTGAAAGTAAAGTCGCCCAGTCGTATCCGACTCTTAGTGATCCCATGGACTGCAGCCCACCAGGCTCCTCCATCCACGGGATTTTCCAGGCAAGAGTACTGACGTGGGGTGCCATTGCCTTCTCTAGGCCCGGTGAAATACAATGAAATCTTGGTCTACAGTGGTAATACCAAAGCTGGAGAAAGTGAGGGGTTTGGAATATATTGCAGCAAAATTGATAGTGCCTGCTGATCTATTAGATATGGAGATGAGAAAAATACAGGGATTTAAAAAATGATAATTTTGATTTAAACAAGAGGAAGAAAGATTGTGTCTTAGATGAGGGACAGACGTTCTTGAGGGGCTATGGGGAATTAGTAAACAATGCTTCTGCTTTGACTAGTTATGGGAGATGCCCAACCCATATCCAAATAGATGTTATCAATCAGGCAAGTACATGTATGATGCTAGAACTCCAAGAGAAGACAGATCTGGAAAAAATTGTAGAGTCACATAATTAATTTTAGGGCAAGAACCAGAATGTGATTACCTAGGAAGCAACAGGAGGAGGAAAGAAGTAGGTCTGAGGCCAATATTAAGCACTGACCAGGTGAGGAGAGAGTCTGAGTCACACTTCTGCAACCTCCCAAGCTCTACAACTGTATCCACATTAGCTTCTCTGCTCCTCAGTTTCATCATCTATAAAATGGGGGTAATCATAACAAAAATTCCCCAGGTTTCCTGGAGGATTCATGGGGTAACTATAAGAGAACGGCACAGCATCATCTCCATCACACAGGAAGTGCTCAATAATTGATTATTCTTTGTTTCATGGCAAAGATATCAGTAGTTTTAACAGCAGAGAAGTATAAGCAGCCTAAATCATAATAAAAGTAATAAAAAGTTTTAACAATCAGTGAAGGCAAATTATATGCAGATTGAAAAAAAGGAAAAAAAATAGAAAGAATTCTGAGTTGGTAAGAAATTACTAGTTAGAAACAGTAACCTACTAAAAGAAATAAAATCATATTGGTTTGGTTCCAAATGAAGAATTCGAGAAAATTATAAGGAAGAAAATCCAAAGGCAGCTCAGTGGAAAAGGACCTCAGAATGTAACTGATTGGTATCTTAAAGGCTAAAACAATAGAGAAGTTAGGCTCTCTGCCCTCGAGCAGCATTCTACATTAATTATTATATCTCCACTCAACATTTAGTCCATAATATATGTCAACCATGTAGCTCTAAAATTCAGGTATGAGGCTTATTTTACAATATCTATTGCAGTTTTTAAATAAAGTATCTATTTCATCTTAATTTTTAAAAACCGTACAAACTGATTACCTTGAATACAGGGGGGACAATCTTACTATATTTCCATTTTTTTCATTAGGTCACTGGAGGGAAACATTAACAATTACAAATGAATATTTTCTTCGAAATGTACATGGCTTAAGGCTACTAAAAAATTAAGAATTTGAATATTCTAAATAGTGTTAATGAGACAGATTTAATTATTTGCATTTTGAATCAACATTTCAACAAAATTATGTCAAGAAGAAGCTCAGTTCTCTTGCTCCTTTGATTTATCTAAATCTTTTTCAAAGAACATTGCTTTTCCTCCTTCCATTCAGGGGTAATATCCTACACTACCCAGAGTCACATAAGAAAAGACAAAAAAAAAAAAAAACCTCCCTATTTGTGTAGTCATTTATGTGCAGCTGCTGAACTCTCCAAACAACAGCTGGGCAATTCTGACTATCACCCTTGTATTCTAGAACAGTCTGAAAATCATTTGTATTTAAGTTAGAGCTTCAGTGCTTCTGCTATGTATTAATTCTCTCTTCTTTGTATCATCCCCCTTCACTCTTTGTATCCTGCCCACCCACTTCCCTGCCTCCTTCCTTATTTCTCGATACAAAATTATATCAAACCCACTAAGCATCATTTTCCCTTAGGGGAAACAATGCTAAACTTTACTGCCTGTACAGTTAATTTGGCAACTTAGGATAACTTCCAGCTTGGATTTTTCTGTCAAAAAGCATTTTGAAGGTAAAGCATAAAGTGTTAATGTGCTTCTAGGAACACTGGGGAATGCTTCCCTGGTGGCTCAGAGGTTAAAGCGTCTGCCTGCAATGCGGGAGATGTGGGTTCGATTCCTGGGTTGGGAAGATCCCCTGGAGAAGGAAATGGCAACCCACTCCAGTATTCTTGCCTGGAGAACCCCATGGACGAGGAGCCTGGTGGGCTACAGTCCACGGGGTCGCAAAGAGTCACACACGACTGAGCGACTTCACTTTCACCTTCATTTTCAAACTTTTCCCATATATAATTCTTATAAAATTAAGGTGAATGAACGCTGATTCTGAATTGTGTATAATCAGGGAAATTGTAAATTTCAAGAGGTATTTGAAAACTTGTACAACTGTCCATGAATTTATTCATATGAATTTTACACTCTTCCCACTTGAAATAAATCTTTAGCCTGTGCCACCCTGTCCTTTGATCTTAAGGTTAGAACCTTACAAATTAAATGAGACAAACCTCCTGTTTCTGCACACCTATTCAGTCATTACACTTCATCAAAGAAAAAACCATAAAGCTCCTGACTAATGTCAAGGCATGGAAAACTTTGTGTCTGGGGCCCATCAAGTTAGACAATTGAAAATTATAGTGTAACGATATTCTCACTCCCTGCTCTGGCATCCCCCAATTCAGTTCATTTATACATATACCTAAGCACCTTTCTATTTCTACTTCCCAACAATAGATAAGAGAGGGAGAGAGAGGGAGGGAGAGGGAGAGAGATGGAGGGAGAAGGAAGGAAAGAAGAGATGGAGGGAAAAGAAGAAAAAGTAAGGAGAGGAGAGGAGAAAAAATACAAGAAAAGGGTAAAACTTCGGTTGTACATCTTTTTGTAGGATGAACAAGGAGATAAGAGAAGCCACAGGCATTGTAATGGAATTGGAATACTATGCATCCTTTAATCCTTCTACGAATCCTCATACCTGACCTTTCTTACTCACTTGCTATAGTCAAGGAATTTAAGAAATTGATCACCAGAGGGTTTGTGCAATCTACCAAAGATTACATACCAAGAAAATAGGAAGGGGAAGGACCAGGGCTGAGGGTCAGATCTGATAGATCCCAAGCCCCAGACATTTTTAGTCCATCTTCCTTGGGATGTTTCCATTTGCAAATGGAAGAGTGAATCACTCTCCTTCACACAACCACATAGGCACATCTCTGCGAGTTTGTGTGAGATTGCAGAGGAGCAGCCAGCACTCATCTGGGGTCGACACTGAACAAGAAACACCAAAGAAGTTATCTGCTAGTATCTCCTAAACACCTTCCCTTCCAAACTCCCAAGAGTCTTGTCCACCAGGCAGGGGAATCCCAGGAGCCGACAACTATTGAGTCACCTATTGCTAGGAGCCAAAAAGGGAAAGAAAGAAGTTGAACTGAAGTTAGAGAAACTGTACAGTGGGAAGAATCTGCAGACATAGAATGGTGCATGAGTACCCAGTGAGAAACCAAGTGTTTGAATTACGGTCACGATGAAGGCATTGATGGTGGTCAACCAGTTTTCACCAAAGAGCATGAAAAGTCTATTTCAAAGTCAAACTAATAAGTAAAATAACTTGTGTTCTTTGCCCTAGTCCTTTCTCCCTGCTCCCAAGCCAGATTAGTAGAAATATAGAACATTCCCCATGGCTGGCAAACCTGAACTTGGAGGTGGGGGAATTAAGACTGAAGTTTTCAACTGAATTATATTGACATCTTAATAGCTGAAAATAACCACTGAGGAGTTTAAACTGCCTCATATGTGGGGGATAAAGACTCAGCCTAACATAGCTTGGAATAGAGAATGGAGAAAAAACATATATTTGTACTCATAAAATTTCTGCTTCTGCAAGACCTTTTATTACTACTGAATCCTTAAAAAATAAAATAAAATAAAATAAAGTGGGTACAGTGTTTTTGCTACTTTTGAGGCTGGACAGGTGGCATTCAGAGATGTGGAAGAACAGGCAAATAATAGTAAGTGACAGAACCTAGACTTAAACTTGAGACTTTCTGACTATAGACTCTGCTGTAAGCCATTATGTTATACTGCTTGACAACCACACTCACCCCCAAACCATTTTTCATTTTAACTGTGTTCACAGTAATTGAGCTCAACTATGCACTACTTAGGGAACACCAGAGAATACTGATCTACAAAGAATTTTTTAAATCTTATTTGGAAGTATATACAACACAGAAAAGAAATATATACTGTAATATCAAGCATTAAAAGCCACACAAAGAATGAATTGAAGGAACTACACCAACATGTCTTAATGTTTGACAAGGGAAAGTGGAGTAAGAAATAGAAATTATGGTTCAGTTTTGTTTTGTTTTGTTTTGTTTTTGCTTCTTTACATTATATGTTCTACCAATTCCCTGAAATGGTCTTGATTGTCTTTATAACTACCAAAAAAAAAATAATAATCTAAGCAATTTAGAGAAGGAGTTCTATTCTATTACACATTTTATACAGATTGTGTAAGAATTTTATTGATTTGGCTAATTCTGAAATGACTAAAAACAACCCAAAAGTTTTAAAAGTTAGATGTTTATAAAGCAAGTAACTTAATCTAACAAGGAATATTTAAATGGGCAGCTGAGTGATTCTCAATTGTTTCAGAGTTTATAACTTCCATGCCACCTCCTAAAACTTGATGCCATGCTTAAACATTGTCATGGGGCCAGACTGTGGTTACAGATGTTTATTTCAGTTACCAGCAAAGAATGTTCAGTAAATAACATGGTACAGGGCTCTGTAAGAAGGCAAACTCTCCAAGAAGGTATAGCTGCATCAGCAGGTTTTTCTAAAGTTCTAAAACATGAAGCTAAACTTACAAAATCATCGTTAGTATACAAGAATAGTTTTCTGTGGGCACAGAGTTAACATAGATTTCAAATACAGAATGATGTGAAATCCATTCCCACACATCACGGCCACACGGTATAGCTACTGGGGCCTCTTGCAGCTGTCTGGAAGGCACAGCAAAGTCAGAAATCGCCTTCAGCGAGAGGGACTGAAAGTCTTTTTTTTTCAACGCCACATTCCTTCCAGTGCCTCTCAGTTTCATTCAACTTCACACAGTATTTTGGGTAAAGTTTCCTCTATGTATAATACCTCTCTGAGGTCAGAAAAATAATATTGTAACAACCATTTGAGCAACTGTCTTATTACAAATTCCCCATGTAATTTTGCCAACAGACAGACTGGAATGTCTGGCAAAATCATTTTAATTAGAACAGATCTAACCTGCAAAGTATGCCTCAGGAAAGCAGCAGGCCTGGAGGTGCATGGGTGTTCACAGGGTGCCAGGAAGAGAGCTCTCAATCACCGACTTCCCCTGGCAGCTCCGTCCCATCCTCTTGTGCCTTGGCTGCCCTGCTCATAACATAAAAAAACTAAGAGAAGCATCCCCTTCCGGGGTCTGCACAGTATTTTCCTGAGCACTATTGAAAGACTTAATGTCACAGAAGGAATAGATGCAGAAAATATATTATTATTATTAATAATAATACTATTATTATGGTGTTGTAGCCTCCTCAACATAGGCTCTTATATACAACAGTAACTACAGGTAAACTTTAAGTATGCCCAGAAGTGGTTTTATTTAAACAGCAGTTGTCTGAAATATGATTCTTTGGGGAATTTTCTCTCCATGACCCACACTCCATTTCCCTTGACCTCTATATAGTCTTTGTTCCTTGCAGTTTTATGGTTTCACTGATGACAGTATTTAGGTTTTTTCCCCTTTCTCTAAAGAATTTATAATTTAATTATTCTACTTTTTATATAACCTGTGTGTATACAGATAGGAAATATGAAATGAATGTTAGCAGCAGAAATATGCTATGTTATGTTTAATATGATCTAATACAATTTAGATTTGGGGGACTGGGTTTACTAATGGATAACACATCATGTGTTTTCTCCTCCATTTAATATGTATTTTGTTGAATTTCTGGTTTTTAAAAAAAGTGGTAAGGAAAGCAAAAGTCAGAGAATAGTGCTTATTTAAAAGAAGATTTACAAAAAAGATTTGGGGAGAAGGAAAGAGAGGTAGCCCATGGTTTGTAAATGGAGAAAATAAGAACATTGTAGAATCTTTGTCCTACAGGTTATGATAGCAAATGCTACTTCATTCTAAGGGTGAGAAAAAAAAAATGGACTAAGACTTTGCATTTTGGAATTTAGAAGGAAAAAAACGTGAAGCAAAATGAGAAGTCAGTAGTAAAACTGTTACAACAGGATACATTAATTGTATATAACTACTTTTTTAGACACTAAATTCAAGTATTACACACGAAATACTGCTGCTGCTGCTAAGTCACTTCAGTCGTGTCCGACTCTGTGTGACCCCATAGACGGCAGCCCACCAGGCCCCCGCATCCCTGGGATTCTCCAGGCAAGAATACTGGAGTGGGTTGCCATTTCCTTCTCCAATGCATGAAAGAGAAAAGTGAAAGTGAAGTCGCTCAGTCTGTCCGACTGTTAGCGACCCCATGGACTGCAGCCCACCAGGCTACTCCGTCCATTGGATTTTCCAGGCAAGAGTACTGGGGTGGGGTGCCATTGCCTTCCCCGACACACTAAATACTAAAAAATAAATATTCTTGCATCTTAGCCTTCAGCAGATCAATAGTCATAAGAAAGACAGAGGAAAGCTGGCTGACCATGACGATGACAACTTTTTCTACATGATTAAAGGAACAAATATCCATTCAACATAAAGCATTTCTCAGAACAGCTGGCTAACATTACAGCTCTCTGTAATTCACATCTTTTAATGCCAAGACTTAGCGACTGAAGACTTATCAAAAAAAAAAAAAAAAAAACTCACGATAAATAGGCAAAATATACAATAGTGAATACAGCCTCATCTCGAAGCAGACTGTTTATCCATAAAACACTTTATGAGCCATGTAAACAGTTTAGGTTCATCCAGGCTCTCAGGTTTGCACTCAACGTGACTAATTGAAAGCTCTAAGATGCTCCAATATTCTGACCTTGAAGCTTCAAAGATTCAGTTAAGGGTCATGTGGTATTTAAATCTCAAAATAAATCTTAAATTGTTACTACCCTTTGAATCATTTCATTTTCTAAATACTGCATAGTTCCTTGAAATTCTTTGTTTTCTAACCATCTTTTCACTAACGAAGTAAACACCACTAAGGACTTTGCTTCTCATTCTTTTTCTTTGAAAATAAATCAGGTTGGTGGCATAGTAAATTTCCTGATGGATGATTTCTAAAAAGTTTGTGTGCACATCCCTGCTGTATTTTAGAATTACCTGCTTTCCCCACAAATATTTTCTTCCCTCTGTAGGACAGACTGTTTGGCATCAGACTCTGCATAATAAGGGGAGCACTCCAGGGCCTCAAATAAAGAAATTAAATCAGGTCAGCTAACAGCCCAATGTTTGTCTATGGATCTTAAAGTTACCAACACTGAAAAGCCCAGAGAAAAAAGAAGATGATAACTGGCATAAAAACTCCAAGGCAGAAGAATCAGGGGCAGAATGTGGCTTAGCATTTAGTTTACAAAGGATTAGCTAATTCTTCCATAAAAGGATATTTTTAATGTATATCTGAACTATAAGAAACTGAGGAAAGAGGATGGTGAGTGATGACAGAGTTACTGCCTCAACTCTGGAAAGAATGGGGTGGGGATTTAAGTACCAAATACCTCTGGACCACCCACCACCCACTCCATCCACCAAGAATAAAGCAGCCTCTGAGGGTGATACAAAGCCCAAGCATGACTAGGAGTTAAGAAGAGATGTTTGTTGGGACGACCCAGACTTGAACCTAGAGGAGATAAAAAGACAGCTGTGATGGCTACTTTCAATCTATTCAAAAACTACAACTCTAGCAAACACAGTTAACAGCAAGCATCCTCAAGAGCAGGGGCTCCTGAAGAGCTTTTATAACCATATCCTTACGAACAGAGAATGATCTTTAGAATGAACGCTGGTCTCTAGCTGGTTAGCTGGTAGTTGGCGTCATATGCTTATGCAAACTGAAAGAGAAGACAAAGTTGATGGGGGAACAGATGGAAAAGAGTACCTACATGAGAAAGGAAAGTGTAAAGTAAGAGGAAAGTATAAGAAATAAAGAAAAGAAAAAGAACAAGGAGAAAATAATGATGGAAGGTGGAATATAGTACAGCCCAAATTTAGCTTCAAAGAAAAACTAAATAAATGTGAAATAATTTAAAACTACTTATAAATATAAAGCAAGTTAAAAAAGAAATGTCATCTTTAGTCAACTGTAACATTAATCTAACTTACTCCTAAGTATTTAATGAAAAGAAATGTATACCATCCCTTCTATTCTCAACTGATCCCATTGCTATCTCATAGGCTTCTTGTGGTTTGAGGAATCACCCAATTTTTATCTATATTTTTTTAAAGCTTAAGGAAAAGCACAATGAAAATCCAGGCTTCATTTACACATAGGTATTTTTAAGGATCACACAATTTCTAATGCAACAGGAACTCCATATATATGTTAAAGTAATTGCCTCAGAGTCTGCTGGTGTTTTTACTCAGACAAAAACAAAGAATGAGGTGCTAAACACATTGGTGTCACTTTTTTTACGCTTGGGAGTTACATAATGGTTTTAACACTATCATCTTCAAAATCAATTTGAGGGAGTCTGAGCAATGGCACCCCACTGCAGTACTCTTGCCTGGAGAATCCCATGGACGGAGGAGCCTGGTGGGCTGCAGTCCATGGAGTTGTGAAGAGTTGGACATGGCTGAGCGACTTCACTTTTACTTTTCACTTTCATGCATTGGAGAAGGAAATGGCAACCCACTGCAGCGTTCTTGCCTGGAGAATCCCAGGGACAGGGGAGCCTGGTGGGCTGCCGTCTATGGGGTTGCACAGAGTCAGACACGACGGAAGTGACTTAGCAGCGGCAGCAGCAGCAGCAGAGCTCAAAAACTCAGTGGTATGTTTGTGATCTAAAAAGGTGACCTTCATCAGCTATCCACCTTCCAAACCTCCTTGCCTGTCACCTGAAGATATGGCTCAAACTCAACCAACCTAAGGAATCCCTAAGCTACTTGTTAAAGTCCAGACTCTGAGCCCCATTTAAGAATTAATAATTCTGAATCTAGGGAGAAGGGAAATTTGCCTTTTTTAGTAAAGGTCCCAGGTGATTTTAAATTCAGTCACACTTAAGAATCACTGCCACAGGAGCAATCCTTATAGTATAAATCATGCGTGATTGTGTTTTCTCATTCTGAGTGATATATGACAGCAAAAATGTTGTGCCATGGGAACTATTACAATAGACATATAAAACTTTCACAAACAGCCTTGCAAAATTGTGTACCAAACCATCATTTGACTGCCTTTTAAAAATCTATATAGGAGCCAGATAGTATCCTATGGGAACAAGTAGACTTGAGGGAAAAAAAAAAAAACTGTACCCCGATTGCTTCTGAATGTAATCAAGAGTAAAATGTTCACTCCAGCCACCTGTGAACAATCCCTGCTTGACATGTGACATAGAGAGCAGTCATTTGTTTTAGACTCCATGCCAGCACTTCTGTAGATTTATGGTGATAGAGATAGAAATTCATTTCCTTAGCTTTTAGTCCAATAGAAGCTAAATTCTCAATTTACTGCTTCATGACCTTTGCCAGAAAAACCAGTTGAACACTATAAAGAGAAAATTCTTTCTTTGGTTGTGTAATATGCGGCCACAAAAGATGAAGGACTTGAAAAAACAGGAAGTGTTTTCAGCGTGGTGTCTCAAGTGGCGTAAGGAAATTTTAAAAAGTAAAATTTTGGCTAATCTAAGAATTGATTACAGTGTTTGCTAAATTCCTCCAGAGCTAATAGTTACTCTCTAAAGCTTTTTAGATTGACACCTTAAAACTAATTGGCTTAGTTCTTTTTAAAGTTCATCACCTATAATTAATGAAGTAAAAGACTGGGAACATGAAGATTTTCAGGTCTGCAGTTTATAATCCCTTGGATTTTAGATTTACTTGACCTTTAGCCTCTCCTTTCCTTTAAACATCACATTTAGGCAAAACATGGAAGAGAAGTTGCTACTCGTTGCATTGATTACCTCAGAATCCTAGTAAATAGCTGAAATACATCTTTAGATATTGGAGTCTGCTTGTCCCAAGCTCTCTTAATTCCTACCTAGCACTAGTGTCTCTCTCTTCAACAGAACATTAATTTGCATCTTCATTTTGCTGATGACAGCATGAAACAAAGATTGGCTAAAGTCCTCCATCTTAATATTCTCATAAAAATCATTTGCTCTGTCCAGCACAGACCCAGACACGGAAAGGCAGTCTTAGGTTAAAAGATCTCTCTTTACTTTTACAATATGACTTGATTATATGTATCCACATTATAACAGAAAATAGAATGTAAGCCTAAGTAGTAATTTTTAGAACACTATGGTAATCCTAACAAATATGATGTAAAATACATTACAATCCAACCAGTCCATTCTGAAGGAGATCAGCCCTGGGATTTCTTTGGAAGGAATGATGCTGAAGCTGAAACTCCAGTACTTTGGCCACCTCATGCAAAGAGTTGACTCATTGGAAAAGATTCTGATGCTGGGAAGGACTGGGGGCAGGAGGAGAAGGGGACGACCGAGGATGAGATGGCTGGATGGCATCACTGACTCGATGGACGTGAGTCTAAGTGAACTCTGGGAGTTGGTGATGGACAGGGAGGCCTGGCATGCTGCAGTTCATGGGATCGCAAAGAGTCAGACATGACTGAGCGACTAAACTGAACTGAATATTAATATCATGGTCTTCCCAGTGGCTCAGTGCTAAAGAATCTGCCTGCCAATGCAGGAGATGTGGGTTTGATCTCTGGGTTGGGAAGATCCCCTGGAGAAAGAAATGGCAACCCACACCAATATTCTTGCCTGAGAAATTCCATGGAGGGAGGAGCCTGGTAGACTACAATCCATGGGGTTGCAAAAGAGTCAGACACGACTTTGTGGCTAGACAGCAACAACAATATTAATACCTAGCTACAGTAATATTTATGTAAACTAGTTTGAGATTTACTCTTCTAACAGTAAATAAAATATCAAATTAAAATAATGAATTTAATATAAAAATAAGAACAATGATTTATTGAGCACATGCTGTATACCAAATAGTATTCTATAATTTTATATACACATACTCTTTTTATACTCATTTTACAGGTGGAACACTTGTTTTGAGAGGTTCAGTAGTTTGCCCAAGTTTATCAGACTGTTTAAAAATGAAATTCAAACTTAGGTCTGTCTGACCACAAAGCTCATCTTCCTAAATATTATACCAAGTCCTCTCTCCTTTCCTTAACTTTGAATACATTTTTTAAACATATCTTACTAGATTTGAATAAAATTTCTTAAGAATTAAGACATGCTAGCTTGTCTCCATCTGTGGTGAAAGGAAAAGATGCTGTTTTTTTATAGTCAGAAGGTCTACTTTGTTTGGACACTGCCAGTCATTTCTTTTTAGAACCGGAAAAGTCATTTGTGGACTCAGAGCTCCAGTACCTTCTCTCACAGGTGATTAGGGTGGAATGGTACTATCACCCCTGGACTGCCTGGACCATCCAGACAAATCTTCATCCAAAGCCAACCTCAACAGTTATAACCACCACTATCCTCCATGAAGTCCATGGCAGAACAAGTTTAACTGCTGGCTTCACATTTTATAGAAGAAGAGACAGATGTTAAGTGTCCTGTCCCCCAGAACATCATAGTGTAGAATGATCTGAGATGCCAGGGAAACTAGTACGCAACAAATTTTGAAATTTAAGAAGTTTTGTGTTACTCAGTCTTAGAATACAAACCATAAAAATTAACACAATTTTCGGTCATCATTGAACTTCATAGAACTTCATAGAACTTCATAGAACATCATAGAACTTCAGCACTTCTCATTGTTTGGCACAGATTCACTCAGTCAAATCTGTCCATCAGTCCTGTGTAGTCCAGGTAGTATGTATCTATTTTGAAACTGGTATTATAGTTACATTAAAGTTAGCGTGGGCTACCGCTTTGACCTTAAAACATACCCTCAGTTATACAACATACATGCACAGCCCAATGTGACATTAAATGAAACCTTAAAATCTGGCTGGCTGAATTTGCTATGAAAATGTCTCCAAAGGGAGAGATTGCCATTATTCTGAAAATAGGGACATTCTGAAAATGACTTAATAGGGACAGAGATTTGAATAAAATAATAATAATGTCAGTATAATCACAATTATCTACCAGAAGAAGAATGTGACAAATGGCAAATGCTCTAAGTTGTTTGTGGTTTTGTTCTGTTTGTCTTGGTTTGGTGTGATGTGATGATGACAGGACACCCAGGGCAAATAAATGTGAGGATAACACAAACATGGTCTTGAAAGTCAAAAGCCGCTAAAAAGAGGAAAAATGCTTTTTTTCTTAAACTAAAGTTAGGGATAAACCAGAGAGATTTTCCATTTATGTGTTAAGAGGTGAGATATAGATAAAAGGGTTTGGCCCATCGCTTGGGGTAAATGGCTTAACCACTAAAAGGAAGCAGATTGCTTTTTTCTAGTAGACTATCAAATAGGATAATCTTTGCCCTGAAAAGTGTAAACAGATAGGGTTAAAATTGGTGCCCAAGATAAGGAAAATGATAGTAGGTAAATACTCTGCTTAATAAAGCTCAGTCTCGAGCTCCATACAAATTAATTCTCAGCAAGTGGAGAAAACTTTGAAGATGTAATTGGCTATTCTACTCTCGATTATCTTTGAGGAATCAACTGACTGAGTTTCCATGGGCAAGTGTTTCAAGGGTTCAAAGGGTAAATTTCAGACTTAGAGTCTGACTTGATACAGATACTAGCAAAGTTCCAAAATTATTCTTGAGCATTTAGAAAATGGTATAGTAGAGGACTGCACAGGTATACTACAAATAAAAAATGGGACTTCAAAAATAAACATCCTATACTCACATTGCAAGGCAAAGATGAAGACACAGTGCAATATAATCCAAACAGAAATCTGATAATATCTCCTACAATATTCTTGTTTACAGGATGAGGATTATAATTGCTGAGATGAAGGCAAGGTTAGTTATACCCTCAATCTTACTCAAGAAGCAAAAACACAAGTGATGTGCCATGTAATTCTACTGTTGACCATATCCTGATCAATGTCTATGTTAAATGGCATATAAGGAATCTTGAAAAGTCCGCTTTCTGAACTGATGACAAATCTCCTGGTTTGTCCAATTGATTCAATTATAGAAGGCTAATTCCAAAAAGATAATCAGATAATCAAATGAAAATATATATACACACAAATATATACATAAATACAAATATTTATAAAACATTCATAAAATTATTTGCTTAATAGATGAAAGGGAAAAAGTTAGGGTAACTTGGTTTAAGAGTAGTTAGGGTAAAAAATAACTATAGGACTCAGCTGACTATTAGCTCACCACCTAGACAGACGAATGCAATACTGGGAAGCACATTTTAGGATCAGTACCCTCGGTGCTCTCTAGTTCATCTTTATCAGCAATAAAGCTGATACTGTTATTCCTCATTTATACCTGCATCAGTTTTTCCATTGGACCAAAAATCATGGGGTAGAAAGGTATTACCAAACTCAAGCAACTGGTTTAAAAAGCTGATTGCTCCTACTCTCACGGTCATTTTACAGATGAGAACACTGAGGCTCAGAAGACGTGCCTACTTACCTCAAGTCAGCCCATAAGTAAACGCAGGACTTGAGCCTGGATCTGATCTACTCTAAAGCCTTTCCCATTAACCACCCTTCTCCAGTCCTCCAGGAGGAGGGAGATTATAGTCCTTTCCACATAGAACTCTTTTCTTCAGAGAAACATGGGGCGGCTGAAGCGTAGCCAAAGAAGGAAATGGGGAGAGTAGGGCTAGGGTGAAAGAGATCTGAAAACTATGTAATATGAATACCAGCAAAAGGAGGCAGAAAAGGTTTACTCTGAAAGGAGGAGGAGACACACAAAGGACAAGGGTACTTCATCATTTCAAAGGATGGAAAACCAAAGGAGGCTTCAATGTTCTCATGGTGTAAACAGAAAGCCAGTCTCCACGGGTGGAGTAAATGGAAACCATGGAGGCTGATTTTCATTAATATTTAAACAAACATTGCAACTGAAACTATTCATGGTGGTCCAGTGGTTAAGAATCTGCCTGCTAATGCAGGAGACAGAGGTTTGACCCCCGGTCCGTGAAGATGCCACATACCATGGGACAACTAAGCCCGTGCACCGCAACTCCTGAGCTCATGCTCTGGAGCCCAGGAACTACAACCACTAAAGCCCGCAGGCTTTAGATCCCATGATCCACAAGAGAAGCCACTGCAATGAGGAACAGCCCCCACTCCTCGCAACTAGAGAAAGCCCATGGGCAGCAAGGAAAACCCACCACAGCCATAAATAAATACATAGAAAGAATTTTCAAAAATATTCCTTGCTTCTTTGAATTCCATCTAGAACAGAGGCTGTACTGTCAACTTTTAGAAGACATGTGTCTCCTGGATTAATTTATTTACTAGAGATGAACTGAGCATCTACTAGGAACCAGGCACTCTTTTAAATGATGAGGATGCAATGTTGAACAGGAGACATGGAATTCTAAAATTAAAAGTATGGTGTTGAACGAGAGGCAGGACCCTACTCTCATAAAGTTCCATTCTGGAAAGAGTGAAAAAAATACACAAGCAAATAATGAATAACTTATGATACCAATAAATGCCATGAAACAAATCAACAAGTCACAGTGATACAACAGAGTATGACCAAGGATACAGGACTACTTTGTGCTTCCCTAGGGGCTCAGGCAGTACAGAATCCACCTGCATTGCAGGAGACCTGTGAAACCTGAATCAGGAAGATCCCCTGGACAAGGGAAGGGCAACCCACTCCAGTATTCTTGCCTGAAGAATTCCATAGACAGAGGAGCCTGGCAGTTTACAGAGTCACACATAAATGAGCCACGAACACTTTCATTTTCAGGGGACTGTTTTAGACAATTCTCAAGAAAGTCTTCTCTGACTCAGCCATTTGCAGCAGCATGGATGGATATGGAGACTGCCATATGGATAAAACAAGTCACAGAGAACAAGAAATATTATATGACATTCTTTATTGACAGGCACGCATGCTAAGTCAGTTTATTTACGTCTGACTCTTTGTGACCCCAAGGATTGTAGCCTGCCAGGCTCCTCTGTCCATGGGATTCTCCAGGCAAGAATAAGGGAGTAGGTTACCAACCCCAGCTCCAGGCAATCTTCCCAACCCAGGGATCAAATTGGCATCTTACATCTCCTGCATTGGCAAGTGAGTTATTTACCACTAGCGCCACCTGGGAAGCCCCATGACATCCCTTAGATGTGGAATCTAAAAAGAAATGATACAAATGAACTTATTTACAAAACAGAATCACAGACAGAGAATGAACTTATGGTTGCCTGGGAGAAAGAATGAGAAGAGACAGTGAGTTTGGGATCGACATGTACACACTGCTATATTTAAAATGGATAACCAACTGTCCAACTGTATAGGTCCTGTTGTGTAGCACAGGGAACTCTGCTCCATGTTATGTGGCTACGGAAGTGACTTAGCAGCGGCAGCAGCAGCAGCAGAGCTCAAAAACTCAGTGGTATGTTTGTGATCTAAAAAGGTGACCTTCATCAGCTATCCACCTTCCAAACCTCCTTGCCTGTCACCTGAAGATATGGCTCAAACTCAACCAACCTAAGGAATCCCTAAGCTACTTGTTAAAGTCCAGACTCTGAGCCCCATTTAAGAATTAATAATTCTGAATCTAGGGAGAAGGGAAATTTGCCTTTTTTAGTAAAGGTCCCAGGTGATTTTAAATTCAGTCACACTTAAGAATCACTGCCACAGGAGCAATCCTTATAGTATAAATCATGCGTGATTGTGTTTTCTCATTCTGAGTGATATATGACAGCAAAAATGTTGTGCCATGGGAACTATTACAATAGACATATAAAACTTTCACAAACAGCCTTGCAAAATTGTGTACCAAACCATCATTTGACTGCCTTTTAAAAATCTATATAGGAGCCAGATAGTATCCTATGGGAACAAGTAGACTTGAGGGAAAAAAAAAAAAACTGTACCCCGATTGCTTCTGAATGTAATCAAGAGTAAAATGTTCACTCCAGCCACCTGTGAACAATCCCTGCTTGACATGTGACATAGAGAGCAGTCATTTGTTTTAGACTCCATGCCAGCACTTCTGTAGATTTATGGTGATAGAGATAGAAATTCATTTCCTTAGCTTTTAGTCCAATAGAAGCTAAATTCTCAATTTACTGCTTCATGACCTTTGCCAGAAAAACCAGTTGAACACTATAAAGAGAAAATTCTTTCTTTGGTTGTGTAATATGCGGCCACAAAAGATGAAGGACTTGAAAAAACAGGAAGTGTTTTCAGCGTGGTGTCTCAAGTGGCGTAAGGAAATTTTAAAAAGTAAAATTTTGGCTAATCTAAGAATTGATTACAGTGTTTGCTAAATTCCTCCAGAGCTAATAGTTACTCTCTAAAGCTTTTTAGATTGACACCTTAAAACTAATTGGCTTAGTTCTTTTTAAAGTTCATCACCTATAATTAATGAAGTAAAAGACTGGGAACATGAAGATTTTCAGGTCTGCAGTTTATAATCCCTTGGATTTTAGATTTACTTGACCTTTAGCCTCTCCTTTCCTTTAAACATCACATTTAGGCAAAACATGGAAGAGAAGTTGCTACTCGTTGCATTGATTACCTCAGAATCCTAGTAAATAGCTGAAATACATCTTTAGATATTGGAGTCTGCTTGTCCCAAGCTCTCTTAATTCCTACCTAGCACTAGTGTCTCTCTCTTCAACAGAACATTAATTTGCATCTTCATTTTGCTGATGACAGCATGAAACAAAGATTGGCTAAAGTCCTCCATCTTAATATTCTCATAAAAATCATTTGCTCTGTCCAGCACAGACCCAGACACGGAAAGGCAGTCTTAGGTTAAAAGATCTCTCTTTACTTTTACAATATGACTTGATTATATGTATCCACATTATAACAGAAAATAGAATGTAAGCCTAAGTAGTAATTTTTAGAACACTATGGTAATCCTAACAAATATGATGTAAAATACATTACAATCCAACCAGTCCATTCTGAAGGAGATCAGCCCTGGGATTTCTTTGGAAGGAATGATGCTAAAGCTGAAACTCCAGTACTTTGGCCACCTCATGCAAAGAGTTGACTCATTGGAAAAGATTCTGATGCTGGGAAGGACTGGGGGCAGGAGGAGAAGGGGACGACCGAGGATGAGATGGCTGGATGGCATCACTGACTCGATGGACGTGAGTCTAAGTGAACTCTGGGAGTTGGTGATGGACAGGGAGGCCTGGCATGCTGCAGTTCATGGGATCGCAAAGAGTCAGACATGACTGAGCGACTAAACTGAACTGAATATTAATATCATGGTCTTCCCAGTGGCTCAGTGCTAAAGAATCTGCCTGCCAATGCAGGAGATGTGGGTTTGATCTCTGGGTTGGGAAGATCCCCTGGAGAAAGAAATGGCAACCCACACCAATATTCTTGCCTGAGAAATTCCATGGAGGGAGGAGCCTGGTAGACTACAATCCATGGGGTTGCAAAAGAGTCAGACACGACTTTGTGGCTAGACAGCAACAACAATATTAATACCTAGCTACAGTAATATTTATGTAAACTAGTTTGAGATTTACTCTTCTAACAGTAAATAAAATATCAAATTAAAATAATGAATTTAATATAAAAATAAGAACAATGATTTATTGAGCACATGCTGTATACCAAATAGTATTCTATAATTTTATATACACATACTCTTTTTATACTCATTTTACAGGTGGAACACTTGTTTTGAGAGGTTCAGTAGTTTGCCCAAGTTTATCAGACTGTTTAAAAATGAAATTCAAACTTAGGTCTGTCTGACCACAAAGCTCATCTTCCTAAATATTATACCAAGTCCTCTCTCCTTTCCTTAACTTTGAATACATTTTTTAAACATATCTTACTAGATTTGAATAAAATTTCTTAAGAATTAAGACATGCTAGCTTGTCTCCATCTGTGGCGAAAGGAAAAGATGCTGTTTTTTTATAGTCAGAAGGTCTACTTTGTTTGGACACTGCCAGTAATTTCTTTTTAGAACCGGAAAAGTCATTTGTGGACTCAGAGCTCCAGTACCTTCTCTCACAGGTGATTAGGGTGGAATGGTACTATTACCCCTGGACTGCCTGGACCATCCAGACAAATCTTCATCCAAAGCCAACCTCAACAGTTATAACCACCACTATCCTCCATGAAGTCCATGGCAGAACAAGTTTAACTGCTGGCTTCACATTTTATAGAAGAAGAGACAGATGTTAAGTGTCCTGTCCCCCAGAACATCATAGTGTAGAATGATCTGAGATGCCAGGGAAACTAGTACGCAACAAATTTTGAAATTTAAGAAGTTTTGTGTTACTCAGTCTTAGAATACAAACCATAAAAATTAACACAATTTTCGGTCATCATTGAACTTCATAGAACTTCATAGAACATCATAGAACTTCAGCACTTCTCATTGTTTGGCACAGATTCACTCAGTCAAATCTGTCCATCAGTCCTGTGTAGTCCAGGTAGTATGTATCTATTTTGAAACTGGTATTATAGTTACATTAAAGTTAGCGTGGGCTACCGCTTTGACCTTAAAACATACCCTCAGTTATACAACATACATGCACAGCCCAATGTGACATTAAATGAAACCTTAAAATCTGGCTGGCTGAATTTGCTATGAAAATGTCTCCAAAGGGAGAGATTGCCATTATTCTGAAAATAGGGACATTCTGAAAATGACTTAATAGGGACAGAGATTTGAATAAAATAATAATAATGTCAGTATAATCACAATTATCTACCAGAAGAAGAATGTGACAAATGGCA
Organism: Oreotragus oreotragus; assembly: GCA_006410675.1. Lineage (NCBI taxonomy): Eukaryota > Metazoa > Chordata > Mammalia > Artiodactyla > Bovidae > Oreotragus > Oreotragus oreotragus. The sequence continues at coordinate 65,038 of SJYX01002907.1, read as the reverse complement.
AATGCTCTAAGTTGTTTGTGGTTTTGTTCTGTTTGTCTTGGTTTGGTGTGATGTGATGATGACAGGACACCCAGGGCAAATAAATGTGAGGATAACACAAACATGGTCTTGAAAGTCAAAAGCCGCTAAAAAGAGGAAAAATGCTTTTTTTCTTAAACTAAAGTTAGGGATAACCAGAGAGATTTTCCATTTATGTGTTAAGAGGTGAGATATAGATAAAAGGGTTTGGCCCATCGCTTGGGATAAATGGCTTAACCACTAAAAGGAAGCAGATTGCTTTTTTCTAGTAGACTATCAAATAGGATAATCTTTGCCCTGAAAAGTGTAAACAGATAGGGTTAAAATTGGTGCCCAAGATAAGGAAAATGATAGTAGGTAAATACTCTGCTTAATAAAGCTCAGTCTCGAGCTCCATACAAATTAATTCTCAGCAAGTGGAGAAAACTTTGAAGATGTAATTGGCTATTCTACTCTCGATTATCTTTGAGGAATCAACTGACTGAGTTTCCATGGGCAAGTGTTTCAAGGGTTCAAAGGGTAAATTTCAGACTTAGAGTCTGACTTGATATAGATACTAGCAAAGTTCCAAAATTATTCTTGAGCATTTAAAACGGTATAGTAGAGGACTGCACAGGTATACTACAAATAAAAAATGGGACTTCAAAAATAAACATCCTATACTCACATTGCAAGGCAAAGATGTAGACACAGTGCAATATAATCCAAACAGAAATCTGATAATATCGCCTACAATATTCTTGTTTACAGGATGAGGATTATAATTGCTGAGATGAAGGCAAAGTTAGTTATACCCTCAATCTTACTCAAGAAGCAAAAACACAAGTGAAGTGATGTGCCATGTAATTCTACTGTTGATCATATCCTGATCAATGTCTATGTTAAATGGCATAAAAGGAATCTTGAAAAGTCCGCTTTCTGAACTGATGACAAATCTCCTGGTTTGTCCAATTGATTCAATTATAGAAGGCTAATTTCAAAAAGATAATCAGATAATCAAATGAAAATATATATACACACAAATATATACATAAATACAAATATTTATAAAACATTCATAAAATTATTTGCTTAATAGATGAAAGGGAAAAAGTTAGGGTAACTTGGTTTAAGAGTAGTTAGGGTAAAAAATAACTATAGGACTCAGCTGACTATTAGCTCACCACCTAGACAGACGAATGCACATTTTAGGATCAGTACCCTCGGTGCTCTCTAGTTCATCTTTATCAGCAATAAAGCTGATACTGTTATTCCTCATTTATACCTGCATCAGTTTTTCCATTGGACCAAAAATCATGGGGTAGAAAGGTATTACCAAACTCAAGCAACTGGTTTAAAAAGCTGATTGCTCCTACTCTCACGGTCATTTTACAGATGAGAACACTGAGGCTCAGAAGACGTGCCTACTTACCTCAAGTCAGCCCATAAGTAAACGCAGGACTTGAGCCTGGATCTGATCTACTCTAAAGCCTTTCCCATTAACCACCCTTCTCCAGTCCTCCAGGAGGAGGGAGATTATAGTCCTTTCCACATAGAACTCTTTTCTTCAGAGAAACATGGGGCGGCTGAAGTGTAGCCAAAGAAGGAAATGGGGAGAGTAGGGCTAGGGTGAAAGAGATCTGAAAACTATGTAATATGAATACCAGCAAAAGGAGGCAGAAAAGGTTTACTCTGAAAGGAGGAGGAGACACACAAAGGACAAGGGTACTTCATCATTTCAAAGGATGGAAAACCAAAGGAGGCTTCAATGTTCTCATGGTGTAAACAGAAAGCCAGTCTCCACGGGTGGAGTAAATGGAAACCATGGAGGCTGATTTTCATTAATATTTAAACAAACATTGCAACTGAAACTATTCATGGTGGTCCAGTGGTTAAGAATCTGCCTGCTAATGCAGGAGACAGAGGTTTGACCCCCGGTCCGTGAAGATGCCACATACCATGGAACAACTAAGCCCGTGCACCGCAACTCCTGAGCTCATGCTCTGGAGCCCAGGAACTACAACCACTAAAGCCCGCAGGCTTTAGATCCCATGATCCACAAGAGAAGCCACTGCAATGAGGAACAGCCCCCACTCCTCGCAACTAGAGAAAGCCCATGGGCAGCAAGGAAAACCCACCACAGCCATAAATAAATACATAGAAAGAATTTTCAAAAATATTCCTTGCTTCTTTGAATTCCATCTAGAACAGAGGCTGTACTGTCAACTTTTAGAAGACATGTGTCTCCTGGATTAATTTATTTACTAGAGATGAACTGAGCATCTACTAGGAACCAGGCACTCTTTTAAATGATGAGGATGCAATGTTGAACAGGAGACATGGAATTCTAAAATTAAAAGTATGGTGTTGAACGAGAGGCAGGACCCTACTCTCATAAAGTTCCATTCTGGAAAGAGTGAAAAAAATACACAAGCAAATAATGAATAACTTATGATACCAATAAATGCCATGAAACAAATCAACAAGTCACAGTGATACAACAGAGTATGACCAAGGATACAGGACTACTTTGTGCTTCCCTAGGGGCTCAGGCAGTACAGAATCCACCTGCAATGCAGGAGACCTGTGAAACCTGAGTCAGGAAGATCCCCTGGACAAGGGAAGGTCAACCCACTCCAGTATTCTTGCCTGAAGAATTCCATAGACAGAGGAGCCTGGCAGTTTACAGAGTCACACATAAATGAGCCACAAACACTCTCATTTTCAGGGGACTGTTTTAGACAATTCTCAAGAAAGTCTTCTCTGACTCAGCCATTTGCAGCAGCATGGATGGATATGGAGACTGCCATATGGATAAAACAAGTCACAGAGAACAAGAAATATTATATGACATTCTTTATTGACAGGCACGCATGCTAAGTCAGTTTATTTACGTCTGACTCTTTGTGACCCCAAGGATTGTAGCCTGCCAGGCTCCTCTGTCCATGGGATTCTCCAGGCAAGAATAAGGGAGTAGGTTACCAACCCCAGCTCCAGGCAATCTTCCCAACCCAGGGATCAAATTGGCATCTTACATCTCCTGCATTGGCAAGTGAGTTATTTACCACTAGCGCCACCTGGGAAGCCCCATGACATCCCTTAGATGTGGAATCTAAAAAGAAATGATACAAATGAACTTATTTACAAAACAGAATCACAGACAGAGAACGAACTTATGGTTGCCTGGGAGAAAGAATGAGAAGAGATAGTGAGTTTGGGATCGACATGTACACACTGCTATATTTAAAATGGATAACCAACTGTCCAACTGTATAGGTCCTGTTGTGTAGCACAGGGAACTGTGCTCCATGTTATGTGGCGGCCTGATGGGAGGGGAGTTTAGAGGGGAGTGGTTTTATGTATATGTATGGCTGAGTCCCTTCGCTGTCCACCTGAAACTATCACAACACTGTAAATTGACTATACTCCAATATAAAATAAAGTTTACAACTTGAAAAGAAAAAAAAAAAATAGCTCCCAATGTGTGAGTTTCCAGACTTACCTTGAATGTTGCTTCAATTTTCACATTTGATTCAGCTGTATCTGAATTACATTCTTTATCGATTATTTTGCTGTGTATTTCTGAAGTATATCTTCTGAATAAAAGAATAAGCTGGAAAAAAAAAAAAAAGTATGTGTCTAATCAATAGCTATTTAAATGGAAGAGTACCCAGGATATATTGTTAAGAGGAAAAAGAAGCTGCAATATCATGTGTATTAAATAGTCTAGTTTTTAAAACTATTTTGTATTAGGGTGGCAATGGTACCCCACTCCAGTACTCTTGCCTGGAAAATGCCATGGATGGAGGAGCCTGGAAGGCTGCAGTCCATGGGGTTGCTGAGGGCCGGGCACGACTGAGCGACTTCACTTTCACTTTTCACTTTCATGCATTGGAGAAGGAAAGGGCAACCCACTCCAGTGTTCTTGCCTGGAGAATCCCAGGGATGGAGGAGCCTGGTGGGCTGCCATCTATGGGGTCGCACAGAGTCGGACACGACTGAAGTGACTTAGCAGCAGCAGCATACTCAATTAACAATGTTGTGATAGTTTCAGGTGAACAGTGAAGGAACTCAGCCATATATATACACACACACACATTTTTGTCTCATTTTTATACAGACAAATAATTTTGAAAAGAAAAAAAAAAGTCTTCTCTAAATGACACTCTATAAAGCCAAACTAAGTGTCTCATTACAAAACAGAGCTTACAAAATCTACAGGAAGAGTATTTCAGTTGGGCTAATAGCAGGGGAAAAGGTCCTTAGGCTCGAGTGGGCTTGTTGTACAGCAGGAAATTCACTATTAATAATGAGTCACAAGCTTAACTAAGAGGGTATGCTTACGTCTTATTCTAATATTCTTGATTTGAAAATATGTCCTTAGCCAGTCTAAATTTCTAAATCATAGATGCAATAGAATTCAATGATATAAATGTGAAAAATTCATGACATCAGCTCTAAATGGGAGAACAATATATTTTGCAGCAAGTTTTTAAGCTCTACTCATCAATAATTTGTCACTTATAAACCTATGGAGAGTATTAAATTTGTTTTCCATTGATTGTAACGCTGAATTCTTTGCTGAAAGTGCATTGTCAAAATAGATGAGGATGATGTGTTCTGGGACCCCTCTCAGCCTAGGCTCAGGGTCGGAGCACCACACAGAGAGTGGGGAGCCCCCACCCACCGTCCTCATGCTGCCACCAGCAAAGTGTGTGATGTCAAAATCAGGTCCTAATGTCTCAAGAGTCCCAAGTTTCTCCACTTGAGAAGGAAGAGGATTACAACGTCTGCTTAACAAACTGATGTCAGAGGAAGATCAATCAGACGATGAAAATACGACTTGAAAATTTTCAATTATTAAACAAGACAAAGATTTTAGCAGAAATTTTACCATTATTCTGAAATAATAACAAAGAAATCCTTATATTTTTTCTATGATTTTCAGAGAATTTGAAGCCCAAAGCACGCCCCTGATAAAGAAGACCTAGGAAAAGAAGCAAATTGAAATGTAAGGGAAATATTGAAAGGAAAGAGACAATTGAGTGACAGGCATCCAGAGGAGAAGGGAAGAGAGAGTGTGTCGTTTAGAGTCAATGGCAATCCACTCCAGTACTCTTGCCTGGAAACTCCCATGGACAGAGGAGCCTAGTAAGCTACAGTCCATGGGGTCGCAAAGAGTCGGATACGACTGAGCGACTTCACTTCCTTACAGTGGCACAGAGACAGTGATTCAGAACTCTGTAAAATGAAGAAGAAAACTGGGGTAAAACTACGGTCCTACATCAAGAGGAATATACTATAGCACTAGATCCCTTAACATTTTTTTTCTATTTTTATTAAAAGGAAAATAATATCTTGATACCTATGCTTAGCCTACAGCTCTGTTACAGTTCACTTTTATCTGTAGAAACAGAAAATGTATGAATTTTTAAAGGTTTCATCATATTTATTCCCTGTGTTCTCTGCCAGAATGGTATTTATGAAACCTTTTTCCTCAAAGAAGTCAGTATTGTAATGTTGCAGATATAGACTTGGAACCCTCGTTGCCTCACTGAAATAAATAAGCAGTCTTATTTCACAAGAACATGATGATTACACAGTTTATGAAGGTGCTGTATCACTTTCCGGGCTCGCTATGTACAGAAAAAAATGAAGATGATAAATTGAGGACTGCCAGGAGACAGACAAACACATAAAACCAATATAAGATCAATACTTTAGAGGGTAACAGAGAATTAAGAAGGTTAAATGCAAAGGAGGCTTTAAAATGCAACAAGTTTCTAAAGGCTGGTTAGTGATGATTTATGAGTGACTTTATGTAGCTCACATATTTCTGATATTCCTGAAGTCTTCACACAGTTCATGACTCTCAAAAGCCTAAGTAGAAAATGAGATCCGGAAAGACCTCTAATTAAACTTTCTACCCTTCCCTCATTCTCATCACCTCCATCCCTGAAACGGTCTGAAATACTATCATTTAAGAGTCTTTTGGTATAAATGTTGTAGACTTCTAAGAATATACTAGCACAGGACAGACACCATTTTCTGTAAAGTCTAACTCACAAAATACTTCATCAACTCAGTTTCTTGTGAAATGAATAAGAATGAGAGGTACAGGGGGGTTGTGTTTTGGGGGGAGGTGGGAGAACCAGTGTTAGAAGACAAAGATTTGTTGGGCAGAATAAAGGCTCCAGGAAAAGCGAGTCTGAGTAAATTAGCATTTAGACTTTACAAGTTTCATGATGATTTTGGATTAGAGCAAGCAAAAAAAAAAGAAATATATATATATATATATATATATACATATATATACACACACACGCTGAGAGAGGGTGTCAAAGAGAAAAGTGTCAAAGCAAGACTTAATCAGTGTCACAATTATCCTCCAGGAAACAGTACTGTAGTTCTGAACCATAAAGAATAATTCTCAAACTCTCATCATATAGTACTGACAACAGAGAAGAAATAAATACATGAAATTGAATGAAGAGAGTCAGACTAAGAAAAATGCATGATAAATCATATGTTTTTAAAGGCCATGAAAAAAAATTACCCTATATGCTACCTCACTAACTTGAGAGAGAGAGTATTAATACAGGTATATCTTTAGTGTTGAGTCAGTTCTTTCAAATTATTATTTTTAAGATGGAAGAGGGGAAAGAAAAAGAAAGAAGAAAATGTCAAGTTGAGGACAGGTTGAGAGTGGAGGTCCCAGGAAGAGGGAGACAAAATGCAATGTCAGAAGCAGGACAGACTCAGTGGGGAGAGGGGTTATACACAGAAACCAGTCCAGAGCTGTTTGACATGTGCCAAGGGTAGTTTAGTGATTCAGGCAAATTCCATGGTAGCCTTTGAAACTCCTCTCTGAATAGCTCTGCTTTCTCCCATCCCCACCTTCATCAGCACATTTTCATTATTTTTTCTCCTATGCTATAGAATATGGGTTCATCACAGTGATGAAATAAGAAAGAATAAACACAGGACAAAAATTTTTAAATTAGACAGCAAAGTAATTAACCTTGAAAATCTATGCAGGGTGAGGGTGAGGTTTGGGAGTGGAGCCTGGGTTTCCCAGTAGGGCTGTTGACATTCATAATGCAGGAAGCCTGGGAGCATTATTACCTTTGTACCAGGGATTCAATTCCCCAGTCTCTAATTCTGTGAAAAGTTTGATAAGCGTATTTTTAAACGATTTTCCAGCTTTCTCAGCCTAATTTCTTTAAAGCTGATTACCATATTCTTAATTTAAACATGCAAGTTCATTTTCTTCAAATCTTAGAAAGAAACATGTGTGTGTAATAATGTCTTTTCATCCCTAGATATTCAAGTGCAGAAATAACTTTCCAGGCCCAAGCTGAAGCTGCTCGTGCCTAGGGGGCCACTTCAGCGAACCTCGCAAGACTCAGATAACTCTATCTGTAAATGCTCTGCTTGACCAGAAGCAGCATATCCAGTCAGCCAGTCTCCAAAAGGCCAGCCGCCTGTGGGCCCTTTCACCTCATTCATGCCCCCAGCCCAGTCACGTAGCTTCTAGTTTTCTCTTCCTGGTGCTTTCTTCCTTGTCCCATAAAACCTTCCTGCCTTCTGCCCCATCTTACAGTGCTCTGAAAGGAGGCTGTCTGCTTTATGATGTGATAAATCAAGTTTGTTTGTATCACCTAAATTGTCCTATCAATTTTTAAACAAAAGCTTTGGAACATTAGTTGCTGCCTTATTTTATATAATCCTTATCACATTACTCTATTTTAAAAAACTGAAAGCAGTATAAAATAATGATGCTTCTATTATTTTGCACATCATAAATAAGACATTTTATGTTCCCAGTCTCCATTTCTTGGCCCATACTAACAAATACTTAAAGAAAAAATAAATCATGTTATCTTACTTGGATTTATAAAATAATCTTGCCTTTATTCAGTTCAGAAACTAACTTCTAATAGCATCCATTTACATTGCTGCTAATGCCAACTCCCAAACTTTGAAGGACACACAGTATGACAGCATATTTAAACAAACTTTGTATGCTTCAGAGAATTCCTAAAGTTTAGAGATCTCCATTACTTCCCCACCACATATTTATGATTCCTCTTTTATTTCTTTCCTCTCTTTTTCAAATTGTTTTCCCATAGCATTCTTATAGCAGGACATCTCTGTCAGCTATAAACTTTAGAACTATATTTTTAACCCTTGCATTTGTACCCTATTTCATTTATAGAACAGAAATCTGTCATACTTAACAAGCCCCCTCTTTTAAGTTCCACGCTGCCATTTCAGACCGACCAGTTGGACAGACACTTCATTCAGTCACAGACAGTTTATTCTGGCCACAAGGGTGCAGCTGGGAGATGAGAACTTTTTTTTTGTCACTGAGCAATTTTTATTTGAGAAAGATTTGCTGTCTTCAAAAATGAGCTAATTTACTCCATGTATCCTTAAAGTGCTATAAGCAATCTAAGAATTGCCCAATCAGTATTTTATTTCTGCTACATAGGAAAAAAAAATAAGTGGGAAGAACGAAGTGTAAGAAAAGAAAAAAGAAACTTGGGGGGAAATGTCCACAGTGATTTATGTTTGCCACATTTCTTGAAGACAGTTGCACAACTTTCATTTTGGAATAATTGCTTTAAGAGAAGCCAAACATGCTTTATTTGGCTAGAATTCACATAATTTCAGCAATGATTTATACTGGAACTAATCAATACAAATAGAAAAAGATAATGTCCCCATTCTCAATAGTCTCAGGAGAAATCTGTTGACAATAGATAATTCTAATTTCAATTTCCACCTGTGCTATGAAAGCACAGACAAGGACTAATTCCAATTTGGGTGATGTGGAGTGGGAGGGCAGGTCAGCAAACTCTCTGCTGAAATAAATCCTGACCTGAGTACTAAAGAATGATTAAATTTTATTAAAGTAAAGAAAAGGGGAAAAGAGTATTCCAGAGGAAGAATAACTGGCACAGAGCTCTGGGTTTGAAGCACCATAGTATTTATAGAAAACTCTACATTGGTCTGTGTTTCTGGAATTCAGAGTTGTGGGGTATAAACTTCAGGCAAGCAATGGAACTGAAGACATGAGCAAAGTCTGGTAGCAAAAGTCCAGGGGCATCACGCTAAGAATTAGAACCTTGATCTGTAGATGAACAGAAATCATTGTAAAACAAATATGCATTTTTGATAGATTATATCACTGGCAAAAACAAATTTTAGAGGAGCGAGATCAAAGGTAAAGATATACAAGGAAGAAAAAAATACTTGTTCCTTCTACTCATCTTAGGTTTATTGACTAGGGCCTCAAACTAGAAGGACAAAGGAGATTAACAAAAGAGAAATAGATGTTTAATAACATTTGCATTGTTCCTACACATAGGAGTATTCAGTGATGGGTAACTCAAACTGGTGTTTGGAACTTGGGCTTATTTAGCATCTTAGCAAAGAATAAAACATCTGCAGAGAAGTAGCAAGACACATGAGAGGACTGTGAGCCTTTAAGGGTATAAATTAGAGGAGGAGGCAAATAGATGGAGAAAATAATGGTGAGTAAGTACTGGTTGGAAAGTGTTGTTGGTGTAGAGTCTCTCTTGGTGCCTTCTCTGGGTTCAGAAAGCTCTAGAGGCGTCTCTGGGCTGAGCAGTCTTCAGACTTGTCCTTGGTTGTTGACTTCCACTCGTCCTGGTGGAGAGGGAAGGATAAGCTTTCCAAATTTACAAGACGGTGAAGAACAACTTTTCCTGCATCTGCTCCTCCTCAATTACCTACATCTCAAAAGAATCCTTATGCCAAAGAAACATATTTTAGAGTGGCATTTACTGCTAGGTTTCAGATGCTAATGCACGGGAGACAACAAATAACACATCAAACAGGATAAGATTCTAAACAAGGTAGAGACAGTAGGGATGAACAGAGGAGGACACAGTCAATGTATATTTATAAGACAAAAAAATATCAGTACTATCTGATTCTATAGCCGAAAAAAAGGAGGACTGTGGTATGCATGACTATACGCATAGCAGTCCTATCAATGAAGGGGAATATTAAAAAATAATATATGGCCCTGAAAAAGATTAGTCCATCTTTAGATTACAGATGCCCAGAAGGAAGTTGGATTTCTCAATATAAATCGCATGGAATGAAGCCAAGTCTAAATTAGGAGTAGGTTATGAGAGGTGATTAAAACGAAGAGTGTGCCTGAGATCAAAGAGGGGGTGCTGAATAGGAGTGAAGCCAGAAATGGTCACAGACAAGAGACTTCCGGACAAGCAAGGTTAAAGAATACCAAAGAGTGTCAATGATGCAGAGGAACAGGAGAAAGGAAAGAGGTAGAGAAGTCAAGCGTAAACGAAGAGTGTGCCTGAGATCAAAGAGGGGGTGCTGAATAGGAGTGAAGCCAGAAATGGTCACAGACAAGAGACTTCCGGACAAGCAAGGTTAAAGAATACCAAAGAGTGTCAATGATGCAGAGGAACAGGAGAAAGGAAAGAGGTAGAGAAGTCAAGCGAAAATGGGAGTTTCAAGGACAGAGCAGGACAAAATGTCACTGGAATGGCTATCTCCTGTCAAATACAAATTGGAACTTTTTCCTATACTCATTTACAGGTCCATGGGGTTCTCTGCGGTGGATGGAGGGGGAGGGGCACTATCACTGCAGTGTAATGGATAATAGAGACTCAGTACTCATTTTTTAAATACACATGGTATCAAATATATGTATTCCACAGTCAGAATATATAGTCAAAAAATTCTGCTCCCCTTCACTTTTCCCATGAAGGGCCACACACTTTTTGTTTTGTTCTTGAATGGGAGGGATGGCGANACTGCAGTGTAATGGATAATAGAGACTCAGTACTCATTTTTTAAATACTCATGGTATCAAATATATGTATTCCACAGTCAGAATATATAGTCAAAAAATTGCGCTCCCCTTCACTTTTCCCATGAAGGGCCACACACTTTTTGTTTTGTTCTTGAATGGGAGGGATGGCGATATTCACAAGGTGAGGGGAAAGAGCCTGTACAGAAAATACATTGATGATACAGAGGAACAAGGATAATTAAGAAGCAGTGCGATGAGAGGCAATCGATTCTAGAGCCAATGTAGAGGAATTCTGCCTTCTAAGGAGGAAAGCCACCCAGCCTTAAAACTCCAGGGAAGGAAAGACCAATGCATGCTTAGGTGGATGCAGTCACTGGATTAACCTGTTCAAATTTAGTTTGCAACTGTTGCTAGGTACCATCAAATGAACCAGAGCTACAAATCTTTACTTTACCATTCCCCAGGCTACTCTCAGGAGCTTAAGCATAGATAAATGAAATGCCAAGGTCAAAGTGTGCTAATAAAGCAGAACTGCAAAAAAGTAAGCCAAAATTTCAGGCTTAGACATAGCATTAATATCAAGCAGCTAGTAATAAATATTAAGTACCTACTATGTCCAAGGGACTGTGGTAAGCATTTATAGGCATGAAGTAATTATCCTCATTCATTAGCCACAATAATAAAATTAATTAGTCCTGTTATTGTTCCTTTATCATAGATGAGACAACTGAGTCTTGGAGAAATTAGCTGACTTGCCCACTCAGTGTTTCACAACCAATAAAAGCATAAAATGACAATTATTGTTCAGGTCTGTCTGACTCCAAACTTATGTTCTTAACCATTCTATCATATCCCCACATTAAAGGTTCAACTCAACTTTCAGTCCCTTCCCTCTTAAAAGGCTATCTCTCTGCAACGGATCTAATGTTTGTGCATATGTTATATTCCTGACTTTGGATGTGGTGATATTAGGAAGTGGGGCCTTTGGAAGCTAATTAGGTCATGAGGGTGGAGACTTCATGAAGAGGATTGTGAGCCTGTATAAAAAGAACCCAGAGAGCTCTCTAACTCTCTCGCTGTCCAGTGAGGATTCAATGAGAAGATGGCAGTCTGCTACCCAAAGAAGACTCCAGAACCCAGACATGCTGGCATACTCATCCCTGGACTTCCAGCCTCCAGAATTGTGAAAAGTAATCTGTTTATAAGCTGCCCAACTCTATAGTACTTTGTTATGACAGCCTAAACTGACTAACACTCTCTCCTTATAGATATCAAGTGCAAATACCTTAAGATGCCAACTTTCCTTCCTTTGGCTGTATTTATAAAAGTACCTGTCATTGTCTCCTTCATTCAATCCAAAGTTGGCCTTTCATCTACTCCCTGATGTAATGACATGAGAAATCATGGAAGTCAACTTGATCTAGTTGTCATCACAGCTTTCAATGACTTACAAGTTACTCATAATGAGAAAAGACTTAGAGACAACCGAACTGAATAAAGAGCTATACAAGAAGCCTATACAAATTAAACTCTGAGGATCTCAAATAAAAAGAGGGGAATGTGTGTTAAAAGGATTTATATATTAGAAAAGAGAAAGTGGTGCCTTCTATAGATCCATGCCATGGAAAACTATAGGACTGGAACCTAATTATTAGCTGAGGATAGATGACAATGGAGATGGAGAATATGATGTTTAGAATGGGTCCTTCAAACCAGGCTGCCTAGAAAGAGCTTCACAGAAAAGACACCTGACAGAGAAAGAAGCAAAGAGGACCTGCAAACAAGGGAGCACTCTTCTCTTTCAGAACCTATGAGCTTGGATTTAAAAATAAAAGTCTTCACCAGCACATTTCTCTTTACTCACTAGTATTGCCAGAACTTTTTTATTTGAATTTTCTCCATCTTTCTGGTTAACTTAACACTGTTGAATTTCTAGCAAGTCTCATTTGAGAGGCCTCTTTCAAAACCTCTGTCCTTCCATATCTTGAGTTAAGTAAAAAGAGTTTTCTGTCAACAATATGAGGTGTTAGATGCTTCAGTTGGTTCTGAAGGGCTCTGTGACATCTCCTTCTCAACTTTAATTTGAAAGGATAGATTCTTTTCCTAGTTTCACTGAATCTGCCCTGATGAGAAACAGAAAAAATGAGCTCTCAAGATCTTTTGATTTTTATAAATGTAAGTAGTCAACCAAGTTCAATAGTTTTTATTCTCAGGGTCTTGAAAATAATTTTCCAGTGAACATCAGGCCTCTGCAGCTTTCATTAATGCTCTCTGCCCTTAATACCCTTTCTAGGAAAGGGGAACAACTATGTTTTTCTAAACTGTCTCCCTCCCTTTTCCTTCACCACCATTTTTAAAATCACGACTCTATGGAACCACTTTTGAGAATAAGTTTCAATGATTAAGTAACTTTTGGATGTTACTTTTAATCCACATACATGTGTCTTTTGTTAACCACTGAGAGGGGGGTGGTTTTGACAAAATGAATGACTGCAATCTCTTATCAGATTAAGTCAATTTGAAACTTGCCCAGTGATGGAATTTTGTTAAATTATACAACGTAGTTCCAATAAAAATTTTGATGATACATTTCAAGAGTTGGCAACCATTTATTAAATTATAAATCACCATCTCAGTGACATATACTTACACGAGACAAACTTATTTATATATCAGGAAAGGGTCATTGTATTTATGACATACCCTTGAGTAATAATTCTCCTTGGAATTAGATGCTAAATGAGCTCTAATTTATTCATTTTCAGACACAATCACATTTGGTTTAGAGTCATGTATACACTTTTGCCGTGGATGAACATTAAAAAATAATGAGAGCAAATTGATTGGTTCCTATTAGTTATATGAGGCAATGCTGTGGTTTATGAGGGGATTTCTAAAATAGCTAAACAGTTGGCTATATTTTCTTGATAATTGTCCTACATAGACTGATGTTTGCTATCTATTCACTTATTTCTTTCCTTTTATGCTTTTAATAAAACAAATTTCAAAAACTTGCCTCAATCCTAAAAGATAAGACTATAGGAGAAGGAACAAAAGAAACTATTAAAATGCAGAAATTATTGATTTAAGATACCAGGTTAAAATAATTAAATTGCTCCCACCTGACTATATAATAAGTAAGCTACTCTCTGCATTCAAAGTGAAATAAAGGATTGTAGCAAATTTATTTGCATAAGAAAAGCCAAAAATATCACTTTTACCTAAAATATTCCAGGTATTAATGGTAAGATGCTACTATATTGAATTATGCAAATAATTAAACTCTGTCATTTATAATGAATATCGAAATTGTCTTCCAGTTCTGCAGCTC